>JANZLQ010000013.1:40218-51685 GCA_026212715.1 Elanus axillaris | reverse complement strand
GAGGGCGGCAGCCCTGCCGGCAGGACGGGCCGCGCTTCCCTGGCGCGGCAGCAGCGCCGGCCGCGGCAGGCCGAGCTCCCCAGCGAGCCGGCGGTAGGGGTGGGTCGCCCCTGGGGACAGGCGACACCCCCGGGTGCCCCCCTCCGCCCCCCGCGGGAGCCGGGCTCCGCTCCTACCCGAGGCCTTCCCGGGGCCCCGGGAGCCCCCGCTCCCCGCCGCGGCCAAAGCAGGAAAACCCGCAGCGGGCCGGAGCAAAGGGAGGAAGGGGGGGGGTTTCAGTACCTGCGGTAGCTTCGTCCGAGAGGGTAGCTGTCAGTAGGAGGCTTTGCTTTCCAGAACTGTTCCGCGGGGTTGGCTCATGGGTTTGCTCTTTGGTTAAAGGAAAGAAGAAAACCCCTGCTAACCCCCCCAGCCGTTATTTTTATCGAAAGCTATTCAAAGAGTGAGCTACAAAGCTGAAACATCTGAAAACGCAAGAAATGGGAGGAGGAAAACAAGAAAGGCTTTATCAATCCAGAAGCCCGTTTGAGGGGAGAGGAAAGTTGGACAAAAGTAAACCAGAGACAGCCCTTACTGTAAGCAGAACCTCAGCAGCATTCCGAAAAAACAAGGTACGTGAGATGCTGCCACCGATAGCACACCTTTCTGGTGCCAACTGTAAGATCCTCTGACCACCTACAGAAAGGAAGCTGTTCCACCAGCCATTATTGTCCAAGGTGATACAAAAAGGCTTACTGGAAAGAAAAGGGTTTAATGTTCCCCTTCTGTGCCAGAAAGAAAAAATACATCTATTTCACAGTAGCCAAGACAGTGGACCTACATCACTAATGACTTGTCCGAGATTGTATTTAACCTGACTGTACGAAACGCTACCTTCTCTCTCACAAGTGCCCACCAACTTAGCAAACAACTCGCACAGAACCCCTTGTACTTCAGGTGCCTGCTGGGAGCATTGGTTCCAGCAGTTCAGGTCACACATAGGCTTTACTTGCCACTGCGGTGAGTATTTAAAAAGGAATTTGCTTATCCCAGTAGTCCAGGTTTGGGCAAATACCCCATGGCTCTCACAGACCAATTTTTGGCACCCAGCTAAGAGGGATTTTGTTGCATAGGGATACTGTTTTGTATGCTTATCCCGCTGTGAGTCAAAATTGCTGTTTTCTTCGGCTCATCCATTCAGAATGATACCATGTCCCAAGCACTCCCGTTAAATTAGTTGCCTGAATTTTCTCTGGTTGAGGTAGTTGGATAAGGAAGGCTCAGTGCCTGTGAGCTCATGGAAATAACTTCATTTGAACAATTGTTCCACCCATCTCTCTACAGTCTTTGCAGAAGATAATTAAAAACCGCTTCCTACCCCAAACAGAAAACATTTGTAGCCATGACACACAGCTTGCAACCATTTTTTTCCCTAGGATCCTTCTACTCCTCCCATGCCAATTTATTAAGTATCAATTAGATTGGGTTTAAAAAGCAGAAATAAAAATAGCTGAACAGCTATGAACGGGTTTTTCCTCGCACAGGGGGCTTAATTCCACGCAGGTAGAAGCTGCAATGAAACACAGGCACAGGGCAGCTTGTATCACGTACGACTCGCCCGCTTTAGCAGCAAAATGGCATTTTACCTTAAGAGTGAGATTAGCACAAACCATGGAACCAAAATGCGCTTTAAAAGCAAAAATGGTCTCCCAGGACAAGCCTCGACATCACTGCCTGTGCAACCCAGGATATTTTTCCGTTTAGAAATTTGGAGGGACCATGAAAACTGCTTTTTCTGCTCTCTAGAGGAGCAGACCGCCCCCACTGTCCCCTCCCTCTGTTTCTTGCCGAGGTATGTAAAGGGGCAGTTATCACCACTTTTCCAAAATAACAGGTGGCTGGGCTGGAAAGATTGGAGTCCATCTCTGGAGGAAGGGAAATGACTCACAGCTGAATTGGAAGTCTGCAGACGCAAAAGGCAGTAGTTGGGTCCTTCAGGGCCACAAGACAAGGGGAGGAGGAAGGGCCCCCACATCTGAAAGAAAGCGCAGATTTCACCCTCCTCCTTCCAGTCTGTGTCAAAGAACAGCGATGGCCAGGCCAGGACCGCCGGCGCTGCCATGCCCACGTCCCCCTCTCCTCATCATCTCCACAGCTGCGTTCATGGGATGGACGGCACAGCCCTGCTCCAGCTACAGGCGCCGGTGAGAAGGGCGTGAGGAGAGGGTGTGTATCTCACGGTCTCTGCACTCCCACCTCAGCAGCGAAGGCGCTGGCTGTCTCTTAACTACAGGATCGTAAAAAATGGGTGCCACTTGCAGAACAGAGCAACGTACAGAAGAGTCTAATTCACACGCACAAGGCCCCTTGAGGTAACAGAGACAGCAACTTTCCCAGGTCTTAGATGTCTGATGTAGCTGTGGAAGTCCCAGAACCAGGGAGATGATCTACGCCAACAGCACTACAAATTTTCACATTGCTAAATAGCACCTTAGTTCCAGCTCTGCCATATTCCAAACCCTGACACAAACCTTGTCACACACCCTAAATGCTTATAGACAGGCTGTCACGGAATAGCACCAAAGAGAAAGTCCACGCCCAAGAAATGCCATGCCAGATTAGTTTTCTCCCTCCGCCTATAGGAACTTCATCTGAAGAACCTTCTTTATGTGCAGGTGTTATGGAAACACAACAGTTCCCATCCATACCAGAAGGCTGCAACCATGGCTCAGGCCAGCCAACCAAAGCCAGCTTGCAGACTCCCTAGCACCATACCCGTAGCAGTAAAGATGAGCCAACCTGAGCTTTTAGGGTATGTTTTCAATCAAAATACGTAGCTGCTATCGCAGTAGGCTGCCCCCTCACTTAGCACCTGCTGAGCCTGTGCTACTGTGTCTTTACTGCTATTGTTACCAACGCTAATTAAAGCTAGCCCTGCGCTTGCCTATACGCCTTGCAGTCGGTTTACTGCACAGGCAAGCTCAGAGGTCCCAAGCCTGTCAGAAGTCTGATTGAAGTCCTCGATCTCAGGAGCAATCTGAAAGCTGTTATGACCATTTCGGGGCATGCAGCATTTCATTTTCGCAGAGAGGAAAGCTGACTAGTAAAGGAGCCAGTGAAATCTGCAGATGCTTGGCCGATTGTCAGTGGAGCTCTGAGCCAAAAAAAACAAACAGAAGGACTCCCAGAAATTAGGATACTGCAGTCAGTGTAAATGAACTTGCACAGATTTACAAAGGGAACTTCACATTACATTTCCACGCACGCAGAGCTCTGCTGCCCGAGTGCCTCCTTTGTGCGTCCTTGCCATAATTCTTCCAACTTGTTTACATCCACTTTTGTATCATCTCAAACCATATTATTTGACTCAGATTATTACAACTGAATTAAGAATTTCTACAGGAAACCTGAAGAGGTTTAGAAGCAGCAAAGAAATATGCAGATGCAGACTTTAATATAGCTACTCAGCTGGAAAGAATTGCCAGAAACTATCTTTGTGCTAACGTCAGCCAATTTTCTAAATTAATTTTTAAACAATTCGTCATCCATCCTCCTCACCTCCTTCCAATTTACAGCAGTCATTGTAAACAGTGCTAGGACAGCACAAGCAGATTATAGAACACTCTCCTTTTAAGAAAGAAGACAGCATAAGACCATATGTCTATAAACGTCACCATATTTGGTAAAGATTCAGTAAAGGTTTGCATTCTGTGACCACTATAGGAGCAGTAGTGGTCATTTCTGTGTACGTTGAAGAGCTAAGAAAATTAACCCACCACCCAAAAACACATACAAAGCAAGTGGCTTATAGTAAGCTAATCTCCAGTTTTTTTAATGCTTTTTTAATATTAAACTACAGAAGCAGTCAGGCAGGCGTGACGTTTTAGTGCTCCAGTGACTTTCGTAACAGTTGCACTGAGTTATGTGGCACCTCATCTTGTCTCTGAATATGACCAAAAGAGGGATTTTATGCGATATTAAAGAATATGGCACAAAGCACTGAAGAGATAAGGGCCTCGGTACCAATCTCGACTTGTCGCAATTTCAGTTTTGTAAAACTTACCCAAGAACCATACAGAAATTAAGAGCAGTAAAACGAACAGTTGCTGGTAGCCAGGTAGAGACTAGACATTTTCCTCCTTAAAGATAAATACGAAAGAGCACCACAGGACTACCTTACACTACGAGGGCTGAACTCAAACATCACCACAAAAGCAAATTATCTTAAAAAGGGCAGGACAAATCGCTTCTAGTACAAACATAAAGGATGCTGGGCAAGCTCCCGTGAACCGACGAGTTGTGCTTGTAAATGCAAACAAATCTCTCGGCGTATGCAGGGCAAGCCTCAAAAATTTCAACCAGTTAAACAAGACTGCCCAGCCAGAAACATTAAATTCTGAAACAACCATTTACAAGACACCTTTTCCAGCTGAAGAACAACGTGCAGTACCATGAGACGCTGGTAACAAGTCACGTGTCTGTACATGCAGTGTTTTAAGAATCCAGTTTTCTCTGCCTTTCTGGAGACAGAAGTATCACAACAGCCTGTGATGGCAGAAAACTTTGCAAAGAAAAATTTGAGTTACAAGAACCTCAAAGAGACCAAAGAAAATGAGGACAAATTTCAAGACATTGATAATTCTGGAGACTACTTTTAACATAAAAAAACCCAAAAACATACAGAGACTAGAACTCTAGCTGTTTTATAAAGCCATAGCAGCAGTGGTTAGGATTTGCTACTTGCTTTGGTAAGCAGATGAGGAGGCCAATACAACATGTTTCACAACTGGAGCTCCAAGTATAGAGAATGTGTATGCACGCATGGCCTTTTTTTTTTTCTTCTATGCAAGCGGTTAAGTCATGGCCCATCAGGTACAAGAGAACTTTACAGTTATGATGGAATAAAATGTTACGAGGAATAAAGCACATGATCAAAATCTAACATAGGAGACTCTGGAAAAGACCATCTACCCAGGTTTTAAACATTTGTTGAGCCAAGCAAAGAACTTTCTCAAGCTGAAACATCTTTTCCTGTGAAAGAAATTTGCAACTTTAGGGTCTGCACTGAAAGAAGAAAAAAAAAAAAAAAACAACCACCACCAAAAAACCACCTGACCAAAAGCCTCCATAATTTAGACTGAGATGTCCCATTCCACCCTTTATTAGAAGAACGTGGTGTGAAAAATTCTGCAACTGATTTAGCTTGAGTCAGTAGCTACAGGCAACTCAAAATCTTCCAGAATAGGGCTTCCTCAGCAGCAGTATGAACTACACACCCAGGTTTTAAGAGGAGTGCAATTAATCTGAGATTTGCAGTGGGAAAGCAAGCAGCAGGGACAAGGGAGAAACATTAAGAGGTCCTGATCACTCTGTAACACTTGGGTGTCAGAGTCAAATGCACTGGAAGTGTTCAAACTGATTTCTGGCGTTTGAAGAGTTTCGACAAGTTGCATGACTGCTAATGAGTGCAGAGATAACTCATTAGATTCTTCATTAATTCTATTTGTTTCAGAGATGGAAATTATGTCAGAATGATTGGAAACAAACCAGTGCCAATTTTCCAGCTTTTCTAACCATGATGACACACAGCTGTAGTTATTCCCTTAGGAATCGAGAGTAAGAAAGATCTAGCTTTCCCCTTGTCTTACTCTCCACAAAAAGTATTTCTTTACAGAATAAATATTTAGATTTACAGCAGTCAGAAGCAAACTCACAGGCTAATGAATAATAAAAAAAATCAAGCGTGCATTTTATTACATTGAGATTTCTTACTGATTGACAGCAGTCATTAACTGAAGTGTAATAGGGTGGTAAAGCTGGACAGCTTGCATAGGTATTTTTAAACAAAGAAACTGAGACAGGTGGCATAGATAATTTTAAACAGAGAAATAATTGTTCACCTTAATATAAGGACAGTACAAAAATAATTAACACATTTACATTCATTTATCCAAGGCCACCTCTTCATGAACAGGAGGGAACAAAGATGAAAAGTATATTAGGAATAATACAGCTTAAATTGTCTCAAATCTATTCCAAACAGGAACTAGAAAGTTTATTTAGCTTCTGTTCCCTTAAAAAGTTGTTCCAGCCTCAGATGAAGGAGAAGAATTGAACCCGTCAAAGTTTAAGCCATCAAATCCAACACTCTACCAAACTACTATTGAAAAAACGTACACATTTATAAAAATAAAGCTAACAAACTAACTGTACAGACTCTGGTCCTGATTCTGACATTTATAACAAACAGGACAGACAAAAGTATGGTCTATGAAGTGAGACTGGCCACAGGCAAGAGTTAGGCTATACGTTCAATTTATCAACCTGGGATCTAAGCTTTTCTTTATAACAAGATTAGCTAGGCAAATCTGAGATAATTGGAGTTTACTATTTTTATCTGTTGTTAAGACCACATGAAAAAGTAAGTAACAATGACATTCTGTGACAGAAAAATTAAATAAAAGAACCAATTTAAAAAAACCAACAAAAACCCAACAAAAAAACCCCAGAACAACAACAATGAAAAACCCCAAAATACCTAGTAAGACCAGCCTACTAATTAGGCAACAGCTTATACAGCTAGACTGGAGAGACTTAAGTCATCAGCCATTAGAAATGGAATACACAAAGGCTTAAAAATTTATTTTTATCATACACGATGTATTGCAGCGGATATCCATAAACTCTAGCTGTCCACCAGCATGACAGAGAATATCAGATTATAAATCTAACAATTCAAGATCCAGATGTTGTTTTTGAAGTGGTACTTCTGAACCTGTGTGAATAGATGAACAAGTTTCCATTTTTGTGAGCAGCTCTGATAACATGGTGTTAGTGTACTGAAGTATCTTCATTTACATTTCCTCAAGGCTTCTCTTGATAGCTTCTTCCAATTCTGCATCTTGCTCTGTATA
Source organism: Elanus axillaris (assembly GCA_026212715.1). Lineage (NCBI taxonomy): Eukaryota > Metazoa > Chordata > Aves > Accipitriformes > Accipitridae > Elanus > Elanus axillaris. The sequence goes on along the minus strand of JANZLQ010000013.1, from coordinate 44,792 downwards.
AATACAAAAACCCATTATAATTTCAAACTATGGTTGGTAACTGGTCATAAACACAATTACATTAATATTACTACATTAAGCAACAAATTACTTCTGTGGGCAATGCCAGCAGACCGCAAAACAAGACAGAGAAATAGAATGAAAGTTATTTTCCTTCCTTCTGTCTTATGCTATCTTTTCAACACTTCAAAATACAGGAACAGCCTCTACAGCCTTCCACTGTATTAACTGTGGGGGCAGCCCAATGATCAGTTTAAGACTATAATGCAACTACATATTTACTGGTCAAAATAATACCAAGATTAGAACCCATATGTATGGACCAAGAAAAATAAAGTATTAAAACCAAAAAAGGCAGAGACACAAAACAAGCACAGCGGTTTGGTATTTTTGTTCCAGTTCTGTATCAACAGATACTCCCGTATCTGCATTTTAACTTGGCACCACTGTCATCACTCTTACTAGGAAGGCCAGACATAAGTAGAGAAGAAGTCATATCAACAGTAAGATTAGTCTAGATCGGGGGTAATATTTTTGATGGTGGGGGGAAAGACGGCATTGCACTCATCTGACTTGTTAACAACCACCCTTAAACACGTTTCATAACACTCAAAAAAGAAGCTCAGTTTCCACATTACATTTAGGTTGTTTTGCACACCAATTGTTTGGTGTTACTGCATTAAATATAAGTTCGACAAGGTTTATATGTATAGTAAATATTAATACCAATGGTATAGTTGGAAAAATTAAAGCAGCTTTCAGACACACTTGTCATTCTTGAATTACTCATCTTCTGCTTTAGGAGGACACAAGCACATCCTATTAAAAAAAGCAGCTGTCTGTTCTTATGACAAAGGAAACAATAATTATTAACATAACAGATTTTAAAACTTGAACTGTTGTTGGGCTGTTTTATGCAAGGCCTAGGTTTGGAACAGAAATAGTATCAAAGAATGCTCCCTCATGTCAGCAGAGCAATATTCATTCACCTGGACTTTATTTTATCAGTAGTATCAGATGTTACTAGAGGTAACTTTTTGGCATGCAGTTAGCTCCACAGCGATACCTGGATTGCCCCCTATTCCCTGTCGCTGCTGAAGCAGCTTCTTCTGCCTCCTACAGTTGCTTTTTGCTATCTCCTCTTCCAGCAGTTGCTAGTGCTTTCTCCCTTTTACCCCTTTCTGGGGTTGATTTTGCCTCCTTAATCCCTCTTACCCCGTGATGTAACTGCCATCAACCACACAGGCAGCCAACAAACACAGCTGAAGCCAGGCTGCTTCATCAGGTCAGATGCCTTCGGCACCGCAGCATCAGAACTGGGACCTCCTGTATGCAACAAATGCCACTGCTATCCCTGATGGCAATACCCAGTGCTAGGAGGACCCGAGTGCGGCAGACTTCCAGTACTGTAGATGAGTATGTTGGACATTTAATAACAATATTTAATAAAAGTTGGTAAATTTATAACTGAATAAATTCTGGGAATATAAGATTCAGTTATCAGTTTTATCACTGACCTCATACAAGTTATTTATTGATTTTCTTCAGTTCATTCTATTTCCATCAAGTGGAAGGGCAGAGTCAAGCCTTTAAACAACAAACTAGTTTCAAAGTGCACTGTAGTCCATCACCAAAAATTAATGACTACATTGTATGAACACCACCAACTAAGCACAACAGCAAAAGGATGAAAGCAATTTCAAATAAGGTATGACGTGAGCAGACAGCTGTGCTGCTGATTCAAACCAGAGTGCTTTGTTGAGACGTAAAACCCAATTTTTGAACTACTTATTCAGAAGTTCAACTATTTAGACAGCAGTTCTACTCCAAGTCAACACAGTCATGTTAAACTGGTACAAAGTGAGCTCCGTCAAGTCTTTTAATTGCACAATACCCTGTGGTGCGCCAATAAAATAGACTTTGAGTCTCCTGGCATTCCTTTCAGGTTAGGAAATTATTTTTTATTTGTAACTCATCACAGTGTTCTTAATTACTCAAGATTGTCCAGCATATTTTAGAGAGTATTCCTAAGAGGTCACCTGCCATAAAACTGATTCTAAGTCTAGTTTCTGTATCTTCCACAATTAAAAGCACTCTTGAACACAGAAAAGTAAAAATCAACAGACCTTCCTGTTTCTTTGTTTCTTCTAAGCTCCTCGTCACTGTTAGTTTGATATCATCATCCTCTTCGCTATCCGAACCTTAAATGCACAAGTGAAACATAAATTACACATTGCTTCTAATGAAAAAGTTACAGTCCCCTCTTACATTTCTCTTACTTTAAGAACATCGTAGGTTGTATTTGAAGAAATACACTTATTGTTATGATCTGAAAATCAAGATTAAAAATACATTACAGTGGTAGTTCGAGACAGTAACTCGAGACAGTTATTTTTCAGCTACCTTCTTCCCTTTCTCCTCGAAATCTAGAGGCAGACTGCTTCAATTTTATATTATTTTAAAGCGGTATCAAGAAATAATAGGTGCAGAAGCTACTGTTAGTGTCTACTGCATTTTCTTTCTTGTAATACTCTGTTATTAAAAAAAGACAGACATTACTCACTTTCTACAAAATGTATCAAGGGTTTAACTATGGGAAGAAGTGCTATAGAGTGTCTCTGCCTACACATGATCTTAGCTGTATTTTGTTGCCTAAATACTCCATTTGAACAATGGAGTGCTGTAACTCAACTAAGGAGTGCAATTCAGCAGATGTTTTTGAAGTCTCACAGAAGAAAAAAGTCAATACACATAGTTTAATCTGCTAACTCATCACAGCCAAGCCCAGCCAAAACTCCACCACCTCTCCCTTACTAAATAATGCTCTTCATGAGGCTGGTTTCCAGCTCCAGAATGACAGCTCTGTTTTGAAGTGTCTAGCAGGGACCGGTGTACCAAAGGTGGGTGGTTGTTTTTTCATTTGTTTTAAACAGAGTCTCAGTAAATTATAAGTTAAAAAAAATGAAGTCGATGAGTCCCATTATGTATTCATTCTCCTGCTACAGGCTATTGCTATTCTGGGACACGGTCTCTGTAATGAGGTCTTACAGTATTCACAATCAGCTAGGTCTCCTACAGTCCTATCAACAGAAGCACCTCCCTTAAAGTCATCACATTTATTAGTACAACAATGTACTTCCGATTACATTTACCAGCAAAGAACATTCCCATACAGACATCTAATTTACTGTGTGATGTCTGGCATTTACATGACCCAAGTTAGGTATTCAAAGTGACAGGTACACCTTCTAAAATTTATTTCAAACCTCTGACACCTAAACGTTGTTTGAACAGCAACATTGCTGACTTTCCCAATTCCAGGAATACAGACTCCAACAGCTGGTATCAAACAGAGATCAGGAGCCCACAAAGATACCAGAAATAGCTGGATAACCCTGCAGTTAAAATGATCATTCTCCAGTCACCTGGCAGACTGTGAATCCTGTCTTGGAGTTGCCTGCTATCTCTGGGCAGAAGAGATAACATCATCTTCCAAAGCAAACAGAGCAAAATCCACACAACCCCAAAAACTGTCACTATACTCACTTATGAAAGGGAGGAAAAAGTGCAGGGAAAAGGCTTTGCAAAAGTGTCTTCTCCCTTATTAACCATGCTTTTAATCTTCCAACCCAGAAGACATCTCAGACTGCTCTAGAAAGTTTTGTACCCGTGAGAGGTGTTACAGTTGAAGCCATCACTCCCTAACTCATTTCTTGGCATAAGTATAAAGGAAGAACTGAGTTCTTGTGAGCAGTAAGGCATAGTACAAGAGGATCTCTAGTTTGTTACCACTTCAAATAAAAATGCATTAAAAGCACTTTTCTGTAGGTTTGTGGGGTTTTTTTAGGTGACTTGACAGAAGATGGTGCCAAACGGGCAAGGCAATATTCTTCTTATTGGCATCTTGCATAGACGGTTAAACAGTGGAGGATAGGAATTGCCAGAAATCCAGGAGTTTCTTCCAGATATGTCCTAAAGAAGTCAACTTTCCTGGAACGGTTTATAGAGTCAGCATTCACCACAGAAAAAGCCATGATGGCAACCTACTGACATGCTGTTAGAGTACAGCACTTTCCACCTTACTCCTGGCTTCCCTGACCCCGGCAATGAGCTAACCTGACACTCACTTTTCAGAATACAGCAGATCAGCAGCTAACTTGACTTTACTGTCGATTAGGACAGTTATGAATGCTGAAACAGGATCTGTAGATAGAATTATTTTAGTTCATTAAGAAAGTTTAGGATTTGTCTTATGTATTAATGCAGGCCTCATCTTGCCAAAATGTTTTGCTAGTCGGACCACCTTAATTAAACCACCGTAATAACATGGGGTACATGCTCATATTGGAACAGAGGTATATGCAAACTGGCATGCAAAATATTTAAATGTTTTTAAAACAAGCTGCCTGCACCATGACTTATCACTGCACCTGATATGCAATAACTAAATACTACTTGACAGTTATCACAGAACAGGTTTGCTTAAAGCATAGTTGAAGACAACAACATTTCAATGCGAGAAACTATGAGACTTGCAAATAATTAGTACTGATGATCTTCTGTTAGTTTGGGGG
>JANZLQ010000013.1:12129-40047 GCA_026212715.1 Elanus axillaris | reverse complement strand
GGTAACAAAGGACCACGCAGCCGCTCGCTCACTCCCCCCGCCCCCCCTCCGGTGGGATGGGGAGGAGAACCAGAAAGAGAAAAAAGGAAAGAAACCCCAGAAGGTTTTCACACAAAGGCTTGTCAGTTATCTCAAATTACACTGAGACTTTACTTATCCAAAAACAACGACATGGCTATGCTTGTCCTCAGTGTTCCCCCCTGTCCCCACCCTCCCCAAACCTATACAGAGCAAAGACTAAAGGCACAAAAGCAGTAAAGATGAGAATTTTAATATGGCTCTATGGGAATCGGGAGTAAGGCTGTAACAGTCAGAAGAAAAGCTGCCTGCAGGCAAAAATTGTAGGCAGAAATGCTCCAACAAATAAGGGGGCAAGGGGGCACGAATTCAGCTCCGTTAGGGGCTAGACAGCAAGAACTATTAGTGTGTGTCATGGTTTAACCTCAGACAGCAGCTAAGCACCACACAGCCACTCACTCGCTTCCCCCCCCACCAAGTAGGATGGGAGAGAGAATCAGAAGGAAAAAGGTAAAACTTGTGGGCTGAGATAAGAACAGTTTAATAGAACAGAAAGGAAGAAACTAATAATGATAACAGTAACAATAATAAAATAACAATAATAAAAGGATTGGAATAATCAAAGCAAGTGATGCACAATACAATCGCTCGCCACTCTCTGACCAATGCCCAGTTAGTTCCCGAGCAGCGACCCATCCCCCAGGCCAATTCCCCCCCAGTTTATATCCTGGGCATGACCTCACATGGTATGGAATATCCTTTTGGCTAGTTTGGGTCAGCTGCCCCAGCTGTGCCCTCCCAACTTCTTGGGCCCCTCCAGCCTTCTTGCTGACTGGGCATGAGAAGCTGAAAAATCCTTGACTTAGTCTAAACACTACTTAGCAACAACTTAAAACATCAGTGTGTTATCCACATTCTTCTCATACTGAACCCAAAACACAGCACTATACCAGCCACGAGAAAGACAATTAACTCTATCCCAGCCGAAACCAGGACATTGTGGAACTCATCACTTGTCAACCAAAGAGAACAAAAGGCCAACTGATTGGACAGATGCATTTTCAACTCGGAAGACACCAGGCTGCTTTTCCACATGGGAGAGGTCATTGTGCTTGATCTAGTGTTGCTTATAATGAGTCTGTACTCTTGTGCCTGAACTCTGCTCTCAAGGAGATTGTGGACTCCAGTTAAGAACATACACCATATAAGCATCATAGAATGGCTGAGGTTGGAAGGGACCTCTGGAGGTCATCTTGTCCAGCCTCCCTGTTTAAGCAGGATCACCTAAAGCCAGCTGCCCAGGACTATGTCCAGATGGCTTCTGAATATTACCAAAAAGATACTGTACTGGGGAGCTCAGAACTTGACAGCTATGGCCTTACCAGTGCTGAGTAGAGGGAAAGGACCACCTCCCTCAACCCTGCTGGTAACAGTCCCCCTAATGCAGCCCAGGGTACTGTTGGCTTTCTTAGCCATGAGAGCACATGGCTGGCTCGTGGTCAACTTGGTGTGCACCAGGCCCCCCAGGTCCCTTTCTGCAAAGCTGTTTTCCAGTTGGTTGACCGCTGGTCAGTATATATCAGGGCCTGGGGTTGTTCTTCCCCAGGTGCAGGGCTTTGCTCTGCTCCTGGTTGAGCTTCATGAGGTTCCGGTCTGGCCATTTCTCCCCTGTCAAGGTTCCTCTGGATGGCAGCACATCCCTATGGTGTATCACCTGCCACTCCCAGTTCTGTGTCATCAGCAAACCTGCTGAGGGTACACTGTGCCCCACTATCTAGGTCATTAGGGAACACATTAAAAAGGACCAGACCCAGTACTGACCCCTGGGGTACACAGCTGGTTACTGGCCTCCAACTGGACTTGATGCCACTGATCAACATGTTCTGGGTCTGGCCATTCAGCCAGTTTTCAGTCCATCTCACCATTTGCTCATCCAGCCCTTCATCACTTTGTGGTACTGCTGGCATCTTCTGATGACGAAAAGTAAATGAGAATGTTTAATTTGGAGAAATCAGGCATGTCCCGTCTCTCTTGTTAAAATGCTTAGCATGTTCTGTAGCTCCCAACTCCCCTGGGGTCAGAGGGAAAGCAACCGCCCAGTTTCTCTGCCAAGAGATCTTAAGATATGGCCTCTTCTCTAGTACATTTTCTTAAATAAACAACAGCTAAGAAACTCTGACTATACCTATTCTCTCAAGGAAATTCTACTGCTCACTATTGTCCTCACATATTGTCAAATTCCTGCTGGAAGAATGAAAAAACAGGAAAGCAAATTCTGGATCAATATAGAACTCAGAGATCAGAAAGATTAACGCTATGTATGGGAGCAAATAAAGTGATTTTTTTTACATTTGACAAGTTTCTCATAGACACCTATTCTGGGAAGAGACTGGTAAACTTTCACAGAATGCAAGCGACACCCACTGTCCTGACATCAAAGTGCCACAGCGTGAATTTGGGTTAGCTGCCCACATAGCTCAGCATTAAGTCCCCCCTATAGCTGATCCTCTTCTCTTGCAACCTCCCTAGTTACCACAATCCCCTTAATTTCCGTAAGGTTTACTGGTTCTTCTGTCTCACCAGAGACTTGATTTCCGTTCCCCAGCCTGAGCCCTCCTCCATTACAGTACAACTTCTTAACACACCTTCTGACTACTGCACACATCGTACAGTCTCACACCCTACCTCCACTTCTCTCTCCTACAATGCTCCTTCTCTTAGTCTATTTGGTAGCTCTCAATCTCATCCTCTCTTTCCCATCCCAATGTACGGCGACATTAGTATCACACTTAACTTGCTGTCTCTCCAGCCACTGACCCTTTTCCTTCTACAGTTGATGTCTGAAGTTTCAGTGCTACCTTACCTGAAGGATACCATTAAAGTTACCTATTTAGGATCCTAGTGACTACTTAGCCAAAAACTTAAAATCAGTACCCCATCCTTACCTCATTAGCACCGACATTCAGTATGTGTGATCACGCTGCCTTTAAAATACTCACCGTCTCGTAACATTAAGTCACACAACAAACTGTACAAGAAAGGAAGCCCCTACAGCTTAACTTGACTTAAGTTGACTGCTTGCAAGTTCCAGCTCTCTTCCAACTCTTCCTCCCAAAAACATGCAACGCTCCCAAAGCAAAAACAGCCTTATGCATTAATATATAGTTACAGCTATAATTACACTAGAAGAATTCTATTAATCTAGGAATTTCAATACACTCTACAAAGAAAATATTCATAGTGGGAATGCAATGATTCAATGCGTAGCTTTATGGACAACCGTGGAGAAAATCTTTCCCTCTGTGCAAAGTGAACTACACCAGTTAAAGTGACAGTTCTATAATGAACTATGCCAAGAAATTTTACTGGTATGGCTGCTTCCGGCTGGGAATCACATCTCCATAATCCAGCTGAAAAATCTAGACCAGCAAATGCCTGGGGTAGCCAGAAAACTCTACAAGCACCTTTTCCATATCAGAAGCACATAAATCAATTCCAGCTCACCACAGATATTTTTTTCAGGAAACCATTTAATTATCCTATCTTTCTTCTTCCCTTTAATCGATTGATGCCAATTCACTACTAGTGGTAGCACTCCAATCTTCCTGATACAACAGCAGCACCATGTGACAGCTCTCATAGACCTGCATCAAGACTAGCAGTGTATTTTTCTGAAAACAGTTTAGGGCTAGTTCAGAAACAACTTTCTGTAATACGCACTCAATTTACAAGCTGCCCAACCCACAACAAGAAGCCAGGAAAAGCAATAACACGTTTACAGAGAAACATCAGGTCTTCTAGGAAAACTTTACTTCAAAGTATTTTAAGATACTGAGAAGTATAAAAACTCACCTCAGCTCTGGTATCCTTTGCATGAAAATGAGCTGGCTCAGACCTCTTTGATTATCCTATGTAAAACCAGCGTGATCATTTTAGCGTGCCATTAATTAGAATATGGCATTCCAAAGAATTTAAAAGCTCTCCTTGATAGCAAAGCAGATTTGAGTACATATTGACAAATAAGCAAACAAGAGTGCTCTAGAAAGGAGCTTTCAGACTGAAACAGCAGTTTGTCTCCTGCTATAATAAAGAATACAGGGAGGACGGAGTTTGTTCTGTTGAATAAAAATGCTTAATTAAGTCTGGTTTCAAAGCCTGCCCCAAGCAAATTGATGTTTCTGATCTATATTTCATTGAAATACCAGTACAATACAAGAAGCACCAAGCAACAGCTTGTGTTACCAGCACAAGTGTTCAATTCTTTTATTGGAAAGAACTATCGGTTTACTGGAAAAACAGTGCTTAGTGTTTTCTTTCTACCTTTTGTGGTATCTGAAATGCTGTTTAGCAAGGCACACATCATGTCTCCTTCAATGTGGTGAGGATTTAGGATGCGAGCTGACCGCTGGGTCATCTTAAATTGAGTTTCCAGTTCCAGGAAGCTTTTGTCTCCAGAAAGTACAGTGAAAGGAATTTGCTTGGGCAGGTGCTCATCCAGACGACCAGCCTGTACAGTAACAAATGACAAGTGTTGAACTGAGATTATGTTTTTATCTCGTGGGGTTTGGCTAGCTTTTTGTAAGACAGGTCTTCGTAGGAAAGCCTTTTACACTTCTGTATCACCACTTTTATGGTCCAGTGCACATTACACCACTGTGAAAGGTCTTAGTTCAACAAGTTGACACTGCATTTATTCTATACATATGACAACAGATATAGGAAATGGCTACCAGAACAGTACAGATGGAATATGGAACAAATTCCTAAAAAGCAGCGTTTCAGAACCATCTCTACATAAAACAAGTCATCTGTGCAGAGCATTTTAAAAATCATAAAAAAGTGTAATGTAACATACACTGTTGCAAAACACACATATTGTATAATTAGATTCTCAAGTAGCTTTAACTCATAAAGCACTATATTAAAAACAAGAGTCCCCACAGCATCCCAGATTCCTGTCCTTCACCTGCACCCTTCCCAATCCAGCCAAAGCCCTAGGTCTACTGAACAGAGGGACTCCTCTTTGTCAGCCCAACAGGGTCTCCGAAACTAGCACTGATCCAACTCCATCTTAAAGATGGCTCTAGATTTGGGCTACTTAGAGAGGCAGAAGTTACATTTCTCGGAAACAGAATTTAAGAATTGTGGGTTTTAATTCGTTCCCTAACCAGTCCCCTTCCCCTCCACAACAGACTGATGTCCTGTTTACACTAACTTTTTTACTCCTGGGCCGGGAGGGAAGTAAATCACTTCTCAACAGGCTGTCTCCACTCAATTCACTAACAGGTTTATCATTTCTTTTAGTGGATGTAGAAGTCATGTGAAGAGAATCTCATCCGCAATTAGTACTTGATGTCAAAAGCAGATTATCATCTGCCGCTCTTCTTTGGGTACAGAAACACAACAATAAAGAAAGCGTGCGCCAACTTACATGAATACAGAGAGCAAAGTCTGCTGCTTCTCTTCTGGTACCACAACGTGGATGAAGGAAGAAACATCCAATCCTCTTAAGATAATTGTAAATTTTACACTGCACTGGAGGTTTCCAGTTGCTGTATCCTCCTAAACAGTGAAGAAGAAAAATTAAAAAAAAAAGAGAAAACAAACAAAACCAAAACCCATAAATGCCACCATTAACTAAGAATGCAAGAAGGCAAAAGCAAAGATAAATCTGGCTTTAAAGACAGAATTTATTTTGACCAATGTGAAAGCTAAAATATACATAGAACCAAAATCCCGAAAGAACCCTTGTTCTTGGGATAGAAAGCAGAAAAGGAAAAAGTAGCTAGCCTGATACTACACAAAGCCTCTCATTCAATTTTGTATGAATTTTTCTTCTAATCCTGAAAAACTTATCTTCTAGATATCATGAGCATTTAGACATAAAAATGTATTTTTTTCCAGTTTTAAGCACAGTTATGGTTAACGTGCAGAAGCAGAGGAGAGCTCTGGGAACATAGTACAAGTAACAGAAATGCTTCTCTTGGGGAATCCTGTACTAACGTAATGCCCAAGGTTATTTCCACCAGATTCTGTAACTGCCTGACACACCACATGTCAAAGCTCTTTAAAAAGAGGATCCAAGAACTGGAGCAACAGCTGAAACAAATGCTGGAGTTCTGACAAACACTTGGATGTAGTCAAGAATAAGCAAAATGATGCTACAAGTGGGGAAAAAAAAAATAAGTGCAGGAATTCTCTCAACAGTATCCTAAAACAGGTAGTTACTGGCCGAGAAAACAGTTGGATAATAGAGATGAACTGAGTAACAGGCCTGCTACAGGTGAAAAGAATACCAGGCTGAAACAGGTTGCAAGGGGAAGGAAAGAAGCAGCAAGTCTCTTGAGAAGAGAGGGAAAACCAGAGGAGCTTGGAGTTACTCTGACAATATAAAAAGACAAACAACTGAAGGACAATTTGAAGGGAGTAAATAAGAATTTTGTGACATTCCCAATTGCTAAGAAATAATGGGTCTACAATGGGGAGGAAAAAAACGTTGCTTTTTCTGCCAGATGATCGAGTGTCCGGAAGTAAGAAAGGATTCGCAATGGAAAGTGAAAGCAGTCATTGATGGCACTTCATGTGACAACATGTGAAATTAAGGCTCAAATAAACAGGCAGCAGAGGATTGTGTATTCCAACCCCCTGTCTGACAAAGAAGTAGAAGCAATCTTAAACAGATTTCTCCTGGGGATTTTTGTGTTCCTCCCCACCCTTTCCAGCCTAATGGCTGTAAGGGGGTATAAAAAATGATCTCAAAGCTCTAAGATTTAATAACAGACTACACAGAAACGATTTAGGGGTATCTGTCCATGAGAAGGACAGTATTTGCAAGTCATTCTCATGTGTTGTGACAGCCCTGGTCACAACTTGTAATCACTAACCTTGGCTTTTGGCTGTATAAGTGTGCAACAAACATTTCATCAGGACAGCTGAAAGCAATGACAGAACTGTATTTACGCTGGCAGAGCTAGACCACAAACAGGTGAAGGACAACTGAATATCTAAAACCAGAAACAATACAGAGCCAGGGCAATACGATGGAGGCATTCAAAGCAAAGCTAAGGCTGTATTATCAATAGGAAAAACAGAAATAATACAAAAGTACCATATAAAAATAATAATAAAAAAATAAATCAGAAGCTTTCTTTGGGAATTGAAGGGGGAAAAAATCAGAAGAGACATGGATGTCGCTATTTTCACAGGCTAAACAAACAAGAACAGCATGTATCAAATAACTCTGTAAACCATTATTATGAGAGGGCACCTAAAACATTAAATCCAGATGTGCCTGGGAACCTTAGCATTCCCAGGCTCTGTAACGATATAGTTGATGCTAATGAACTGATGAAGTGTTCTCTGTTACTAATATGGCCCATTTTAATCACCATTTACTCTTCAGCATGGGTTTTTCAGTTTAAGTGTTCCAGGAGCCATTCCCACAAGGCAGCCCGCATGCAGCCACCCTGTTTGGAGAGCGAGAAATTGAGTGGTACTGACATGGGCAGGGCTGTGCCAGCAGGTGCCTGTGTCTGGAACATCCTTGGGCACAGCGTCATAACTAGCACAGAGGTACCTTTGGGTAAGATCATTATATGCACAATAGATTAGTAACACTAAAACTGTACTATGGATTATTTCTCTTTCTTAGATAGGTCGGCGAAGAGACATTTCTGCCAACAATACAGTTCAGGCACCTCTGGGTTCAATCAGTTTTTTCTTACTGAATCAAACCAGGGCATTTTAACCTTGAAAAACAGCACAGAAGACTCTGTCATAACAGACAAGCTTGGGTCAATTAATTTACTCAAAACTGATTTGCCATTAAATAGAATAACAAAAGTAAGACTGAAAGAAAGTGTCTGAATTCAAATGGGGAAGTTTGATAGAACTGTGAAAAATTATTCTTTATAAAACCCAACAGAGTAGCTTTGGACTTCATATGTCAAACAGGCCTGACATTTCTTCAAATCAGATTCCTAATGGTTTCTTATTTTTACATGCAGAAAAAGAAAAAAAAGTTTTTCCGAGGCCAAGTGGATTGAGTTACTATAGAAAAGAACACAAAACCTTCAGCCATTAAAAACCACAACCAAACCCCAAATCACAATAGCCTTGGAAGTCAAGAAGCACGGAGGTGAAGTGAAATTTAACCAGAAGTCACGCTGGGTAAAGCCTCACAAAAAGATAATAAGAACAAACAACAGGTTGTTCAGCCATACAGAAAAGAGAGCATAAATAAATCGAGTAGCCAGGCAGCAAGGAAGGAATAGAAATCCAGGATGATTAGGTATAATCTCAACCCTCAAAATCAGTGTTTTCTGCGGCTTTGTGCATGTACGCAAGAATACTGTTACCGTACAGAGAGGCCAAATGCTAGGTAATGACAATACAGGCAACGATACAGAAATAAGGCCTGCGCAGAACATGAAACTTGGGAGCAGTAACTTGCTTTAACAGAGAAGACCAGAAGATTTGTCCTCAGAACTCCTAACCACCAGACATTAGACAAAGGTCCAGAAGTACAGCTGACTAACGAACTTACACTTTACATTAACAGACATACTTGCTCTGCCTGCATCAGCTAACTGGACTACCTGTTTCCAAGAGAAAAGAAAAAGCGATTCAGGCATCAACAAGCCTTTCTGTCCAACCTCAGCAGCTTGGAAGCTCTCAGCTATCAGGATGCTCTTGATTGTCTTTTAAAGGAAGAGATAATCAAGAACATTAAGTAAAGAAGTGCAATGCAATGCTGTTTACTAAGTGTAAAACATGCCTGACAATTCCTACATGTCTGTTAAGATGATGCCTATGTTTCAGGCAATAAATATTTTGAAACCATCCCTTATCTAGGCTTTACTAAAGTATTCAATGTACCAGAGGCAAAATAATAAAGGCAGACACAAAGAAAAACAGTAGAAAAAGCATGAGGTAGACAAGAAGTTGGTTCAGGAACAGTCAGGTAAGGAAAAGTATCAAGTTAGAAGGATGCTATTGGTAGACTTCGCAAAAAGCTTTCTTACAAACCCATTAGCTACGTCAGTTCCATCAATCACCTTATACCATACCACTACTGTTATCTTCCACATGTGAGATACACCTATTGATATGCAGGATAGCCAGGGACATCCTTAAGGAGCGAGCCAGAGACATTACAAAATTCAAGTATGAGAATGTAATATCATGCCTTTTGAAACTAAAAAGAAAAAGAACATGACAAGGACTTGGGAGTTAGAAAGAAAATAATCTCTGAGTATTCTGGCTGTCCTGATAATTATGAAAACCTAGTACGATACAGCCTAAGTAAGTTCAGCAGGTAAGCCAGAAAGACTCCTAAACCATCCAGCAATTCTGGAACATACTCGCAGAGGAGGTTAAGACTGACTTAGAAAAGTTCAAGAACACTTCTATTACATGGTGCCTGTGACACCATCACTTAAGAAGCCCTTGTGGCTGCTTGTTCCTGTCCTTCACTCTCTCAAAGAACGTCTGCTCAAGCATCTATGTAAACTTCTTAATCTTATCTTCCTATTTTCTTCAACCACTTTTTACCTTGAAAGCCCCAGATAAATGTCCCTTGGTTCAGGTTAGCTGGCAGCTGCGTGAATAAGCTTCCCCAGTTGTCCAGATCCACCAACACAATGTGAGTCATGGTACTCAGGTAGTCAAGATCAGGAAGTTCACCATCTTCAATGGGATAAAAAGGATGCATTTAAAGTTCACCCAACTTTCTGGTCAACCAACATACATCAGCTTAAGATATGCTTTTGAAAATTCACGTATTCAACTGTTCCATAAGCTGAAAGATGTAAAGCATGATCGTATTCGGTGATTGCATTGTTTTTTTAATCAACTGAAGTAGCATTTAGTAATGCACAAATCACACAAAAGAAAGTAGAATCTAGCTACGCTGGCATACAGCTGGATAGCTTTGTGGTAGGCACAGGAAGCTATTGTCCCGCACCGAGACATTTTAATAGTCCATTTAATATTCAGCTATGCATCCCCTACTATGGCAAGTCTCTGTAACATTTAATTGCTTACGTGCATAAAAGCACGTAAAATGTTTAGAGACATACATTTTGCTGTATATCTAACATAAATGTCGACCTTTTAATCAAAAGCATTATGACACCATGAGTAATTAAAAACACTTTGAATTTTTGAACACAAGGTACAGCTTCAGCATTCTTGTCGTCATTCTTAGAAGTGACATGAACTTAAAAAAAAAAAAAGTATTTGCATGCTCAAGGCAAAAAGCCTAATACATACCGAGACTATAAATTCTCAGCCAAAATTATTTTTTAGCAAGCTAAGGAAACTGAGAAGATGGTGTTATAATAGGACTGCCCACACAGGAAACACTACCAGGCTCATAAATATTTACACATACAAAGGAGGCAAGTATCTCTTGAATGTGTGAGTATTACTGACCACTCTTACATTTCTAGGAGTCAGATCTCTCTTTGTGGTCCTTGATTGTTCTCCTCCTTTTAACACCAAATTATGCTCCCAACTAATTTGAAAATTAAATGTTTCAGTCCCAGGGTTCCCACATCTGCCTACTTTTTTTTTTTTGACAACTTCACGTATATGGCATATAGCAATAAATTGTTGAGTCCACGTTCTGGAAACTCAAACACCAAGAATCCAAAATGCAGCTTTCAGAAATAACAAACATCAATTTCTGAGCTGATTTATAGACTGGATGTAGGCAAATGATATGCTACATACTTGTACTGACATTGAAACAGAGCGTGTTAAAGACAACAATATTTTTCTAATGCTAAAAAAATATAAATGTCTACAAACCTTCACCAGGTTCTTCCAAGTATGCCGAGTTCTCTTTTTTTTCTTTCTTTCCCTGTACTGGTCCCTGCAGAAGAGATGACTGTGGTCTTTCCTGAGTCTTGGATGGAGATGCTTGAAATTTTGGTTTGTGAGGTTTTCTGTCCACACAAGCCCCACTTGCTGTGAACTTGAATACTGTATTTTCCGATTCTGATGCAAGACTTGATAGATCAGGTTTCTGCAAAAAGCAGTGTTTCATGTGATAGTGCTGATGTGCACTCTGAAGATCGTCAAAGTTTTTGCTGCACGCATCACATCTAACAACATACATCTCTCCCTTATGTTTCAGTGACGTGTGACTGTTGAGATGACTGTTCAAATCAGCAAAATTCTGCGCAGTTGCAGAACAGAAGCAGCATCGAAACCATAAATTTCCTTTTTGCAGCATGGCTTTCTGACAATTCCCATAATCATTCTTCCTGTTTATTTTGGAGACATAAGTTGTCCGGCAACCACAGGTTAAACGGTCTCCTTGTTCTACTGGGAGGAAGTCCTCCTCTTTTTTTATTGATACTTCCATCTGCTCAGGCACAAACGCATAGTCCATGCTATGAATCTCCTTATAATGGATTAGAAATTCTTCTTCTGTGTCAAAAAAGAGATTACCACAAAGGCCACAGAAGTATTTAGTCTGTATCTCCTGGTTTTGATGCTCTTGGAAGTGTCGCTGTAGCGTTCCTACTTTCCGAAAGTGATTTCGGCATAAGCCACAGCAATATCTGTGAAATGCATGGCTTTCTAAGGACATGCAATGTTGTTTAACGCTCTCTTCAGATTCAAACATCTCCTCACAAATGTGGCATTGCCATTTTCCCAGAATAGGACTTTTTTCAGAGGAGAGTTCCATAGGACTAGGAATGCAGTCTTTCCTTTCACCTGCAGAAATGCACACTGTGTCAGAAGCGGATGGCGTAGGTTCATCTTCTAAAGCTTCTTGCTCGTAATAGTAACTATGTCCACCGTGAAATTCAGTCACATGTCCCATAATATCCTCTTCCCTGAGAAGATCTACAGAGCATGCTCTGCACCAGAAAAGAAAATTAGTCAAGTGTGCTCCCCCATGGAATCGACTCATATGCAGGCGGATAATGCTTGAATTTTCAGCAAGCTTTCCACACACAGCACACTTGTGACAGATGCGATTTGCTGATAAAATGTGCTTTTCTACTGACTCTTCTGTAAAAAACTTTTGAAGACATTCACAAAACCAGGCTTTTACTTTGCAAGCACTGCCCTGACTCTGGTTTGCTACATGGTCTTCATTTTTATCTTTTGAATCACTCTTCCGTTTTGAAGGAGTAGACACTGTTTCACTGGTAGATTCATTCAAAGTCAAATGTCTTTTAAGCAGTGGTCTTGACCGATCTACAATATGGCACAAGTGAGACTGATTTTTATTTTTTCCATTGACATGACAGAACATCAAGATGGACTCTTCCATTGTAGTAAGAACTTTAATGTTATGTTGAGTTGTTTGCTTATGCTGGGTGATCTGATTCTTATCAGCAAATAGTTTATCACAGTTCTCACAGTGACCTTTTGTTTTAAATATCTCTGCAACTTGGGAGATGCTCTTCTTTGACACTGCCACGGGCCCAGAATTACGACAACGTGTTCTAGAACGGATTAAAAAAAAAAGATGTTATATCATATACATCATATATAAACCCGAAACATTTTTAAACTTTCAAATGTACTTTGAAATATTACCTAGTAGTTACAGCAATTAGTCCATGGAAGTGGTGTCCTCCGTATACTTTAACTTACCTACTAGCTCGCCAACAAAAACATGCAGTGCCTATCTAGGCTCTGCACTTTAAAGAGAATTAGGTGCTAATTTCCAAACTAGCACTTAGATTGAGCTTATGCTGTTGACTCAGAACATATTAGAAATCAAATGCTGCCAACTTAGAAAAAGTGGAACAGAGACCAAGTTCTGTTCTGTTACAGAAAGCAACAAAAAGGATATAGACATCAGTCAGCATTCTGCAGTGGACTGTGTGGGGTAAGGCAAGGTAAAAGACAGGGAAAGGGGGCAGGTTTTTTGATAGTTTACTCTGAAAGTCAACATTCAGATGGTCCTAGATGCCCTGAAATCCACTAGCACCACTAAGAACAGGTCTGCCTACGGATGTTCACATTATAAAGACAGCTGTCTCTCACACACCTGAAATGAGCCGTTAATTCCATATGCGACCGTAGTATCTGGTAGCAGGATATACACTTCACTTGGAAGGGGACCTCTTTGCACAGAGATATCAGAAGGTTCTTTGCATAGGATGGGAAAGGTAGAGGAAAGCCAGCCTTCATTTCATCTATAGTATGGAATGGCAGAAAGTGCAACCACACGTTAAAGAGTTATTTCATAGTACTTCTGCTCTCAGATGACTTAGTTACAATTGTACTCATTTGTCACAGGGTTCAGAAAGCAAGCTACCATGTGTCAGCTGAGTCAGCAATTGTGCAATAGAAACTTTTAAGTAAAACTGCATTAATTTTTTTAAACTTCTGTAACAACCTCATGATCGAATCTGCATCTCGCTTTTTCATACTTAAGTGACTGACTCTACTTACCTTTTCCTCCTCCTACAAGGTCAGGTCAGGTACCTCTCTTAGGAAAGTTCTTAGTGACCTTCCTCCCCTCCATCAATCACCACTTGTCTACTCCTACTCTATACACTTTTGTTTAAAGCCATAGTGTGTTTAAAAAAGAAAAGAGTATGCAATTCACTTAACAAGTTCCCATGTACTGGGACCATGGTCTAAGCTCATATCAACATGCTAAACGTAAACTTTGTGCAACTACTGTCCTAAATGAGTCACTGGAGGATGAGAAGCTTGCATGAGACACCTGACAGCATGGAGATAAAGAAAAGTCTGCTTCTCATTACAGCAACTGAGATGGAAGAATCACGTTTACACAAAAAAATGAATTTCTAAGCAACCACCCTGATATCTGTTGCAGGGAAAACACAGCAGGGTATAAGCAATCCAGGAGGCTCCTGGAACGTGTTGATGGTAACTTCTCCAAGTGATAGAGGAGCCCATGAGGAGAGGTGCTATGCTGCACTTTGATCTCACCAACAAGGAGGGGCTAGTGGCGAATGAGAAGCTCAAGGGCAGCCTTGGGTGCAGTGACCATGAAATACTGAAGTCCAAGAACCTTCAGATAGTGAGGAAGGCACACAGCAAGCTCACTACGATGTGCTGCAGGCGAGCAGACTTTGGCCTCTTCAGGGATCTGCTTGCAGAGAACCATGGGATAAAGCCCCTGAGGCAAGAGAGGCCCAAGAAAGCTGGTTAATATTCAAGGATCACCTCCTCCAACCTCAGGAGTGATGCATCCCAACAAAGAGAAGTCAGGCAAAAACACCAGGAGGCCTGCGTGAACAAACAAGGAGCTCCTGGACAAACTCAAACACAAAAAGGAACTCTACAGATGATGGAAGCAAGGACAGGTAACCTGGGAAGAAAACAGAGAACTTATCCAAGCAGCCAGGGAACAGGTTAGGAAAGCTAAAGCCCTGACAGAATTAAATCTGATCAGGGATGTAAAGGGCAATGAGAAAAGCTTCTATAGGTACGTGAATGATACAAGGAAAACTAGGGAAAATGTAGGCCCTCTCCAGAAGGAAACTGAAATATCCCTCTTTACCTGGGATATGGAGAAGGCAGAGGTACTCAACGACTTTTTTACCTCGGTCTTCTCCAGCAAGTGCTCCAGCCACACCATGCAAGTCACAGAAGGCAAAGGCAGGGACTGGGAGAATGAGGAACTGCCCACCGTAGGAGAGGATCAGGTTCGAGACCATCTAAGCAACCCGAAGGTGCACAAGTTCGTGGGACCTGATGAGGTGCATGCATGGGTCCTGAGGGAACTGGCAGATGAAGTGGCTAAGCCCCTGTCCATCATATCTGAGAAATCATGGCAGTCCAGGGATCTTCCCACTGACGGGAAAAGGGGAAACATAACCCCCACTTTTAAAAAGGGAAAATAGGAAGATCCAGGCAACTGTAGGTCAGTCAGTGTCACCTCTGTGCCCAGCAAGTTCGTGGAGTGAGTGGATCCTCCTGGACACTATGCTGAGGCGCATGGAAAATAAGGAGGTGATTGGTGACTGCCAACATGGCTTCACTAAGGGGCAAATTGCGCCTGACAAATTTGGTGGCCTTCTATGACAGGGTTACAGTCTTGGTGGATAAGGGAAGAGCCACCAACGTCATCTACCTGGACTTGTGAAAAGCATTTGACACTGTCCCGCACAACATCCTTCTCCCTAAATTGGAGAGACATGGATTTGATGGACGGACCGCTCCATGGATAAGGAATTGGCCGGATGGTCGCATTCAAACAGCTGCCATCGACGGCTCTACGTCCAAGTGGAGAGCAGTGATGAGTGGCGTTCCTTGGGGGTCGGTATCGGGGCCGGTGCTGTTTAACATCTTTGTCGGTGACATGGACAGCGGGATTGAGTGCACCTCAGCAAGTTTGCCGATGACACCAAGCTGTGTGGTGCGCCGGAGGGAAGGGATGCCATCCAGAGGGACTTTGACAGGCTTGAGAGGTGGGCCCGTGCGAACCTCATGAAGTTCAGCAAGGCCAAGTGCTGCAAGGTCCTGCACGTGGGTCGGGGCAGTCCCAAGCACAAATACAGGCTGGGCAGGGAATGGATCGAGAGCAGCCCTGCGGAGAAGGACTTGGGAGTGTTGGTTGGCAAGAAGCTCAACAGGACCCGGCGGTGTGTGTTTGCATTGCGGCCCAGAAAGCCAACTGTATCCTGGCCGCATCAAAGGAAGTGTGACCAGCAGGTCGAGGGATGGGATTCTCCCCCTCTGCTCTGCTCTGGTGAGACCCCACCTGCAGTTCTGCATTCAGCTCTGGGGCCCCTGTAAGAGTCGGTCCAAAGAATGGTATTGTCTCAACATCGAGATCAGGGAGTTGGACGATACGAGACTAACATCTTGACAAAAGGCCACAACGACCTACCTGATAAAAGCTGAAGGGAGAGTACTGCATGGTATGAACAGTTCAGTACCACTCTCTGTTGATAACAGCAGTACGAACGGTCCAGTACCACTCCCCGTTAAGCTTTACCGAACTGAAACAATAAAGACTGCATAGCTGCCATCAAGAAGATCGATTCCAGCTGCTGCTTCCAACTTTGATGACGAAGTCCTAAACCTCAAGTGAACTTTGCTCATTATAATGCCATTATAATGTGAAAACACATCTCCTGGTCAAAAGCTACCTTCCTCCAAGTCAGACGATGCCTCGCACACTCATCCTTGAGCAGGCATGAAGGCCTCGCTTGAGTTGGCAGAGGGCCATGGGACAGAGGAAGGGCAAGGTGGACCAGAGGAAGGGCAAGATGCGTTGCCTGGCATAAAAGATGTCTTCCTAGCAAACGAACTCTCGGAAGCTTTCCCCACCAAGGATCACGACAGTCAGAAGGACCGGTGGAACACTGCCTGGACCTGGGACCAGAGGGACGCCTTTGGACCTGCAGTGCTAGCTATAACGCTCTTTTCTCACTTTACCTCTTTTCTCTCTTCTCCTATCACTCTTTCGTCCTATTACATGCCACTTTACAGGCAAAACAATTAAGTTTCACTGTTTGATTGAAGCATAACCCCTGTGGCATATCTGCCTTTGATTTTTTTTGCACTTCAAGATCACAGCAAACGAACCTTTCCATCATGCATCAATCATGTGGACCGTGACAGCCCCCAACATAAGAAAGACATGGACCTGTTTAGGCGAGTCCAGAGGAGGGCCGTCAAGATAATCAGAGGGCTGGAGCACCTCTCCTGTGAAGACAGGCTGAGAGAGTTGGGGTTGTCCAGGCTGGAGAAGAGAAGGCTCCAGAGGAGACCTTATAGCAGCCTGCCAGTACCTAAAGGGAACCTACAAGAAACCTAGAGAGGGACTTCTGACTTCTTACAGGAGCATGTCATGGTAGGAAAAGGGGTAGTGGGTTTAAACTGAAAGAGGGTAGATTGAGATGAGATGTAAGGAAGAACATCTTCACTGTGAGGGTGGTGAGGCACTGGAACAGGTTGCCCAGAGAGGTTGTGGATGCCCCCTCCCTGGCAGTGTTCAAGGCCAGGCTGCACGGGGCTTTGAGCAACCTGGTCTAGCAGAAGATGTCCCCGCCCATTGCAGGGGGATTGGAACTAGATGATCTTTAAGGTCCCTTCCAATCCAAACCATTCTATGATTTTATCTCCTCTTACAGAACATTATCACATTTAAGTTGAAAGAAAAATAAAATTCATTAAAAACAAACTTACAAACCTTAAGCTTTTTTTACACAGCAGAAGAATGTAAGTCACTTCATATCATAAGGATCTATTATCAGAAGGAATGAAAAGCAGTACACTTAGTAGCAACATACCACTCAGTTTAGAAACCTGGAGGAAGTGGTTCTTTCCTGACATATGCTGCAAGCATTCATCTCTTTTGGTGAAAAGGAGGAAGCAGTTTGGGCATGCAAAACACTGAATATGCTGTGGAGGGAGATCTTTTTTATGTCCATCATTTTCATTTAGCTGGAAGAGAAAATTATTTAGTTAGGAAAAATATTAAGTCAAGAAACCAGTCCCAGTTCTCTTCATGTCCTTCTTTCTGTTCCTCTCTCTCCCTTCTGTGGTAGCATTGTCACTTTTACATTTTCAGCTACCGCATGTATTTTTATCTACAGCCTACCCCTATGCACTTCAGCTCACAAGACATAAGGGACTGGTCAAACTGCCATTCTCAAACTCAGCTACTCATCCTTACTACACTGGCAACTTTTCCATTCCCTTCTTGCACCACTGGAAGCAGTCACCCTCCCCCAGCAACTCTGGGCTCCATCAATTCTCAGCTAGTCCCTTTACCCAGGCTCTTGGTAAAAGCTCCTTCTGTCACTAGAGCAGCTGATTTTCCTCATGTTGGTTCTTACCTGATCTTGCTAACCTCAAACTTCTCAAAATGCTGCTCCTCAGAGTAGCCTGACAGGCCCGTGACTTTTATCAAAGTCAACTCCTTCCATCCCACTTTGCATTCTACACAAACTTCAGATCTCTGCTTTCAGGGCAAAAATCCTTTAATTTTGATTCTGACATTTTTGCTTACTCCTTTCTTATGTCACTCAAAGAATCTTCATGATACGCTTATGCATTCTCCCACAGCTTTGTTTAGTATGATCTCCCACCCTTCCACACCAAATAATCCCATCTTCTTGCCTGCTACAAGAGCCACTCCCTATCCCCAAACTTGTCTGTAACTCCTGCTAATGCCCCTGGACACACCACAGGCGCACAACTTGGAAGCAACGGAAAAAGAACACGGAGAAACTGATGCAATCTTTCAAGCTTGTCACATATGACTATGCAACAGGAATTACTACTACTACCTAAAAGTAGTCTAATTTTCAGAGTATCTAAAACTTCCCCGGAATTTAACACAGCTTCTGGAGACTAGGTGGGTACACAACAATAGTTGTTTTTAAAACACTAAACTTTGAAAATGCTATCCATTATCCAATTCAACACCAGACTGCTTAAATAAAACCACACACCTATAAGGTAACACTTAAGCATCTGTCACTGAACTGAGGTTTTACAGTGTAAGTTATGAACAGAAGGGAGAGAGCATTATAAAAAAAAGTTAAAAGAGTGGAGGTAGGGAGGAACAAAAACAAAGCAAATACTATTAGCCTATATTAAAATCAAAACTCACATGCTAGATCGTTTTGCCTTCTGTAAGTTAACTAGTGAGTAGCAGCAAATACATCAGAGAGACTGGAAACGGCAACAGTTTCATCTGAATCACCCATGTTTCTTTTCTCATTCTCTTGCCTCTTCTTCCCCCTCCCCCATCTCCTTTTTATTGCTTCTCTTTACCATCACTTTTTTCACCATAACTTTTTGCATTTATCTTTCATAATTTTGGCGATGCAAAAAAAGTAATACCTTTCAACAGCACCAATAGAGGGACAAGAGGTTCAAGACAGAACTACAGTTCTCTCAAAGTGTGCTGGAAAGTACAACCTAACAGTCAGATCTAATAGCAGTACTGTCAGGATATACCAGGTGTTTGAAACACAGTAGAATAAGAAAAACTATCTTGAAGACTAAAAGGCAGCCAGGGAAAGAGGGTTAAAAGGAAAAAAAAAAAGCACAACAAAAACCAGCACATAATTATACATCTTGAAAACCCTCTCCTACGTTCAGTCAGGTGAGTTACTTATCCTTATAATCTTGCCTTAGATAAAAGATGATCACTGTACTGCTGAGACGTTGAAAAACTTCTGCAGCATATCACACAGGCAACAGCATTATTTGGGGGTCCATGTAATGTGACTGTTGGGTCACAAGGAGAATGATCAAACCTGGGGAGGAAAAAATAATTAACAAACTAGTTCCCTCTAAATAGTCAAAATGGTCTTTTTTCAATGGGAAAAATTCTTTTGAAGCTGTTGGACAAAAACCTATCAAATCAACCTAAACTGTAAAATTCCTCACTTCCCCTATCGTACAGTTGAAGTATCCTTGTAGAGAGGTGATGGTCCCTGCAGCCTACCTGTTATAATGACCACTTTGCAGACAAATCATACTGGTTTCAAGAGCAAGAGAACTAACAAAGCCTCAATTTCCTACAGAGAGATTTAAAAAATATAATTATTTTTACATCCCTGCACTACTTCTGGCTAGGATGGAATTCATTTTCCTCATAGCAGCTTGTGTAGTCCTGTGTTTTGGATTTATGAACAACAGTGTTGACAGCACAGGGATGTTTCAGCTATTGCTGAGCAGTGCTTGCACAGCACTGAGGTTATCTTTGTTTTTCAGACTGCCCCACCAGCAAGTACGCTGGGGGGTAGGCAAGAAGCTGGTAGGGGACACAGCTGGGACAGCTGACCCCAAATGACCAAAGGGATATTCCATAGCATATGATGCTGAGCTCAGCAATAAAAGCTGCCTGAAGGAGGAGGAAGGGGGGATGTTTGGAGTGATGGCGTTTGTCTTTCCAAGTAAGCGTTACATATGATAAAGCCCTGCCCACCAATGGGAATTCCTTATTTTGCTTTGCGTGCATGCACAGCTTTTGCTTTACTTATTAAACTGGTTTTATCTCAGCCCAGGTTTTTTTCACTTTTACTCTTGCGATTCTCTTCCCCATCTCATCCCACTGTGGTGAGTGGGTGAGCAGCTGTGAAGAGCTGAGCTGCCTACCAGGGTTAACCCACAACACCCCCCTCAGCTTCTCTCCTTACCACCTTCCCCACAACACATTCACTAGTTAAAAAGGCAGTATGTATGGTGGAATTGACCCCAGACAAGTGAGTGTTGACTAGCAATGATCAGCTATGAACAGATGTCTGGCCTATAGCTCTTGCTCCTCTTCACCTTCATTAGGGGAATTTTTTTAATTTTGCCATCAAGTTGTATATGTTAGCCTTTTGCTCTTTTACAAGTTTGGATGAAGAAATAACAGGAATGGAGAATAGAAATCTTGTTTCTCAAAAAGCCCAGATATAAAAAATGCTCAACAAGAGCAAGAAATCAATTCTGACTGAAAAAAAAAAACCCAACAAACAAAAAACCCCAAACCAGCTAACCAGAAAGTTCATCACATCATCTATATAAAATCCGTAACATATCAATCTGCTCTCCAAATGGAATTTTGTCACTATAGGCAGTTTAAAGTAGACTTGATGCTGATGTCTGAAGTTCAAGCATATTCTTTCACTATTATTTCCTGCCCTGAGCTCTTGCAGTATGCCTTTACCTTTGAAGGTGACCTAGGAGAAGATGCCCATTATCAAACTCCCTGTTGCAATGCATCACTGGACAAGATATGGGACTGCTGTTGACTTGCGTCTGACCTGCCCTCTTATAAACACCCCTTTTTCCACTGTTAATGGTGCCTGGTTTGAGACCTGTGTTGTAAAACAAAGCAATTAACCAGAATCTGAATTATACAGAGGTTTAATAAAACAAAATAACACACAAGTCCTAAAGCATTTAAAAATCAAATTACACTGATTGTTAAAAGCAAGCTAACAATGCACTGTAACTCAATCCTAAGACTAAGTCTGCTCTTTTGGTTAAGAATCTATCTCTTCAATCCCCAGTAGGATTACTTTTCAAACACTTTGACACCTTCCTCCAGGCAGTATTTTAAAACGATAGAACTTTCTGAAGTTATACTTATTTATGTAGACATTTTCCTGAGCAACAGCTCAGCAGTAATATTTTTCCTTCCAGCAACTTTGCTTATAAAAGTAGTTAACATTGCCTTAGTGGGTTTTAGACTTCATATATTAAGTTTCCTAAGCAGCAAAACATTAGAAGAATAGCTTTTATGCAAATGAGTGTATAAGAACTTTGAAATGCCACACTCTAGCAAAGTTAATACTGTAAGATTTGGTTATGCCTAAGAGGCACCTGCTAGCTCAATATCAGTATTGCTCAATGCAGTTATTACCTATTCTATTCTGTGATGCACGACTTGGAAAATGCATCACTGAAACTTAGTTTCCTATTCTTACCTGGCATTTTTAACCACTGGTCCACACATAACCTTGCAGCTTCTGTGTCACTGTGTTCCCGAATAAATTCTAGCTCTTGCAATCCATGAGCATATTGGGAATCGACTTTCTCCTGAAGCAGAAAACATATCAGGCAAGGTGGCGATCAATTTAAAAAAAAATAATTCAAGATTAAGTATGTATACCAAAACTTACATGCAGGTCTCCAAAAACTTAAGGAAAAAAAAACCGCAAGAACCTAGGGGGCGGGGGGGAATCTTACAACTTGACTAACTTCTATATAATGCAATAAAGATGGAATGTAACAGTAATTAAAAAAAATAATTACGAAAATAGTACTAATTTTTGTGCCCTAAACAAAAGCTACAGCTTAGGTCAATTAATTTACTTTTACTGCACCTACTGAAGTTTCTGAAGCTTGTAGATAACCAAGATGATTTTTTAGATTGTAAGATCATAAAAAGAAACAAATAATAATGAAATTTAAAAAAAAAAGGCAACAAAATGGTTATTGAAACCAAAGAGTCAATTTGTTCCACTGTTGGGGAGGGAAGGCAGGCAGTTTCACTTTGAAGAGTAATTTTAATTCTGCAGATTGCATAACCTGATGAGGAGTGAGGAGCTGCCCAGTAGGAAAATATTCACCATTAACAGAAGGATTTTTTAGCCTTCATTCTCAGACTACTTCAAATGCTACATAGCTAGCTGACTCCAATTCACAGTTGAAAAACTATGTGGAGACATTAATAGATTGCCAAATTCTAAGTGGAGAAGACAGGAGAGGGATGTAGGCCTCTGTACTTCAAGGCTACCTTGGACTATATCTAACAGCCTTTTACTCTGTTGTATTACAGTTGCATAGTCCATTGTAGACTGTAACAAGCTGTAACTACAGCACAATTATGTGACTTTAAAAGCCATTAGCAGTATTCAGAAAATTAGGCTGGAAAGTCAGCATGTTCCACAAATACTGGATTTGCATTTGTCCCTGTTGAATTTCATTAGGTTCTTCTAAGCCCACTCCTTCAAGCTATCTGGGTCCCGCTGACAGTGGACCTACCCTCAAGCCTATTGACTGTACCTCCCAGTTTGTAACAAAAATTTTAAGTTCCACACTTTTCAAATGGCTGCACAATACAATTAACAGCATTCAACTTCAGAAGTATGCCTTACACATAGAATATTTTATCCCATTAGAAAATACTACTTGATACAGAGATGTAATATGGCAAACAGCTTCCCAAAAATCTCAGACAAAAGCAGGTAGATAACTAGGCTTGCTGCATGATGGTTTGTGGTAACTTATTTTTCAATTATTTAACCAGAATAATTGATGCTAATGTCCCTCTGCTATATATACAAACAAGAGAACAAGTTTTTGTCATGGGCTTGCAGGAAGTTAGGTTCTACCACCACACACACACACACACACCCTGCCTTAGGAACTCCAATAAGACTAGCAAATTGATTATTTAAAAGCCGTACTGTGTTTCAAACAATGCCCCAGAAGCAGAAATCTCTAGCTGCTAGTTCCGGGTCTGGCTCACCACTTTTTATTTACCTAGTAGTGAAAACAAACACACTTGGGACTACAAGGCCTGTCTTATGCAATTCTACTGAACAAAAACATGTCCGATACCTTAAAGGCTTTGTTTTTCTCTTCTTTTTGCTGTTTCTCTACCTCAACATGGCGTGCCAGACGATCCAAGGTTGATGCAACTCGTTCTTTCTGATAGTCAATGTGATCTTTATGCTTAATATTGCTCTACAATTGAAAAGTTAAACTTTTATTTGGTAATTGTTAAGTAACAGGCAATAATACAGTGAAAAGTGATGCCCAAGCATCAGGTCATAATTCAGTATAGATACTCCAATCCTAAGTTACATGATCTACCTTGCTAGTTTTCCTATTTACCAGCATCTCTAACTTCTGTTAAAAAACAAACAAACAAAACAACCCCACCCCCCTACATATTCAAGGCAATTCAACACCAATGTTAGCCTTGCCAAAGCACTAGAAGGAACATGGATGATTGTGCTGGGTGCCCTAGAAGTCTCCAACAAATTAAAAATTATGTAAATTCTTCTAAGTAGGTAAACAAAATTCCTGAAGATTTCAAAGCCAACATGCAGCCCATCTGAAAGACTGAGAACTGGTATAATTCTTGCTCTAAGAAAACATCTTCAGAAAGGCAGATCATTAGCTTTTTTTTAGCATAAGGGACAGGGTATACACTGTAGTTTGCTCCCGTTACACGACCAGCTCTAGCAATCGTCACAGTGGAACAAGCTTGTGCATGTACAGAAGACCCACCTTTCCTTAAGAACCAGGTTTATTATACACATCCTCTACTGCAACTCTGGAAAACAGAAGTCAAGAGATGGCCACTGCTGCCAAAACCAACTCTAGTACAGTCAATCTCAGTCACTGTCCCTCTCAATGGCCCTGAAGAGTAGGCTCAGTAATCTTGGGGGATACATGAATTGACCAGCCTGCTTCTGACATACATTCTTAAGAGGCATTATAAAGAATGAGGTTGAGTTAAGACCAGGTTGTCATCAGAATAAGGTCCTCCAACCTATAAACTGCTCCTAAAAAGTTATTTTAGAAGAAAAAGGCCTGGCAGTAGGCCAGATACATTTGCAGGCTAGAGACTGGACACACTGAATTCTGAGGTCACTTGTAAAGTGACATTCTTCTTTGACATACTTGCTAAAACCACTGAAAGCCAAATAAAAGTTACAAGTCCATTTCAAGAAGGCAAAAAATGGCTCTGGAAAAAATTGAAGTGTTGGCATTCTTGCCTTCCGCTCAGCAGTAGGTAAAAATCAAAATACTTTAATGTTGGTTTATTTATTTATTACTTGTAAAAATATCTCTAACAAGTTTTTTGTTAAGAGTAACTGATGGGAAAAAAATACAGCAGACTATTTTCTTCAGCGGAGAAGTCCCAAAATACATTACATACAACATACTCACATGAACATAGGAACTGCTGTTAGGTTCTTCATCCTCACTGCTGACAAGATCAATGCATTCAAGTACAGGTCTTAAAGGTCCTTCCTGAAAAAAAGTGTTAAACGTGCATACACATAAAAGCATTAAATTGTCTTCCTCAGAGATAAAATGTTGCATCCATTGCAGCACATTGTCAGCATTAGCAATACTTAAAGGAGTATTTCACCAAGGTTTCAACAGGGGCGCAGTAATGAAATTTGTGCATGGCAACTTTCCCACTTAACAGTCTAATCCACAGAATTGGTACAACATGCAAAAATAAGTATTCGCAAATAATTAAAATATTAATTTAACATATAGATATCAACTAGAAAAGAGGATCAAATTAACAGTCTTAGCTTGCTTAATAACCTTATATTCTTCACCTTCTCAATCAACTTAGATCTACATTTTTTAAGAGACTCAACTTGCGCCGTTAATTCAATGGTAATAGGGTAGCAGACTGTTACCAAGAGAGGAACAGTCTTAGATTTCATTAAGCAACACTAAGTGCTTTTTCGTTGTTTTTCAGGGTTTGTTTTGGTTTTGTTCATTTTTGAAGGGCACAAATTAAATTCTAACTCCAAAAGCATATTGGGTTCACCTTGGCTACACATCAGATACCTACCAATCCACTCTATCACTCCCCTTCTCAGCAGGACTGGGGTGGGAAAGAAAATGAGATGAAAAAAAATCTTGTAGGTTAAGATAAAGGCAGTTTAATAAAGCAAAAAACAAAGGCTGCGTGTGGAAGCAAAGAAAAATCAAAAGATTTATTCTCTACTTCCCATCAGCAGGTGATATCCAGCCACTTCCTGGGAAGTAGGGCTTCAGTACACACAATGGTTGCTCCAGATCAGAAAAGTTGTTAATAACAAATGCCCCCCCCTCCTTTCTCCTAGTTTTTATTGCTGACTGGACGTCACATGGTACAGAATATCCCTTTGGTCAGTTTGAGTCAGTTGCCCTGGCTATGTCCCCTCCAAAGATCTTGCCCACAACCATCCTGCTGGTGAGGGAGGAAATGCTGGAGACAGCCTTGATGCTGTGCACTGCTCGGCAGTAGTGAGAGCACTGGTGTGCTAACGCCACCCTTCTAGCTACCAATACAAACCACAGCACTACAAGGGCTGCTGTGGGGAAGATTAACTCCATCTCAGCCAGACCCAATACAAAAAGAAATTAAACTCCTTAGGCACGTCAAACATTAAGCAAGTAGGAAACAGCTTCATACACATTTAAGCCCTGAAGGCTACTCCCTCCTGAGCAGATACTCCATAAGCAGGTGTCCTCTCTGTATTGGAATCACAATGAGGGGGAGGTAATTTTATTTTAAAAGCAACTACATTTCACCCATTCACACCACATACTCAAAAGCACAAAGACACATGTCCAAATGTCTGTCCAGCATTCAGTTGCAAACATGTGGATCCAGGAAGCCTGGTTAGGACTCCATGCAGTGATATGGAGGACAAAGGACCCTGGCTATCAACAAGTACTTCAGTCTTCTCTACTCTTCCTAGCTTGGCAGCTGCGTGCTCCTTTCGTATATTTCTGATCTTTTGCCTCTCTCCATACTGCCCCTCCTCTGTGAGTCACTAAAGGTTATTGATTGTTTTTGTCTCCACCTAAGGATGTCATAAGGCTCTAGCCCTGTTCTTTGTCTTCTGCAATCATCTTAACGGTTCAAGCCTTGGCTTTAATTTGTGAATGCTGTCCCTTGCTTCCCTGGTATGAGTGTCTTCAAAAACTTTATGTAGATGGTCTGTGACTTCAATGACCTGCTAGTCCAGGTAGTATCAACACCAGTTGATTTACATGCCTTCCTATGCCTCCTTTTTTTCAGTGTGTGTGTGTATTCCCATTCACTCTCCATTCATACAAATTTCTCTGCTACAATAGCAGAATGTTGGCACAAACATGACAAAGAAAACGGAGAAGGAACATTAAAACCAGAATCCCAAACTAAGCATACAGGTTATGTACAAAATAACATCTGGAGCTTCATCCACATTCACTGCGACAAGAGCCTTCAGTTTTTAAAGAAAAAAAGAAGCATGATGTCCACATAAGCTGGTGTCATGCAACACCCCCCCCCCATATCATGCTACAACATTATCCAATGCCAACTAAATAATCAGTATAATGAACATGAAACAGAATTAGTAAGTCTACACCAAACAAAAATATTCCTAGTGACCCTATCTTACATCCATGGTCCTATGTGTACCCATCTTCATCGAGAGGCAAAGTTAAATAAAGTCTCCACATGCCATAGAGTTTCCCATACAAATTCTGAAAAGTTATTATCTAACCT
Source organism: Elanus axillaris (assembly GCA_026212715.1). NCBI lineage: Eukaryota > Metazoa > Chordata > Aves > Accipitriformes > Accipitridae > Elanus > Elanus axillaris. The sequence goes on along the minus strand of JANZLQ010000013.1, from coordinate 13,325 downwards.
GAAACCAAAACCAAAGATAGTTTAAAGTTTTTAGTAGCGATGGGGGTGGTGATTGTTTTTTTTTTTAAAGTCTGTACATGCAATGCCATCTACATCATATGACCAACTTCTTGAAACTAAAAAACTGCTAAAACTGCAGTTTTAGCCATTTGTCTGGTAATGTTGCTGGCTGATACCACAGAGCTGTTGTATACTCCAAAGGTATTCTTTATTTGTTAGAAAGTTAAGTTTTCCAGGCAGAAGAAGGATTTATGATAGTCAGGAGACTGACTTCTTGAAGAGGTGCAGTACTATTATCCACCATCTCTGCCATATATTTGGCAGTGTCCTCAAGATCTTGACAACCAACACACTAGGGCAGGCTAGGAAGACTTCTTGCCTCATGAGAAGCAGCAGAGAGAACAAGAGCATGCAATTTTCTCTGCTGTCCTTACTGCATCTCATTCTTTACATTCTTCCACCTTTCGAGGCTGTATAGCTGTTCAGCTGGCCAGGCATAAACAGTCCTCACTCTCTCACTGGGGAGGAAGTGGGATGACATATTGGACAGATGCCAAAAGTTTATATGAATCCAGCTGCGGGCCTCAAATTACCCCAAAATTGTGCTTAACTTTTTATAATTAAATAAAGAGAACATGGTTTTATAAATAAAATCTAAAAAACCCTACACCTGTGACAGATTTGCTTTTGTAGAAACTGACAATCTCTATAAACTCATAAGAAATTAAATCTTTATTGAACAAAAGGTGTTAGCCAGTAACAGTTCAAAGACACACTCAGACCACCTCACTGTCTAATCAGTTCAATAATGTGTTTCGAAATGTTCAATTGATCCTAACAGCTGTAGCTTCTTCAAATGCAGATATTTTCCTTATTTCTGTTTACTTACTCCCTGGGTTCAGCAACTAATTAGAAGTTAGGAAATTGACAGCTGAAAAGCAGAGTAACTTGCTTTCAAGCCTAGGAAGTTCTAGTGACCAGAACAATAAATTCAATTTAACAAAAGTAATATTACAATTGTTTAAATGTTGTTTGCATACATGAAGCTTTCTTTTTTCCTTCCAAATTCTGTGCCTCTTACTACATCATTTTTGTGTACTACTTTTTGAAATCAAATGCACTATATATAATTCTTTACAATGACTCCTCAAAGACGTTGACCCTTATTGACCAAAAAAATAAAATGGGCGGGGGGG
>JANZLQ010000009.1:32578200-32614869 GCA_026212715.1 Elanus axillaris | reverse complement strand
GGCGGGTCCGCCGCTGAGGCGGAGGCGGAGCGGCCCCGCCAGGCCCGAGCGGCCCCGGCAGGCCCGGAAGCCCCGTGTGCCGGCTTCGGGAGCTGCGGCCGGGTCGGTGCGGCCGGCCTCCGCTTCGGCTTCCCCGGGGAGAGGGAAAAGTAAGGCCAGGTGTGTTTGGACGGCCAGAGCTGTGACGGTGTCCGACAGAGGTGACGCGCTCTCTCAGCTGGCGGCTGCTGGACGTCACGTTCATAGTGCGAGGCGGTACCGGGAAAATACTTTGGAAAGAGCCTGTGCCGCGGGGTAAAGCTGCGTGAGGCTTCGGCTTTTCTCTTTCAAAAGACTAGTTAGAGTCGAGATGGTAGAGGAAGGCAATCGGAAGTACAAAAGAGGTTCGGTGCGAAGAGCTTAAGCCATGCCCAGGCGCAGCAGCGGAACACGAGTCAAAGGGGCACAGCAGAGGCTTGTAAAACAAGTGCTGCGCAAGGAAAAAGGCAGAACAATTAATTACACCATCTCCATCTCCTGCACACACGCAGCAAGGCACATTCACGACCGGCTAGGTTTAAAACCTACGTGTGCATTCAGTTCTGGGACACGCTGCCGAGGATGTTGCTTTCTGACAACAGCGCAAAGTCCAAAGTCGGTTGTTACCTCCAAGTTGCCCACAGGACAATGCACAGTCCTCCTCGTTACCATCTCGTATTGCTTTCCTGGTCTCTTTATCACTCTTTATCTTTCTTGCACAGTTATTTTTGCACATTTAAGTTTACCACCTCTTCATTTCCCACCTCCAGCCCAGTTGCGTCACCCAGTCATTACGCTCATCTCCTCGCCAAACAAGATTCTTGCTCCGAACTATTTTTTTACCTTGCACACAGGTCTCCAGCTCCACACCAGTTCTTAGAGTGGACATTCTTCTCACAGGTAACACTTTCAGAGATAAACTGTTCATTCTTCACTGTTTGAACATGGCATCTCGTCACACACACACTTGTGCAACGCTGGGCAGAGCCCAGCACCCTGGGAACCGCCTGGGACACCAACCAACCCAAGGCAGTACACAGGCTCCTTCTATATAATCTGCTTTCCTCATACCGCAAAAAGTCAGAAATATTTCTGCAACAAATAGAAAAGTGACTAATAAATCAGTGACGTTAAGGAGTGAGGCACTGGTGCTTGTGAAAAGCAGAAGGTGGTGAGAGTTATCCAAGCAACTGCAGGGCCTTTCATCTTCACTGTTAGTAACAGGCAATGGCTGTGAAATTCTGAAGGAAGGAATTTTTAAACGTTTGGGTTTATTAATAATTTCATTTGCCTCCATTGCAGTGTAGTCTATAATAGAGAAATCACACCACATTAACCTATGACTTAACGCAAGTTATTTTTTTTTCTGGGCAAAAGTACTAACTCGTGTAATGCATCAATTGTAGTAGCCCATCTGAAATCACAAAGGTAGCTAGGAAGAAAATGGGGGTGACTACAGGAACTGTAAGATAGTCGATGAAATCAGCCATCAGGAAATAGAAGGACGAGATTTAAATTTTAAGAGCAGCTCCAAGCATTTGTACCAAAATGTAGGAATGTCCCAGCTATGCTTCCCAGGAAATGGAAGGGCAGCACAACAAAGCAAAAACTGTGCTGTTTTGAAGATGGTTTCATTAATAGGTCTGCCTAAATTTCAGCACAAGTGCAAGGTTATGTCAGAGACAACAAACAAGAATTTCAGTTATGTGTAAGGCCCATGGGTTAGACATGATGTAGGAGAAACAGAAAAAAAATCACCCGAATAGAAAGCAAGCCAAAAAGGGTGCCTGTGAGGGAGCCGAAACTATGAGGAGTATTTGAATGTATCCAGTTAATATAGTGGATGGGTGAGCAACTGATCACATAGGTACCCGTAGACATCCAAAATGCCTAGGTTCTGGTCACTTATAGTTCAAGAAAAAATGAGGTTATTGTTCTGGTTTTGACTGGGATAGAGTTAATTTTCTTCACAGTAGCTAGTAAGGGGCTATGTTTTGGATTTGTGCTGAAAACAGTCTTGATAATGCTGAGATGTTTTCCTTACTGCTGAGCAGTGTTTGCACAGTCAAGGACTGTTCTGCCTCCCAGCAAGGAGGCTGGGGGCGCATAAGAAGCTGGGAGGGGACATAGCTGGGACAGCTGACCCCAACTGACCCAAGGGATATTCCAGAGCATAGGATGTCATGCTCAGTATGTAAAGCTGGGGGAAGAAGGAAGGGGGGACGTTCAGAGCCGTGGCATTTGTCTTCCCAAGTCACCGTTACACACGATGGAGCCCTGCTTTCCTGGAGATGGCTGAACACCTGCCTGCTGATGGGAAGCGGGGAATGAACTCCTGGTTTTGCTTTGCTTGCATGCGTGGCTTTTGCTTTACCTATTAAACTGTCTTTATTTCAGCCCACAAGTTTTCTCACTTTCACCCTTCTGATTCTCTCTCCCACCCCACTGCGAGGGAGGTGAGCAAGCGGCTGGGTGGGGCTTAGTTGCCAGCTGGGGTTAAACCACAACACTTACAAATTGCGTCCCTGTTCAGACTAGCTACTAGAACCACCTGAGTAACTCAAAACTTAAGGACATTTTACAACTTTGATTCATCTAGCCTACTAAAACACTAATAATAGCAAGAAATCGTGTTCTATGAAAGTACATGAATAGGCTAAAACCAAAAAAAAAAAAGACTCATCAAAAGACTCATCAAAGCTAAATGAAGATGTTAATACAAAAGCAGGTACGAAACTGGTTGCTAATGCTAGGTTTCCAGCTTCAGCAATTTGGGAAAAATCTATCTGTAAATCTCAACATTTACAATTGTGAACTCTGCACCTCTTCTCAGTGCTAACTTCATTTTGATACTATTCTCAAGGGCTCTGTAAGTGGGAAGAAAATGTTTTACTAAAGAGTTCAAATCTTCAAGGTAGAACAAAAATTCTGCAATGCCTTTGAGCAATGGAAACCCTTTAAGAGCAGCTACCCCAACAGGATAGCGTTTGTAAGCCCATAGTTACAGAAGCTCTGAAGGCACCTAACACTGCTCATCTTGCAAACCACTGGGAGGTGCCACTGAACCTGACTGATTCTCAAAAAATCGGGGATTTGATGTGCTTTCCTCTGGAACCCTATCTTCCCTAATTGGTAAAGAAGGAAACTGTACTTTCAGTTCAAGTTTCTCTTGCTCCATCCAGCTGCCAGAGGTGCAGCAATAAACCAGCTCTGCCTCCCACATGCTGAACTGCTGTCAGGTTTTTACCACCCCACCACAGGCAGGATCTGATGCTCAATCAGTGCTAACACATAGACTGACTTGCAAACCAAACTGAGGATAAAGTTTATCAAAGATTACTGGAAAAGTCCCACCACAGCCTTGTTCCCATCTCTGTGTGGTGCTGTTTCAATTTGTGGGACTAGGTTTCTGAAACAACCAGCTTTCTGTGACCAGACTTCAATATACTTGAATGCTTAGCTGCTGCAGAGCAAACACTGCGTAAGAATACCATTCCTCCACCCTGCAGTGCTTGAAAATTCAAGCCACTCAGTTTTCTGTTTTCACTGGAAAACTGAACCCTATTCACCATGCAGTTCCATCAAATGGCAGGTTCATCAGGAAGCTTGGACCTAGAACACGTCCTGAAAAACAGCCAAACAGCTCCTTCTGTTGCAGGCTGCTGCCCTGGATTGGCTGGTTTTGCCGGTCCTTTATTCCTTCGGCCTCAGAACCCCCCCTAGAATGTTGCTCAATCTGTCACCCATGGAGGCACCGAGAACAGCTTCAGCACAGACTTCACTGAAACAGGCCCAAAGGACAAACCTCTTTTCCAGAAGCCCCAAGTACTTTAGCTTCCTGGCCAGCTGGAGGAGGGTCAAAGACAGTGGGAGAAGCTGAGCTGTGTACAAAGGGCTCTAACCACAGCCACTCTTGACTACTTCAGCAGAACTTGCATGGATTCTGGGATGAGAAATTCACGAAGTCCAGTACTGCACTGATGCCCCAGAGTAAGTATTTAGCTAGTGGTGCATGAATTGACACAGCCTTCGATTTAGGAAAACCCTTACCTTTGTCTTGTTGGAGTCTGAAGCGTATTTATTCTATGCTAGTCCTGTTGTTCTCTTTTGTCTAGGAACCTGCCCAGGCCACTGCCTTGGGCAGGACTGGCCCTTTGTCTGGAACAGTAGAGCTGTCACTGTGTGCAAGTCCACTCGGTTTATTCTGTAGAAAACAAGGACTGGACATTGAAAGAACAGATGAAAACCTCAGGTGATACAGTCCCAATTATGGAAAACTAGCCACTTGCCAAGGCAGTTTTATGAGCAGTGAGGAAAAGACTGCTAAGGTGAAAGAAGCTGGGTCAAAGAGAATAGGAAGACGCACAGCTTCAAGGCTCAAGCTCTTCTGCACCAGTCCCCGGGAATTACAGATTAGATGCAAGAGGAAATAAGGGTATCCCCAGTGCAAAAGGTACGTGTGAGAGAGATTTTTGCCAGCAGCAGCTGCACCAGGTCTTCGCAGTAAAGAGCTATCATCACCAAGAGGTCTAATGTCAGTGGAAACAGAAGGGATAAAGCTGAAGCTCTGCTTCAGGATCTGTGTGTCAGAGATCCAGGCGTGGACGGTCAGGAAAGACTGACAGACTGCTTTGGTAGTAACTCTCCACAGACTTGCCAGTGAAAAGTCTGGTCATTAGCTCATACAAAACAAAACCCAAATATCCTTTCCTGTAAATTCAGGTTATTTCAACTACCCCTGTGTTCAGCTAAAGGACTATTGTCTTAGAAGCATGAATACTAACTAACTAGCCTTCTACAGTAAGTCCTCTTTCCCTGTTAGGCATGCTTTTTTAGAAGGATGGGGCACTCGTGATGCCTGTGTTAGCAATATACAGTCCCATAATTCTGGCTGTCTCTCTGAAAGCTCAATAAATAGCCGTAAAAATGAAGATCTACACAAGAGGCAGCACATACAGGAAAATGCTGACAAATCAGGATTTTACCTTATTCATACTGAAAGTTGAACCATTTACCTGGAATGAAGACAGTGTGGACAGATAGTCTGTCCAGGTACCAATCAGATACTGAAAAACCTTCTTGTGTATTTATTTTGCTTCAGACTGCTCCTTGCCAAATTATTTGGTCTCTTCTTGCTCATCTACTATGCGGGAATACACCAGCAATCCACAGATCTACAAAATTTGAACTTGTACACAAGTCAACAGCAGGAACTAGACAAAGAACAGCATTCCATGGGTTAAGGCCCTGCAACGTGAGGTCCTGGGCCAAAGAAAACACCAGTGGTATGCAACTCTATAATTAGGTGTATATATGCAGGATTTAAGCTGGCAATTAGTTATTAGCTTTTGCCCAAGCATTCAAATCTAAGGCAAGGGACCCAGGAAAAAGTGTTTCAAAGGGGGGTAGGTAGGGTGGGGACAAACGGGAGCAACAGATACAGGAATGGACTGGAACCAGTTTCAGATGATTTCAGATAAAAGTCTCCTGGAACCATGAAATATCTGACTGAGCTTACTCAAGCATCCATTTCCATTGGGGGTGAGAGCTGAAGCCTTGTTTTTCAGAGAAGCAATCCTGTTAGAGGCAGGAGAGGTCTCTCAGCAGAGAGCATAGGTGCAGGAGCTCACAAGCTCTCTTTTCCCTGTCACGCTGAAATGATCCAATTCAAAAACGTGAGAACCAGTCCTGCAGAGCTGGTACCAGGCTTCTGCGGTGCCATGTTTTTCCTCGCCTCCACTTAAGCTGTATCCTCTTTGGAACAGTGCACAGGGAAGGCCCACAGTCTGAGAGCTAAAGTTTCTGGTCTCTCTGCCGGTAAGGAACCAGTGATGCAGAATCAAGATGTGAATGCCTGTTGGCCTCTACTTTCCACCAATGCTGTTTCCTTTAGGGATTAGAAAAGCTGAACCCTCTACTATCAGGCCCAGTCCATGAGCTCCAGCACTCAGGCAAAGAGGTTTTATCCTTACCCCAAACATTTCTGGGATGTTTTCATTAAAACCTAGAGCCTCCTCAAACAGTTGCCACCAGAGCTATTCCATAGTTTGTGCAGCTGCACCCGAACAGCTTGCTGCCATAAATAAGGCTACAAGGCATCCCAGCTGCTCAGTTCTGTTTCTGTTCAGTCGGTTCTTGTACTAGGCAAGTTACACACGCTCTGCTTCAAGATATACAAGGGCCTCTGTGACACACCAACGGCTACCAGCATGATTATCATTATCAGCATAACTCAACATACAGACTCGAGGAACTACAGGAAGACAATTTGGACAGGTTTAGACTTCCTTGTGTTTTTCAGGCAATTACTGCAGACCTGTGCCAGAATCTTAATGAGATCACCACAATTCTCTGTCCTAACTTCGGGTTGCCAATCTAGGAAAGTCCATTGGTGGGGAGTTATGTGGCAAGGTTTCAGAGAATCATCGAATGGGTTGGACTGGAAGGGACCTTAAAGATCATCTAGTTTCAACCCCTCTGCATTGGCAGGGGCACCTTCCACTAGACCAGGTTTCCAGATGTTGAGGTTGCTTCTGCAAAAAGCCCACTCTGAATTGCCCACATTTCTCAAATAATTCACTCTGAAGACCTATGCTGTCGGAGGATCAATTGAGAAAGCCCTACACAGATAAAACTAGATGAAAACTGTTACTCTGCAGTGTGGTGTATTCTGCCAACAGGAAAAGTCTGACGGTAAAGTAACTTGAAGACACCTTGTTACCTTGTCAGAAAACTGTCCAGACTACATCCATTTAAGAGGAAGAACATCAAGAAAGATTGCGGCCTGACTAACAGGCTAATGCAGAGGTATCCATTCTTTTGTCTGTACTCCTACCAGATCCATGCTGCACCTGAAAACATCTACAACTTTTTCCAGTTTGCTGAGAAAGCATGACACAAAATTTGAAAATCAGGATACTTGATTAAATGGGAGTTGGTGATTGCACAGACATCACATAAGAGGGAACAGGGAGGGAATAGTGAGAGGCCATCAATCAATTCAGGGAAGGGTCCAACACAACCAGTGTTCTCGGGGACCAACAGCCCGCCAGTTTCTCCAAAGGGAGGCTGTCATGGTGCAACTTTGTGCTCCTCTGGTCACACGTGTCATCCTTTTAGTCACTGATAGCTTCAGGCTTGTACAGTCGCATAGAAGGCAAACTATAGGGATGGTGAACCCCCTCAGAACTTGCCCCAAGAGAGGAACACGACAACATCCAACACCATGTAGCACACCCACCAATTATCCCCATAACCTTCTCATCCTTTTCTGAGCTACAGCTTTCCAAGTCAGAATCCCCCACTGCTGAACCATTTTAAACACAAAACAAAGCAGACTATATCCACTTATGCCAAGCCTAACATGCTACTGACCTGCCATGCTAGCCAGTTAAATGCTTATTTCTATACCTGCTTCAAAATTCTAAATCATTAGATACATGTACATTTTGCCTAAATCAGTTTTCTATTAAGATCTACTAAGATATTTGGGGGTTGGACTAGATGACCTTTAAAGGTCCCTTCCAACCCCCAAACTAGTCTATGATTCTGTGAACCCAGGGCAAAAAAAGCCCTTCCTCATTCAGTTTTTTTTTTCTTTTCTATTTAGGATTATATTTTGTTTGTCAGCGATTCCTAATCAATTTAGCTCATGCTATAGCATTTTCATGACAATGTTGTACAACACCTGATCTTAGATTCACAGAATCACAGAACGGTTTGGGTTGGAAGGGACCTGAAAAATCATCTAGTTTCAACCCCCCTGCCATGGATCACCTAGTTCTCCCCCAACCTTCCACTAGACCAGGTTGCTCAAAGCCCTGTTGAACACGGCCTTGAACACCTTCCAGCGATGGGTCATCCACAATCTCTCTGGGCAACCTGATCCTGTGTATTTACCACCACCATCATAAAAATTTCTTCCTTATGTCCAATCTAAACCTACACTCTTTCAGTTTAAAACTTCTGCCCCTTGTTCTGTCACTACAGGCCTTGGTAAAAAGTCTGTCCCCATCTTTCTCATCAGCCCCCTTTCTATATTGAAAGGCCGCGAGAAGTCTCCCCGGAGCCTTCTCTTCTCCAGACTGAACAACCCCAACTCTCCCAGCCTTTCCTCACAGCAGAGGTGTTCCATCCATCGGATCGTTTCCGTGTCCCTCCTCTGGACGCGCTCCAACAGGTCCGTGTCTGTCTCGTGCTGGGGACCCCAGAGCTGGACGCAGCGCTCCAGGGGGGTCTCCCCAGAGCAGAGCCGAGGGGCAGAATCCCCTCCTTGACCTGCTGGCCGCACTGCTCTGGGTGCAGCCCGGGATACGGTTGGCTTTCTGGGCTATGAGCGCCCATTGCCAGCTCATGTCCAGCTTTTCATCCACTTGTACCAAGTCCTTCTCTGCAGGGCTGCTCTCAACCCATTCGTCCCATGGCCTGTGCCAATAGCAGGGACTGCCCCAACCCATGTGCAGGACCTTGCGCTTGGCCTTGTTGAACTTCATGAGTCTCACATGGGCCTACTCTTCAAGCTTGTCAAGGTCCCTCTGGATGGCATCCCTTCCCTCTAGTATATCAACTGCACCACTCAGCTTGGTGTGATCTGCAAACTTGCTAGGGGCACTTGATCCCGCTATGTCATTAATAAAAATATTTGTACAGTATCAGCCCCAGTATGGAGCCCTAAGGGACATCACTCATTACTGATCTCCATTTTTGACATGGAGCTGTTGACTGCAACTCTTTGGATGCAGCCATCCAGCCAATTCCTTAGCAATCTAACAGTTCATCCATCAAACCCGCATCTCTCCAATTTAGTTACAAGGATGCCGTGAAGGGCTGCGTCGAAGGCCACACAGCAGTCAAGATAGATGATATTTTGTCAGACATTTGACTTGTCAAGACATTTATGATGTCACTTTTGTAACATATCACCTTGTCAGCCAAGATTGATCGTGCACAAAAACTTGCTGAGTAACACTCAGGCTGTCACTCTTTAATCTATACTCTCCCCTTGCACCAATTTTATCCACTTTGGTTTTCTAAACCATCAACACCACAAGGAAACTTACAGTGCAGTCTTCATACTCCTAAACGCAGCAAACAGAGCAGGAGCAAATAGCAGAAAATGAAAGCTAGACAGACCAACTAAGTCATGGGAGAGGTACTTTGGTGTTCCTCAGTAGGAATAATAAAACCATGGAACAATTAAAAACAGTGAATTTTCTCCTGCATCACAAACAAAAGCAGCAAAGACACTGTGCTGCACTGCGAAACTGGGTAACTGTCAGCTATCCATGTGCTGTGGCTGCGAGAGAGGTCAGTGGGATCACAGGTGGCATGGGATAATGCATTTCCAGCACAGATAAGAAAGGATGAGTGCCACTTATACAATAGATTCGGCAGGCCTAAACCAACTACTTTCAAGAAAAGGAAATTCAAGTTAACAAATGCAAAGAAGCACTGCTAGGGCAGATGACCAGGGAAAGAGCAAGCTGATCCCAAGAAACTTTAGCTATCAAAACACAAGTTGAAAATAACAGGCTTTCTATTAACTTGGAATGGGTATAAAAACAGGGAAGAAGAAAGGTTATTTAAGCTAACAGGCAATATTAGTACAAAAAGAAGTAAACAGATTAATCATAAATAAAGTTAAACCGTAAATACAAATTTCTAAGCTACAATAGAAGGGTTCTTTTGAGTGTTTGAAAAAAATATAAAGATTTAATTTTAAGAACATCTCCAAGCTTAGAAGCAACCCACAGCTGCAGGCTTAACTCAGAATACCCTACTGAAGTTCTCTGGAGATCTCTCTTCCTTTATTTGGATTTCTAAACTGAAACAATTATTTTCTTGAGATCTGTGCTGTGTACCAGTTATGCATAACAAGCAATATACTAGCCCCTTACATACTTAAAATATTTAAGATAATTAACATGAGCTAATTCTGTTCCTACTCATTAGCTAGACAGAAAGATTACTAAAATAAATGCATTTAAGCTTTGTAAATATTACTAAAGCTTTGAGTCCTCAACAAAAAAAAAACCAAAAACAAACCTTCCTTTCAGGCAAAGGCATGTGTTCTGTATCACTGTCCACATTACAAGGGCTAGATGTTTATTGCATAAATGCACTTTAGGTCCTACAAATCGACACTACTCGCACTCTCAACCCAGCTGTGATGCCTTCAGCCTGACTTGCTATTCATATTTTGGCACATCAAGGAAGGATCAGTAAGGGTAACTCTGACCCATCAATAAAACTGTGAGGTCCAAACTATGGTATCAGGAAACACACAATATGAACACTCCAAAAAGGCCCAGGTGCTTCAATTCTGGGCTCTGGTTCATGTCTGGGCTCCTGAGTCCAAGCACAAGATGCAGATCCTCAGTAGGAAGGCTCCCTCCCAGCACCACCCAAGCTATCCTCCTTGTTGTTAATACAGGAGCACTCAAGGGTGCTGCTTAGATACCATATGAAGAAACCCCCTCCTCCATTCCAACCATTTATGGCCCATCTCTGAAGAAAACTGCTATTCCAGCCCCTAAAGGTGCAGCAGGATCTTGACCTGAGTGTTTCTGAAGTGACCACAGTGTAAGGCAGGAGCACAAGCAGCAACCCTTCTTCAGGCTCTGGCCCCACTCTTCTAGGCAGATGAGGCCAGACCAATGCCAGACTCAGCTGACAGGATGTCAGCCCCTTTAACACACACACAGATGCACACTAGCTTTCTTTGCGCTTTTATCCAAACTACAAGTACATCACAGAGATCTCTGCCCACCCTGGAGCGTTCTTTACACATGGCTAAAAAAACCCAGACAGGCAGAGGGGGCAGGGGCGAAAGTCTTTCAAGTAGAGTTCATGCTGACAGGTCACTGTTATCAAATCTCTCCTGGTCATACACCTCTGCTACCACCTTTCTTCCTGCAAACCAGCGCCCATTCAGAGCCTGAATGGCTTTGTGAGTCTCTGAGGCCATGGAGAACTCCACAAAGATCTTGACAATGATCTCAGCATCCTCCTCTTCTCCTTGCTTCTCCTGGTAGATGATGACTCTGTTTACAGCCCCAAATTTCCCACATTCTTCTGTCACTTCTCCCTCTAGGTCGTCATCAATGTCCTTTGGATCCACCATGTTGCGAAGCACCATCACAGTGGACTGCAGAGAGAAGGGACAAGTGAATTAATACACCTAAGAGACATTGAGATTAAATTTGCAAAGCCACATCAGACTACACAGCATGCCTGAGCACCACCAGATATTCTAGTGCTATGCCATTACAAGCATATTCCATGAAACCAATAATGTCCCAGGTTCTCAGGGATAAATAAGTAAATTTTCTTCCCAGGCATCCAAAGCATGAACAAATCTCATTCACTGCCAGCTATGTTGTGGCTGGCCTCAGGAAAGCTGTGTGCCACCTCTTGGGCTTTTCTTAAGACACATCTATGAAACGCAAGTGACCTGGAAACCTCTATAAATTTTTCTTGTCACCTAGTTATTTTTTGCTTTATCTTCAACACCACTGTTGTGCTTTTTTTTTTTTTTTTTTTTTTTTTTTTTTTTTTAGTTTTTCCTCATCTCTGAATAAAGTAGAAGGATTAGCTAGGTCTTTCATACCTCTGACAACTGATGGCTGACCGGTTACTTTCATTACAGGGGACATATGAGCCAGTCAGAGCACCTGCGACATACCTCTCCTATGTATCCCCCCATCAAGCCCTTTTGTGACTGAGCACCAAACTGTATCACAGAATGGTTGAGGTTGGAAGGGGCCTCTGGAGGACACCTGGTCCAAGTTCCCCTGCTCAAGCAGGGCCACCTAGAGTTGCCCAGGACCACGTCTAGATGACTGCTGAGTATCTCCAAGGACAGAGACTCCACAACCTCTCTGGGCAGCCTCTGGTTTTGCGCATTACACCCAGCACTACCACATCCCTTCTTCCCAGCTCTAGCCCACCCAACATCATAGGGTAGCAGACACAGCATTTCAGGCTCAGGATAATTTTAAAATGCTTGTTCCAGTTCATATTCACATGTCAGTATAGCTGCCTTTAAGAGCCTATTAAAAGAGCAGCAAAAACAGAAGGCTACTTACAGGTTGAGAGTGGTAAGCAGCTTTGCAAATGGTGTAGTTTAAGATTTTTTTTTGACACTGCTAAACTTTTTTCAAGCAAGCACGTCAAATGAATTGGATTCTTTGGGAAAGAAAGGTACTTGTAACAGGAAAATTGGCTGCTAAGTCAGAAGTTCAAATATGTACTTAAAATTACATACCCTTTGAAAGTAAAGGAGAAGACTCACTAGCTAGCTCATTTGTGTCCTCCCTTATGAAATACACATCACTATTATCCCTATTTAGCAAACAAATTGTCGATTCAGTGTCAAAGCTCAGGAAATCTGCGTGTCAGACAGGAAACTCAATCAAACCTCTGACCATGCCCAAACAAGAAGCCTGATGAAATTATCAATACAGCCCCTTCCAAGATTCCCTCCAAAAAAAAAAAAACCACCCGCAAAACCACAAAACTATCAATCTATTCTTCTGTTTAATGTTCTGACTTTTTCTATCATTCATTCTTGTCCTCCTTCTCACTGTAACTTCCGTGAAATTTTGTTTTATAAACACCTCAGAATTTCATCCTACAGTAAAAGGTTGTGGGGAAAAGGTGGACTCAATAGTTTGGAACAGATTGCCCCTGACTATGTGCCAGCCTCGCTTCTTTAATTATAAGCCAAAAAGCCGTTATGGTTTGCTTTAATGTTGCTAAGTGAACACACAGTTTAATCAAAGACACCTCCTAGCCAAACCTCTTCTGGCCTAGTGATGGGTCTGAACCCTCAGAGAAACTCTGAGAAGATCCTAAAGGCAGAATACAAACCATCACAAGCTGCACACAAGCATGTAGCCTTTGTAGTCCCCCATGAGCTCTGTGGAGTACCTACAACGCGTGCTGCAGGAAGCCTGTATCACATGCAAAACTGCATAGCTGTACCACATTAAGACAGACCTACATGTAGCAGTCTCATTTGCTGACAACCGGAACCAGCTCAGAGCAGTCACACTGCACTCACCTCCTGTTTACGAAGCAATTTCTGCATCACCATATGACGGGCGCTGCTGCCAGATATGCTCATGTGTTCCTGTTCACTCAGCATCTCTGGCCTCTCTGACTCCTGGAATACCTCCTCTTCTTCCTTCTCCTTTTTCACCTCCATCAGGCCCAATGCTGGGGGACTAGCCAGGATAGGATTCACAACTCCCACTTGCGGAATAGTGACAGGAATGGGAGGTCGGGCAGGGGTCACACCTGTAAGAGTACAAACTCGGTAGCATAAAGAAAAGAACCAACGTTCTGCAACGTTTGGGCACACACCAGCCAGTGATAAAAAGGATCACAGAATCTAGATGGTTTTATTTGCTCTGCACCAACACCAACCAGGGCGACGTAAGCAGCAGCTTAGTCAGCATACAGGACATAAGCACTCAATACATGCATCATATACTTGCCCAGAAGGGAGACAGAGTGCAGGATTTTGCATGGAGTAACAATTATCCAGATTTTCACTCAAGAGTGCCATGCACTCCTGCTGTGAAGTTCATGTCCCTGTTGTATTAATATATACCAAAATAAATTCCTGCTATGCTGCACACACACAACACACAAAAAATCTTGACAAAGCAGGGCAGCAAGGATTTCAGCTTCTAGTTCTCCTTAGTTGTGACCCCAGCTATAGGGAACCATGCTTTGTAACAGGTACACAAGTGACAAAATGAAGAGTAAGCATACCTGTAATGACTCCTGGTGCTTGTGCTGCCATTACAGCCTGTGGCAACGCCCCTAATGGCTGGGCCAGAGTCAGTGCCGGAGATACCAACCCAGGGGTTGCCAACGTGCCAAGAACCGCAGCTCCTGCCACAGCTTCCTGCAAGACAAAAAAAAAAACCACACCAAAAACACCCAAGTGTTAATTCGGCACCAAGAAGTCATACTACGGCTGCATTCAGCTAAGGCTCAGCTTTTTTCACACCCAAGATATATAGATATATAGATTCTGAGGATGACAGCTCTCCAATGCTACTGTAAAAGAAGTAAGTATGCCACCCAGCCCACCAGAGAGATGTAGAAACTATGAGACACCAAGCCTTGGAAGAAAAACGGCCTCTTGCAACTCAAATTTCACCCATCCTCTCAAGCTGCTAGGTCAGTTACTGAATGGAAGACACCAAGGGATTCAATACATGGTTTGAAAGATGCAGGCAGTTCCAGAGCAAGAGGAATCTTTACTTGTTTCCACTTCCTACACAAATAAAGCATTTTACTGATGCCAAGGAATGTGATCCATTTAAAAAGATTGATGGGAGCTCCCATCCCACCCCCTCTAACGACAGCACCAGGACCCTTTGACCACATGACAAACCAGGTGAGGGAACTCTTACAGCCCAAGTTTTTCCTAAGGGATCTGGCAGAAGGTTAATTCTTGTCCGATTCAAGGAACACTGTCGTCAAAAACACTACTGCAAGCACTAGGGACAGGGCAAGGGAGAGCACAATACTGCTATTTTCAAAACCTGCACGCTTTCAGATCAGTTTAAACCAAAAATCTTATCTCTCCGGTCCTCATCCTTTAGGTGCAGACAGCAACACACCACTGAAATTGCCCTTCATGATCATAGCAACTGCAAGCAATTACCACATTAGTAAGTTTCTCAATAAGACAATCATATAACTAACTTTTGCCACTAACATTTTTACTGGTAAGACCCTACTGAACTTCACTGATTTCGATAACTGGAAACTTTCTTCAAACTTCCAGCCTTGATAACAGAAACATTTTATAACCACTTCCTTTTCTTCGTGTTGTCAGCACCTCTTCTCCCATCCCATTACCTACCTGCCTCCATAGACTGTATTTGAGCAAAAATCTGACACAACTTTCAACATTTTTCCATTTATAGTAAGCCAAACTTTTCTAGTTTCTTCCCGTATACCAGGTTTTCCAATTCTCCCAATAATTTAAGTACTTCTCTATACCTTCTATAATCCAGATAAACATCCTGACTCCAGATGACCAGAATTCAAACATCTGAAATGAACACCTAGTTAAATGATAAAACGCTTCCATAAAACTACTGAAAGTAACATGCCTAAAATACACCCTAGGATCTGGGGTTTTGTTGTTGTTGCTTTCCAGGCTATTATTCTCATTATTTAGTTACCCAGATCCTTCTCTTCCTTGTTTTCATGGGGCTCCTATAAGCCCTGACATTACGGAGCAAAAAATTCTGAGGTTTTGTTCCTTAAATGCAGTATCTTGTACTCTACTACTACAGGCTGCATATATTCCACTGTACATTAATAATGCATCTCACCTCTGTGTTGCCAACTAATTCCATTAGAGCTCTTCTAACGCCTAGAATAAGGCCACTAATATTTTTATTGGAGATGAAGTGAGACCTATCTGTAAGTAATTTCACCAGCAGCATGAAGGGTGAGCAATTTCTAGCACAGTTCATTTCCATCTCTTCTTCTGACCTGCCTACACATCTCAAAATTCATTCTAATAGTGTTGGTCTTGTCTAATAGATTTTCATAGGGGTCTCCATCAGCTCCTGAACTGTTGACAGGACATGCATTGGTTTCTTTTTCTTAACAAAGTGTAACAGTAGTCTTATCAAAGAAAGTTATGTTCATCTCGCAGGGCTATTTCCCTAAAACACCCAAACATTTTGCATTATCTGTTTCTTTTGGAAACGTTATTCTTCCTTTAAAGCTTGTGTCATGGTTTAACCCCAGGCAGCAACTAAGCACCACACAGCTGCTCACTCACATCCAACCCCGTCCCCCCCCCAAGTGGGATGGGGGAGAGAATCGCAAGGAAAAAGGTAAAACTCATGGGCTCAGATAAGAACAGTTTAATAGGACAGAAAGGAAGAAACTAATAATGATAATAACAACAATAATAAAATGGCAATAATAATAAAAGGATCGGAATATACAAAATAAGTGATACACAATGCAATTGCTCATCACGCCCCGACCAATGCTGCTTGGGAACTAACTGGGAAATCTGCCCTCGCTCCAGGCCAACTCTCTCCAGTGTATATACTGGGCATGACATCTCATGGCATGGAATACCCCGTTGGCCACTTTGGGTCCGCTGTCCCGGCTGTGTCCTGTGCCAACTTCTTGTGCCCCTCCAGCCTTCTCGCTGGCTGGGCATGAGAAGCTGAAAAATCCTTGACTTTAGACTAAACATTACTTAGCAACAACTGAAAACATCAGTGTTACCAACATTCTTCTCATAATGAACTCAAAACATAGCGCTGAACCAGCTACTAGGAAGACAATTAACTCTAGCCCAGCTGAAACCAGGACAGAAGGACAGGAGGAAGGAGAGAGGGATACAGAAAACAAGCGAGTGACAGGGAGCAAGAAAGTGGGATACAGAGAAAAAAAGAGAGGGATTGGGAGCAGCGCACTGGGATAGAGAGCAAGCGAGAGCAACAGGGAGAATGACAGGGAGATGGAGCCAGAGGAAAAACAGGGACCAAGAGCAAGACAGAGAAATGGAAAAACAAAATTAGGGATAGGGAGCAGGACAGATGGGTGGGGAGACAACGAGGGACCCAAGTATAAGGACAGGGAAAGAAGGAAGGAGGAAGAGAAGGAGGGATGGTAAGCAGCACAGCGGGATGCAGAAAGAGAAGAATGGGGAGCGGAGCAGAGAAACGGAGAAAGAAAATAGTGGTGGAAAGCCAGACAGAGGACTAGAAAGAGAAAAATAACACATACCTTGCCTAGATTGCTTCTATACGTGGATGCCTCCCTCAGAGAACATGACTGAAATGAATGAATGAATCAATGACTGAATCCCTAGGTGGCGCTGCTTTTCTTCAAGTTGTTCTCCTCTGGAGGATTAACCTGCAAAACAAACCAAAAAGACTAATGAGGCTGTGTTTTTCAGAGCACTTCACCAAAACTTTGAGTGTGATTGATGGAACCACTTCTCCTGAGACTACTTAAAGCTACATTTATCTATTATTTAGGACCTGTTTCTTCTTTAGATTGTTTTTAATACTTTACATGAATTCCATAATCTTCTGTGCCACATAGCCAGTCAGCTCTAGTCCCTCCAGCCTTTACAACCCTTTTGGTAACTGAAGCTGGTAATTCATAGCATCCATTGTGCTATGAGCTGCTATACACATTTCTCCTGAGGATGAATCCCAAATCCGTGCTGTTCCCTGCTGCACGGTTGGGAGTTTCCATAGCCCTCAGTTTGCTCCTTTGTTTTTCCTCACCCTTTTACTTTTTCATCTCAATGTTTTCCTGAAGCATTTTGCACAGCACTGCTACCCAAGACTGGCCATATTGGAAGGTCCTCCTGCACATGCAGAGGGTTAAGAAAGATGCCTAAAAAGGAGAAAAAAAATCTGGTAGTCATCTACATGCCCAAGCACCAACAGCCTCCACCAAAAGACGCTGTAAATTCCTTTTTGTCTAAAAGGCTACTGAGCAAAAGAGAGAAAGATCCTGCCCGATACTTATTCAAACAGCTCTTATAAACTAATCTGTTATTAATAAAAATCAAGATGCTATTAACAAGAGCAGATAACTACTTGTTTACACAACACATAGTGTCAGTGGAAGTTTTGGGACGAGATCTGGAGGACCTGTAGCAGGGCTGGGAGTGTTTTGGGTCTATGGGATGGCTTAAGTCCCATTGCAGGTGACAAGGTGGATCCCTGTGGGACATGAAGCTGGCAGGAGCCACGTCAGCCTCCAGAGGTGCTGGTGCCAAGCAGGCTGCAGGGCTGCCCAGCTGGGACTCAAGTGTTTCCCCCTATTGATTCTAATGACACCTGTTATTAACCGAGAACAAAAAGTATTCAAGGGCTGGCTTGCTGCTGTCGGCACATGGTTTGGGGGTGGTTTTGGCATTGACCGGGACTTTGGGTCAGGCACCCAGAGACATTCTGGAGTTGCTGATGATGCAGAGGCAGAGTCTGGAGGCATTCCGGGGCCTGTGAATGTGCTGGTGCAAAGTTTGGGGGTCATTGAGGGTGTTGGGGCAGAATATATAGGTGGTTAGAGTCTTGCGGGGAACTGTTTGGGGGCAAGGGGGACTCTTTTGGGCCCTTAATCAGGGAAGAAGAGGTGCTGCCATGGTGTCAGAATGGGGGTCCCATTCCAGAAGGGTGCTTAGTAGTATCATGCTACACATGCTTGTCCTGGTGCTGCTGGTTGCCTGGGGCAATGTCAGAGGCAATGAGTGACCCAGTGCCACATGTGGGTCTAGGGAGCCCAATGACTTTGGGTCAGCTGTATGGGCTGAGCAGGGCTTGGGGATGCTCATCATGGTTTTCAATTAGTTTGTGCCCTGGTTAATTGGCTCCCACAGCCTGTGTGTGTAGGGTGGGAGAGGGCTCAGGGTGCCTGCAAGAGTCTGTTTTGCTTCTCCAATTACATTTCTCAAGTAATTAACTCATGGCCGCACTCCATCACGCCCAACTGAAAACTGACCCTATATCTGTTCAGTCCGTCGGTCTTAAACCTTTTTGTGACTTCCCTGCACTCTAGGGCGAGCTTGCCACAAGAGAAGCTGCTCTCCCTGGGATGCAGTGCCAAAATCCTGCTTCGGGGCCTGCCTGCCTCTCCCTACTTCCAGTCTGCCTGTGTCCACAGGGGCGAGTGCACACACTCTCTAGTGCTGAGGAGGAACTGGGGCCTTAATGGTGATACAAGGAAAAGGGAAAGTCAAATCCATGCTCTAGGTAGGTCATGCCTCATGCCCCGGGTAAGGAGTAGAGCCCAGCTGGAGCCCTCCACCTCTGCCTCCAGGCAGCAATGGCCCCAACAGGCAGGAAATGTCCCTACCCACGTTGCCTGCAGCCACCTGAAGGGCCACGCTTAGCTCACAGGGACCCCCCGGGGCCTTGGCACGAGCCAGCCTGGCCCTCACTCCCCGTCGGGAGGAGGAACCTGCCCCATCTTGGCACCATGCTGCTTCCAGGCACTGCACACGTGGCAGAGAGCGGATGTGAATGTAGCAACAGCGCAAGAGAGCAAAGGGACAACGCAGACCCCTAAAGGCACCTCCAGCACATACACCCCGACACGCTCATACGCAATGCTGCCGCAGCAGCCCCTGGTAAACAGATGCTGTGATACGCACCGGAGCACGTTACTGATGCCCAGGATGACGCACAGCAACGTCTGCACGATGGCAGCTTGGCCTGTCCCAGAGACACGAGCGGGTAGTAGTGGGCACGCTGCGGGAGCAGACACCAGGTACGGGCTGCGCTGATGGCCTGTGGGCCCCACGAAAGGGCGGCACGCACGGCCCATAGCCGGAGCGCTGGTGAACTGCACCAAATGGCGCCCGCGAGACGCAGTGCGCATGCGCGAGCCCGCCGACTGCTGAACGCGAGGTAGCGCACCAGCGAGCACGGCAGGAAGCAGTGCGCATGTGCCAGCCGGCCGGCTGTAGCGCTGGGCTCCAACGACGAGAGGGCAGCGCCTTGCACGGCAGGGTGTGTTGCGCATGCGTAAACCTGCTTGCCTGCAATGCTTTCTTGGGCTCGGGGAAGGGCAGCAGAGAGCAACCACTTTCAAACCGCGCTTGCGCAAGGTTGTTCTCTGCACTACTGGTTGAGATCAACAGGGGGCGGCAGGGACCGTTGCGGGCTGCAGTGCGCATGCGTCGCTTAACCGGCTGCAGCAGTGAGCGCGGCAGGGGCTGTGCCCGTAGGCGTCTCCCGCGTACGCGTGGAGAGGTGGCAGCAGTGTAGCACGGGCGACCGGCAGGAGACCTCTGCACGCAGCACGGCGTCAGCTCTCCACGGGCCTGCGCGGAGCCGCTCCCCGATTGGCCGCTGGGGGACGGGGCGCTTGGGCCGGGCTGAGGCGGCTGCGAGCTGTCGCCGCCCCGGGGCCTGGCGAGGGGCTTTGGGAGCCTCCCGTGTGCCGGGGGGACCGAGGGCCAGTGGGAGTTTGGGGACAAGGCTTGGAGCTTTGAGGACTCAGAGTCAGGCTTGGGCATGTTTTAGTGTTGATGGGAGCTCTGGGGCGGTGTTTGGATAGCATGTGGGGACAGTTAGAAGCTTTGGGGCAGGGCTGGATGAGTCTGGGGGTCGGTGGAAGTTTTGAGTTACAGCTGGAAGCTCCGAGGGCCTTTGTGCAGGTGTTTGTATGCGTTCTCCTGACTGCTCTTGCCTTGTGATAGCTTACAAAGGTCTACAGATAATATAGGTCTCTCTGGCAATGTGTGGTCATTCCCTAATGTTCTAGAGTAAATGCAGTTTATAAACACATACGTTATTACTGTAGACTGTTAAAGCCAGACAAAAAATTTCTGCAACTGCAATAAATCTGTTAAAAGTCAGACAAAATCGGCCGTACTCACCAGTGCCTGTCGGTCAATCAAGGCTAGCAACTGCTCCTAAGCGATACTCTTCCATGTATCCCAACTCCTGGGTCTCAACTCGGACTCTCTGTTACAGCATTGTAAGTTGGTCAGCGCTTCCTGATGGAGGTGTAGCAATTCCATTGCCCTACTGAAACAGGAAGCAAAAATCAATGTTCTGCAGAAAAACATTTCAAAATAAAGGTGGCATACAAGTGCATAGGCCAATCTAATGTGTACAAGCAAGGTAAATGAAAATATACAAGCCACAAATACACCTCCCACTTGCCCCGTTTTAGTGGCAGAATAAGGTTATATTTGGGCTTCTCATACGAGAGAAAGAGGAATAGTTTGGTTAGCCTAAGAAGTCTTTATAGGTTAATTTTTCTGGAACTTTGTGTCCACATTTTGGACATAACCATGCTCTCCCCATTGTTCAGTTAATGCACAAGCGAGATGATCCACTTCTTATAACGCCTGTACAGTAATCCCTATATGTTAATATTAGTGCCCACTGTGCCACTTGGGTGGATAGTGCTCTGCTGCCTACTCATTTCCCTGAAATTAGGTACTTCAGGAGGCTGTAAGCAGACGGCATTGCAACCAGGCTATCAAGGGTGAAAGACTGCTATGCTCCAGACTGCTACTAAACAGACTCTCTCAGAGCTGATGAAGTTTTCATCCAACCCCAAAGTAACACAATTCCAATGCTATTGGTACTCACTTTCACTCACTTCTGCTTTGTAACAGTGCCGCTCCCATAGTATCAGTGAATGTGAAAATCCTGTGAAAAGGCTTTCCTTGTCTCAGGAATTTTAAGGCGGGATTTTTTACAACTGCTTATTTAAATTCAGTGAAAGCAGCAGCATGTTCCTTGTTCCAGCTCCATTCCAATCCTTTCCGGTAATTTTCATCGTGGTGTGCGGATACCAGCAGTTACCTTGCACTGCTGTGAAAAACTAAATTCTCCTAAAGCTGCTTTAAATTGGAGCGGAGAAGAAACTTTTATTCCACAAAAAGCTTTAATCTTTCTTCTACGTATCTGTCTTCCCATTTCTCCAGTTACAATTCCTGGGGTAACACTAATTGAGCCTTACTGAAATTGATCTCTCAACTTTATAATTTAGATAGGACTACCACTTCCTCTTCCGTAGCCTCGGTCACTTGGCAACCATCTACCTAGGATAATAACTTGGTGCCTCGTAACTTTTAAAAGATAATGCTTCATCACACACAAATATACGTGTATGTATCATACTTCATATGCAGACTTTGCAGTACATGTTGGTGAGCTATTCCTCTAATCACCAGGAGAAACTTGGTTTCTATCGTTTGGAGATGGAAGTAGCTTTCAATTTGATCTATTTGATTTTATTACTATAGCATGTTTATATTTGTCTGGTGTCTTCGACTTCAGTCATAACAATCTAAAAACTAAGCATGGTATCTATCTTTCTGTTTTAACATATGTATGTAAGACTACAAACAGAACCATCCAAAGCGAAGCTAAGCAAGATACAGTTAACAATAGCAACAATGTTCAAATAATGAACAATTGTTATCAATAGTTATCTTAGTTCCAGGCTGGAACGCTTCCTTCCGTAGGAGCTTCTGGTGATATCAGGAGTCTGCTAAACCTATTCATGGATCTTCCATCTGTTATCTTTTAACATTTGCTGTCATTGGTTCCATCTCTATAACAAAAAAAACCCCTTTACATTTAATTTTAACTGAGATGCTGTTAAATTTATGCATGTTCTTTTTTTCTTTAGTGTGGCGGTGGGTTTTTTTCTGTTTTGTTTTGTTTCGCTCAAAGGAAAAGTCCTAATACATCACCCACCATCATGTGCTACAGGGTTGAAATTTTGGAAACATTAAATACAGCAGTTAACCTTTGGTTATTAGACGGATAGGAGCATCATCTTATACTCACCTTCAATACCTTCCATAAAACATTATTTTTATTCTGGTTCAGTATTATCCTACTATTGGGTGTTCTCTCTCAAACCCTCATATAAAAACATGCTTAACCCCTAGTTCTCTCAGTCTTTTAACTACCTGCAAGATGGATGACATTTAATGAGCTTCCAGGAACCATAGGCCATTATTCAACCAAAACCAGATCCCTAGATGAAAGAACAGTGTGTAGACCCTCTCAAAGTTACCAGTACCTAAGTTCAGGTACTCCTGTTACAAAAGCCTGTATAGCACTGTTGTTATTATTGGCTAACGCTCAACGAAGCAACAGTATACAAAAGAGCACTGATACGCTTATAGTCATTTCAGAGGGTTCATCTCACTGTCCTCCTTCCAGAACTGTTCATAGCATTGAGTTTGGTGACCAAAAAGTTGCCAAAAAACCTAAGTACCCTTCATGCCTTAACAAGTGAGTGAGCTAGTTTACACTGATGGGCTTTGATTGGTAATTAACGCTATTCTGTCAGAGTGACCAGCACAAAGCTGCCTCCAAATGTAATTTCAGTGTGACAGGTACAGTACGTAGCCCGGAATCCTCTCTATAGCTCCTCACCTGTTTGAGACACTGTACTTCCCTCGTTTAGCTCATTTGTGTAACCTGATTTACTTCATAATGCAGAGATTTGTAATAGGAACATTAAGGTTGAAATGAACAATTTACACTCAGAAACATGTATGAAAGCACCAGAAGAAATGACAAGAAAAGAAGGGACAAAAGAATGGCATGAGTTGACAGCACCAGCAGGTCACTGAGATCACAGTCAGAGTCTTGAAACACACAGACTGGGAAAACAAAGGACGGCCTAAAACTAAAGATAGACAACTCACAGGAGAAAGAAGGAGAGGCAGTCAATCAACATTGCTTAATGACTCATGGACCTGGGTCCCTGAAGAGTACAAAAGGCACTTCCAAAATGAGCACATGGTCACCCAGCAACAAGAATGCAGGAGACATGATGGTGACTCCAAATCTGGCATCCTTTGTCCTCTGTTTCACCACGGATAATCCTGGTTGGACTAGCCAGACATACACATCTTCGTCCTTGTTACAATGTGGGTATGGAAAAGAAGTATGAAAGACTGACTAAATGAAATCTATAGGAGAATGAGCGTGAGTGACTGAAATCAGTTTTGTTTGAAATAAAATCACCTTCCCCTTCTATACAGTCTCACAGTTAGCTTTGCTATATTCGTTTTACATCAGTAGCTGCTCCCAGCTGATTATTTAAAAATTTCAATAAAACCTAAAAGCGTGTGCTTACAGAAGAACATCAAAGAAGAGAGATAGCTATTTAGGGAAGTGAGGACACAGCAAGCTTGAAATAGCTTGCCTTTTTGAGGCAATACTTTTTCCCCCCTTTTGCCCAAAGGAAGAGACTCGGCACACTTACAGTTTCTGCCGTTAGACCAATAACTTCTTACTTCACAGTTCACAAAGAAGAAATAACTTAGTTACACGATGAAACAAGTTAGTTTCTCAAAACTAGCCCCGAGTATGAAATTACAGGAAATGTCCTAAACATTTTTGTACAGTGATACATGCACAACTGTGCTAATATGAGCAACCTGAACAGAGGGAGGGCCAAGAAAATTACTATTTCTGCTTACCCGAATACGCAAGGCTTAGAAGCCAGATTTCTGATGCAAAACATGAATTTCAGGTTAAAAAGCCCTGCAGATTTCATAGCTTCTCAGAGTGCTACTGAATATTTTAAATTCAATGGAAAGAAAAAAGGCAATCATTTGCTATAGTCAATGTTGTTATTGTTAATACCAACTGCAGTAGTTTAAAAATTGCGGGATATTTGGTACCAGTGACGTGTTCTTTCCTGTGTAACCACCGAGTCACGCCAATGATTATTCTGCTAAACGCAAAGGATAAATTACTGCAGCATCATTTATTATGAGGTTATTTGCTCAAAACATTTCCAAAGGGAAACATTATTCTAGTATTTTTATCATAAAAGACATGATTAAATAGGACAAAAGGGCTGACAGTAATGTACTGGGATGGGACTTAGGATATCACATTACTTACAGTGTCACGTCATAGCACCTATCTTGCCAGTTTCCCCAGCTATAAAACAGCAATACTATTCACTACAGATACCAGCTCTTAAAAAAAAGAAAAGTTCAAGGTAAGCTGATGGTGTTACAGATGTTCTTGCTATGAAATTATTATGCTTCCAGGGACACAAAATGGATAGTTTCAAAGCCATAATATCTGCAAATAAGAACGTTACTTACCCATGTCCCTTCCCCTCTTTCACAGTGAAATGTGGCTTCAGACTTTCAAAAGTAAATCCTGTCCAAAAAAGTCAGTTTCTGCTGTTGAACCTATCTCATGGTTACAAGGGAGAGCAGCCACCACTCTCTTACAATGGGAAGCTCTTGTCTTCTTGTACAGCTAGATAAGTTTTGTTTGCCTCATCCATAAAAAGAAACAAACGAGGCAGCTTCTTTAATGTTTTAATTCTTCTTTAAATCTACAATGAGACTCACCTAACTCTCTAAAATGCAAATATTAGGCTGATCTATTGCCTTGGAAATAGTCCTCAGAAAGTCGCTTGGTTTGATTATTGTGTTTCTTGCTCACCGATCTCTCTCCAAATCCCGTTCACTCTCTTTACTCCAGTCAGTCTCAGATTCGGTCTAGTTTGGGAACTAAATGGATTATACTCTATTTGAGCCATAGTCATGCATTCCAAACTGACTGGATGCTTTATTGCTGGAGGAACTCCAAACAAGCACAGGATGGCCTCGGAGCTAAGTAAGATGCCTCACTGGTAGCCAGGAATGTCTTCAGTCTGATCTGAAACTGAGAAAAGTTGTGTGCTGTGGGTAAAGATGAGCTACAGAGGCAGAACTTGTGTACAGTGCTAGATTCTGCAGAACAGGTTTGGTTAGTTTAAGTTAATACTATGCCAGTGACTGGGGAGAAAACCTTCTCAAGACCATGATACAGTGTTTGTAGCCCAGCATACTGTGGGCATGACCTGTTCCTTGGCACTCGTGGATTCCGAAGCGTTCTCTTTCAGAGACAGCATCAGACACAGTTATCCACTATGGAATATACAATGAGCCCCTAACTATCTAGTTACAGCCCTTCTAAACCTCCAAGCACTCATCTGACTGCATCTGCTGCAAGAAAATAGAGTAAGTAAAGGGACAGAGATGCACGATACAGCTGTGGGGAGCACCCAGGAGAAAAGGGACTGCTGGTGTGAGAGGAGGTGTGGATGGTAACCACTGCTTCAGGGAGAAGCATCCCTTACTCCCGCAGTAGTTGCCACCCCTGACAGCAGGGTCTATCCTGCTTGGGAGCAGTAACAACTGTTGTGACTTTCCAGCACTGATGCAAAAAAAGAAGGCATCTTTGCTGACTCCTCAGCAGCCTCCATCCTTGGCAGTTTCCTACTTTGCTGACTGTCAGAGCTGGACCTGAAGTCCAGCTCTCGTCGGTCCACTGCCAAAGGGGCTGTCAAATTGTGGAATGTTACCTGAAACATCCTAGTTATGCACAGCCACAGTGTATAGCACTACATGATTTTCTGCTAAAAGGAGAAAATGTCTAGCTAAGAGTCAAAGGATTTGTGGTCAGAGATGCAAGCACTTAGTTCCAGGTGAAGTACTGCTTTAAATTCTTAGGACAAATTCAGCATTGGCAAAATACCAATGCTATTCTAGTGGTACTGTTGCTGTAGCTGTAATGGTCCAAGATTACACACAAACAGCATCTGCAGGGTGAAACAGTCACTTATTAGGCCAGCAGATGCAACTGGAAAACATGGAAAAGCTATGGGCACATGAGCTTTCTTACACTAGGTCTTGCTAATTCTATTTTAGAGAGCTTGTTGGATTTCAGTACAGGAATTTAAATACGGTATTTATATATATGCTGATGCTGTACTTTTTTACTCACCATCTCCTCACTTTTCTTGCTTGATTTGGTCTTTGATTCTCTTAAAGTTTCTGCTTTCTTTGTCCAAGATCTTTTCTCTCTCTCTTTCTCATACTCATATTCCTGCCACCCATCCCCAGGCTAGGGATTCCCGCAATACCTCCTCCTGATGATATTTCCTCAAGCTTCATTCTCCTCTTCCTCAGTTCTACTCTTCTTGCACTTTAATGAATACAAAACCATCATCCTGGTTCAGTTTTCTCCATCTTTGACTCACCCCTAGTTTCCTTCATTTCTATGATCTTTTTTCCTCTTGTAGGGGAATATTTCTTCCATTAAAAAAAAAAATCAGAATGTGTGGTTTTCCTCTTCCCCTTAGCCTAACTTTCCTACTTTACTCCTGCCTAACTTTCCATCTTTAATTTCTCTTTTGTCTCAAACATATGAATTTTTCCATCTTCCTCTCCACTTCCTGCCACACTCCATCCCAATTCCTGATCTCCTTAGTTCTGCTCCCTAGTCTTTCACACTTTTTTGGCTTCTCTCTAATAACAATATTCTCTTCCATCTCAAACAATTGATTCTGCTTGCCTTTCCATCATTTTCCTTGAGATTATCAGATCACTGAGCATGCTATTTACGAGTCCCTTGCAAGTTCATTTCATACGCTCCAGTCCTGTCCCTTCTTATTATGGATTCCACCCATCAGACTGTTGTGCAGCCTCTCTTTGCAAGATTTCCAGTGTGCCCGTTTTTATCCATCTACACAGCTAAACATCTTGTCCAGGGTCTCATTATTTTATATCTCATTATGATACCATTCCTTTATATAAGATGAACAAATACATTCTTGTGGGCTGAGCTAAGCAAATGCTTAAGTAACAAACAAACAAACAAAAATTGCATTAATGAGAAACAGAACAGGAAATACTAAAAATTGCCACCATTTTATTAACAGTGTATTCTCCCTGCTGCATCATGTTCAATTCTTTTTCCTCTATCTCAAAAAGCATACAGAAGAAATTGAACGAGTTTCAGAAATGCATCACATATTCAAACTAAGATATCAGCATGAAAAGAGACTGAAGTCTGAAATTATGTAATTTGGAAGATTATAATATCATATCATAAGACATGATATTCTAGAGGAATACAAAGCACTGAACAATGAAGTGAAGCAAAGCCATGGGTATCTTTTATCCCCAACAATGTAAGAACTAGTGGATCTTAAATGAAGAAAGGAAATATTTAGAACATTGTTTACACAACTCATAATTAGCGTGTGAAACTCATTGGTCTAAGGTACAAAAACCCCAATGGACTTTAAAGGATTCTAAAAAAGGAGGCAGCTTTTTTCTGCACAAGAAAAAGATGTGGTTATTTTCAGGACACTTATGTAAATTCCCATCTTTCAGGGAACAAGTACCCCAGTGACTGAATGTAGGACAGATTTTCCCTTCACAAGATAATCGAGAAAGACTGCTATGGGGCTTCCTGGTGATTCTTGTGAACTGGCTTATACTGGCAGAAACAGGAATCTCAACTGATGCAATACCGGACAGACACAGCGCTAACATTTCTCTGTTTCTATGCGAAACATTCTATTACTTCATTGAAATGAGCAGTTCTTAAGATGAACATGACATGCAAGAAGCCTGCAGACTTTTGTGTCATATTAGTCAGGAACTTGGTAACCCTTCACCATAGGACACAATGCAAAGTTTATTCACTCTAAGTCAGTCACAGCAATAAAACAATAGCAAGGCAAATGAGATGGAATCAACACTGGACGCAGAATACGTAGTTTCCCTATTAAGGCCCCCTCTACATCATACAGTTCAGCATCAAGTACCAAGAGTATGCAACCGGGAAAAAGTGTCATTGTCACAGCTTTGACATCAAAATAAATTCCCCAAGGACAGCTCAACTACACACATATATATTATCCTTGACAAATGTGCCTTCAGTCTATTCTTAATCTCCACGGAAAAAATGATGTAACAACCAATCTAAAGTATCTAGCTGAGTACTTTTCTTAACTGCCAACATTTTTATTTTATGCTTCACTTCAGTGTCTTTAGTCAAAGACTGAAGTTTTCAAGACCATGATTCCTCATCTGGCCTCCTCTTTCTACAACCACTTTTCACCTTTTCCAAAAATCATCGTCATATCTCTTCAATTGCCTCTGTTTTAAACCGATCCTACTTTATCCTCTAGTTTTTTTAAGTTCTCCATTCTCTGTATTCTAGACATTATCCAGCTGAGGTTAGCCCAGGGCTAAAGTAGTACTTCAGCTGAAGTCTTACTAACAACAGAAAGAGCATATTTAACAAACAACAAAGCTCCAAGGCAGCTCTTAATGGTGCTTCAGTCACTATGCCCTTCAGTTTGACAGTGATCCATTGAAACAATGCAGCATTTGTTTTTTCACAAGTTATGCAGTTAACTAATAGAAATCTTGTGTAATCATTGTTTCCAAAGTGCAGTTATGAAAATACCTTGTGGTATCCTGTTGCAAATCAAAGTCAGTATGTATGATAGCTGCCGCTCCTTACTTGTCCTCTGGTGTATTGGTCTGTCACGGAAAAAAATTAGATGGGCTTGACTTCTTGGCAACTCCGTGCTAGCTGTTAATCATCTTCTGGATGCTAACAGGTTTATCTATTTCAGTATTTTCCAGGAATTGACATCAAACTACTTGATGTCAACTATAATTTCTCAGCTCTTTCTCATCCCTCTTGCCCCATTTTATACATAGATAGTGTGCTTGCCCATTTCTGATCTTATGAAATTTCCACCCTTCGAGTTCTTCAAGGTAAGCACTAACATTCTTGAGATTGCCTCAGCCTCTTCTCCTCATTGTAGATAAGTAAGATGAAGTAATAATAAAACAAGACAAAATACCTTATTCAATCCTGTGTAAGGAAATGGAAGTTCCTGTATAAGGAATGATAGAGATCCATGATCAAATAACTAGAGGGTTGATACGTAAAATGAAGAATTAGCCTGAAAAAAAGAAATACTGTGAGGCCATGCTAACAAATTCGTTTCCCTTGTATCTATAAAATGTCCTATATGTGCAGATCAAAGTATTTTAACATTTATTGTTGTGTTGTTATAGTCAGAAACTAGATGAGTAACCACCATAGGAGCGCAAATTATAAGTTGTAATTTGTACCTGCTACAAAATGAGCGTTTTATTTTATGAGGATGAAGTTTCTCTTTGTGCAGGGAGAGTTACCACTTGACATGCACTCGCTATTCAGCATTCAGTGGTTTGTCAAGTTAATAGTAGCTTATATTATATTTACAGCATTAATACCATTAGCATAATTCACAGAGACTCTAAGGAGGGCTTGACACAAAGGCATTGCTGTGGTGATACCCCTAAAATGACTGATGAGGTAAATGAAAATTTGGGGTTTTTTTCCAGACTTATGAGTACACTCATAGGGAGGGAACCCTATGAATTTTATTATGAATATATACTTTTATTCCATGAATACTCATGTGTGGACCATACTGGGAAAAGCTACTAATTCATACTGACTCAAAAAATATCCCTTCCCGAGTGACACACCATTGTATGTGAAATTCTGGATTCCAGGTATGCAATTAAATACTGTACTTTTCTAAGCATCTCAGTCAGCCCTCTGGATAAATAGCCTGAATTGCATAACTGCAATGTGTTAAAACCCATGAGCTAATATATGGTCACTAGGAAGTTTACATGCCCACTGGTATGACTTACCTGCCTCACCCACCTAATGTGATTTATAATTGGTCTGAACATAAGGAGAGGCCTAAAGTTTTCTCTATAAATGCTGCCACACAACCAGAGCTTGAAGTCTTATCATATAGGCCTACAGTTGCTCACAGAAATACAAAGTCCAAGGCACAGAGGAGCAAGGAAGCATGGGTGGTAAGTAAAAAAAAAAAAAAAAAAAAAAAAAAAAGGAAAAAAGTCTCTTTGTGCATAAGGAATGGGCAACTGAATAATGTACCATATGTTAGCTTTCTCTGTGGGGTTATGTTTTCTAAAGGGTTCTGAATTGTTGGGAGTACACTACCTTTTGAGATTACAAATAGGTTGTTTCAGCATTTTTCTTTCCTGAATTTTCCAAAAGACACAAACGAGGAATAGAAGATAATCCATCCGTTATCATGCTGGAGTTAAATATTATAAAACTGCAAATAGAGCAGAAGTTATGGCAAACTGCAAACCATCTTTTAGCATGAAACTTAATGAATCAGCAAGTATTTCAGGTATGAATGAATCTTGTGTTAATGGGAATATTTGTGCCAAGAATAAGAGTACGGGCTAGATACCTTCCTGTAGATTCAGAGTCAGCAAACTGCAATACTATTTTAACTATTTGTTAAAACTGGTGTGAAAGGCAAAGGCATTTCAAAATACAGACAAAACAAGCAGATGTCCAGCAGTGAGGTCTTAGGAGGAAAGATATTGGATCAATACACTTTAGCAAGGTTGGCCATGTTCTCGCTTAGGCCTGACTTGCTGGGACCTCTGGAAAAATGTATAGTAAGGCCTGAGCGCAGATGACGCCACTTTACCTCTTCTAGGTATAGAGCTCATGCTGTGCTGGCTTTGTGTGACATAGGCTTGAAAAGCTCAGGAAACTAATAAAAAACAACCATCCACAGAGCAGAGGCTTGAGTGAAGAAATGACAGGCATGGTTTTCCCCTCATGGAGGTTAAAAGAGGCATGGTTACCCCATTCTCACAGTTTTAGGCGAACTGATTGCATTAGGAGAACTCTTAGGACACAAGTATTCCTTTATACAATATTATTTGAAATAATTCATGTTATTGACCTCATCTACTTGTGCTAGCATCCCTCA
This sequence comes from Elanus axillaris, assembly GCA_026212715.1. Classification (NCBI taxonomy): domain Eukaryota; kingdom Metazoa; phylum Chordata; class Aves; order Accipitriformes; family Accipitridae; genus Elanus; species Elanus axillaris. The sequence goes on along the minus strand of JANZLQ010000009.1, from coordinate 32,583,711 downwards.
ACAGCGTCTGCTGTTTGCCTGGCCTGATGGTGCTTAGTTAATGACTGTCTCAATGCATCTGCTAAGTGTCATACCATCTAAGCGTTCACCTGTTTAAGAGCAGAACATAGGCTGGGAGGGAATCAGGTGCATATGATAGGCATAAGGTTACTGATTCCCTCATAAATCTCCTCCACTGAGCAGAGCTTAAATAAATGGCAAACCACAATTTGATAGGTCAAGCTGAAAGATTGGACTGAGTAGAAGAATCCTTCTTTCTAACAAAAGAACTATACGGTGAAGTGGACAGTAAAAACCTTCATCTACAGCAATGGGGGAATAAAACCACAAACCAGTTGTTTCTGCCTTGTAACACTTCCTCTTAAGCAATGATTTGCCAATAATCTATCCAAGACATTTTAGCAAGGTGATCCCTAAACACTTCCTCTTTAAAAAGTGTCATACGCCATTCTATCCTTCTAAACCACAATTTTCCCACTGCACAAAATGGAAGAAGCAATAGCAGCATTTAACAAATTGGTATTTGCTGACCATGGTTGGCGCTTGCTTGTGAAATCCCCAGGGCCCAAGAAATATCCAAGCTCAAGTTGAGTTGGAGATGTCAAAAGTGCTCACTCCTCACACTGCCATGCACAATTTTAATGTAAAAAGCTGTGAGTAAGTTGTGTGCGCACATAACTGTTTTCAACACCTCTCTCTCCACCCTCCCCCCTTCTCCCCCCCCTTACACACACATCTGCAAATACACACACTTTTTTTCCCAAAAGTTTTTATGCATGCATGGGACAATCTCTAATGGATCTACTCTAACAGAAGCCACAAGGTGGTGTGTAAAGAAAAGGGAAAAGCACTTTAAAAGATCCTGTAAATCTGATAGCATGATTTTTTAAATTTTTTAAAGAGTTTTGGTAGTCTGCAGCACACTACTGCTACTAAGGATTCATCAGTTTCTTTCACAATCTCACACTCAAAATAAGTGTCTCAGCTTTTGTCTGTCACTTTTAAGCTTCACTGTCATTACTACTAAGGCGTGAGTCACACCTGCAAACATCTTGTTTCTGTATTAGAATTAAGAACACTTGCCCACAGAATGGAACAACATGTTGGATTCTTATACGAAATGAGCAGAGGGACGTAGTGATGGGAGCTTGCAAAGAGGTATTCTTTGCTGATGAGTGTGCAGCGGTAGCTAGAAGTTAAAACTCCCAAATAATGTCTTTACTCCATTCCAATGGAAGAGATGCATGCATAAGTGGGAGAGGTAGGAAAATACATTTAAATATAATAGGCTGTAAATAACAGGTTGTGAGTGACTATGTTGGCGCTGTCTGGGGAGCCTAGCATAGGCTCATCCCAGTCTCTGTGCGGTCAGTTTGGCTTACGCCTGTGTACTGGTCCCATGGTAGTTTTTGAAGCTCACATATTAGTACATGTCACAACTATGTAACCGTCAGACTCCCTTCTGGAATGAGCTATCTCATCTGGAACGAGCCAGGATCCCAAGAGAAGATCTGAGCCCAACTAACAGGGTAGCCTACTTTACACAGACAATATGGGAGCTGACACTGCCAAGTTTGGCTGCCTATGAAGTCTGGCTGTTGGGAGAAATTCAGGAACAATTAGGACCTTCAAGAAGTCTTCGGGCTGCAGCGGGCTGCAGGCTTCCATTCAAAATGCCCCTGCTGTTTGGGGCACTGTGAATGGAAGATGAAGACAGAAAATAAACAATATGTCTTGGACAACATATAGGGCCCAGAAGAGATCTCAGCCAAATGTTTTTCCATATGGACCTGACCAATCTACATCAGGGGGTTCTAGTCCTGAAGAGTGCTGATGCCAGTCATTCCATAACATTGTTTTAGTGGCCCAGGTCTCTCCCTAGTGTGGTTCACAAATACATTATAGCTGTAGAAAAACACTTGACTTCCTGTATCTAGGATAGCAGGAGTGGGTTTTGCCAGTGAAATTCCTTGCTTAATTATCCAATGAGGAAATGTAAGGGGAGACAGAATAGCCCAAACTTCTCAAGGTACTGAGGCGGTCCCCAGTGAGTCATGGCCATATGGTTGCAGCATGGTGCTTTAGGGGTAGGTAAGGAAGAGCTGCACTCAGAAAGAATACAGGAGAAGGTAGGCTATTCTGGGGACTGATTTCCCATCCTGAAACAAAGGCATAATTAAAAATAGGTGATATTTAATAGAATTCAAGTGTCATTATGGATTCATACAGAGTTGGCGGGGAAGAGAACATTAATGCAAAGAAGGAGATAAAGTAATACTGGGAAGTAGTCTGTTACAAAAGATGTCCTTCATTGTTCAATGCTGAACTCTTCATCCTATATATTAATTTCTTTAACACAGTTACTGGAGTGAGGGAAGAAATCTGGGCATCGCTGGAAAAGGATGTCATGAGTTATAGGACTGAACCGGTTTGCAAAAGATGATTCTCATATAGCTTATGCTGGGTACATGATCAAAATACTAAGATGGCTTAGAGCTTTCATTTTCTGAGGTCCAAAAGAATCTTCTCTTGCTATCCACTAGAGTTTCAAGCACCTACCTGTGCAATCCTTGCATTTACAGCCACCATACAAGCTCTGCAAATACTACTTGGCTTACAGGAAGCTGTCTGGGTCAGATGCATTCCGCTTGACTAGTATTCTGACTAGTGTTAATATTTCTCATTAATTCAACCCTCATTCTCAACCTTCACCCATAATGTTTAATCCAAAGGTCCAGTATGTATCATTCATCCATTTTACAAACAAAGCACACAAGAGGCCTGCAAGGCAACTTAGCCAGAGCTGGGAGTAAACACCAGAAGCTGATGCAACAGACACAACTTGTTCTTCTTGCCATACTGTCTTCCAGAATAAATGGACTGTAGCTGCTTTTTGGAACATGCTGTTTATAACTATACTATCATGCCATCAAATGCCAAAAACAATTATGGCATTGACCTCTAGGACAATGATATCCAACACACTATTGCTGTCACACAAAAAAAGGTGAAGCGTGACCAAATAAGTATCAGCAGTTATTTGGTGAATAATCACTGAGGGTTTTTTTTTTCCTTTCAACAATAACTAATCTTTCTATCAAAAAGAAACGGTTTGCTACGTATCCAAGGATAGGCTGAAATCTTAAAGCAAATTTATTCTGAAAATTGTTAGTGTGTCATTTAAGAGAATTTAAAAGTATGGGTAGGAGGGCGTAGCTTAACGTCTGAAACCTCTAAAGTCTGGACTTAACATTTTGAAATACAATTCTAAGAAATTTTAAATTTAAGAATTAAAGTCTTATCATTTTAAAATCACAATTAGGCTTTGCATGTGATCAAACTATGATCCCTCTTAAAACTGAATATTATTCATGAACAGCAATTCAAAGCAGCAGTCTGAATTATACACAATTAAAAACTGTTTCTCCTAGTACTTTTTTATAGGAAATATGAAAAAAAATATGTCTGTATATAAAGTGGGTTGAGCAAGTTCTGATTCTAGAATTTCCAAACATGATCCAAACCTGAAAACAGAACAACTTGGGCTGCTGAATACTGAGCCCAGCCAATTAAAACTGTGCACTTGAGAAGGTGTATAGCTGTGGCTAGTCCAGCTTAATGGGTATCACTCAGAGGCATCCGTAAGACTATGCACTGAGTACATCAAATTTCACAGGTTGTTTCATAGAAGTATCAGAATTAGTCTCTCTTTCTTAACAGAAAGTGGAGCCACTTGCAAAGCATAAGCAAAAATCGCTCTCCTTGAAATTAAGCGAACGGGTTTTGCGCACAAATCGGCATTGCCAGTTGCACGTTCACAGATACCCTATCAAAAAAATAGTAGCGTACCAGTTGAAAACAATGATAGCTATTTTATCACAAGTCACAATGTACTTACCTATCCTCTCCGTAGTGCGTCATGCAAGCATGACACGGAGTGCTTCTCTATTTAACACTGTTAAACAGTAATTATGTGAGAAATGAAAAATCGGTTCTTTAAATTTGGCCTGATTAAATCTGGGGCAGAGGCAATAGCTTGCTCATTGTTTTGCAATTACTACAATGCAGTGGAAACTAAAAAAGCAGCTCCAGAAAAACAATGGATTCACTGAATTAATTTAAAGGAAAAGTCACTGTAAATATTGCTCATGAAGTATTCCAAATTAAAAACAATGTGGTGTGAGAAGGAGTTCTGCTATTCCTATAATTTTATCACTGTAACAGAGATAAGAGCAATTAAATGCTGAAATTCTTAGAAATTTAAATACGTTAAGAAACTCTTAACAAGTGGCCAGCCTGTTAAGCTGGGTAGCAAAGAAGGCTATTCAAGCTCCACCCCCACAGGAAATAGTGCAAACAGGCAACCTTACACTTAGACTTTTAAAGAAGTGAAAGGCATCAGCCATTCCATGAGCCAACAGAAGTAGAGGAGGCCATTCAGAGGAAAGCCCCAGAATCTGCTTATACAGGACGTATTGATCAGATATGGGCCAAGGTGAGCAAGGGGGAAGCCCCTTCTGTGGCGCTCTGTTATTTTCTTACATCCATACCTCATATTCAGTTCTGTAATGGACACTGAAAGATCACTACTTCTCTAAGGAGTTTTGATCCAAGAAAAAAAAAAGGAAGAGAAAATTCTTCCATCAAGAGTTAGGAGAAGAATTTTCACAGGAATTGCATTTTTTCATTTATTGCGCTCATAGGAAAAGCAAGCTTATCAGAATGAGATTTGGGCAAATAGGTCTATTATCTGATGTAAAAATGCTGTATTTTGCAAGCAGGAAGGAAGGGAGAGTCTGCAGCTACTTGAAATTGCCAGACAAGTGCAAATGAGAGACTGATAAATCTGACATAAGAGAAAGAAGCAAAGCAGAACTTGAAGCAGGTTTCATTGCAAAGGCTGAGGGAGGGCTACAATGAGCAAAGAAGGCTGAAACCTGGAGTTAACACAGAGAGAATACCAAAACTTAGGGGATTTTTTTTTTTTGGTGCTTTGTTTGCTGCAGTGGGGTTTGGGGTTTTCTTTGCTTGCATGCTGATATTTATACATATGCAAATTGACCAGTTTAATAATTATTAGAAGTGGTCCCATGTTGCTTTTCCAACCTTGCCAGATAACTCCTGCCTTTCTAAAGACAAATATCCCCCACCCTTCAGCTTGTTCAACAACAGATGTGCTTCATTGCTAAGTTTCTGAAGATGGTTTTTTTTTAAAGTAGGTATGTTCCTGAAAAATCAATGTGCTGCTTGGCTCAATACTGTAAAAAAAGGTGTTCCCCCCATTTGAAAAGTGACTGCATTGCTAAGACTACTAACGGAGCTATTTCAAGGCTTGCCTAAACTTGATAAACTTAAGATCATGCTGTAAAAAAATCTTGACACTAATAAATCTGGTTGAACGTGGGATAATGATTTTTTTACTCAGTAATGGCACAGGGTAGCTGTGTTCCACTACTAAGGACTATACTCTTACTCTTTGCTATTCTCCCACTTGCGGGTGGGGGGGGGGGG
>JANZLQ010000009.1:32559488-32578100 GCA_026212715.1 Elanus axillaris | reverse complement strand
CCCGAGACAGAATAATAAAAATATTTTTAAAAAGCACACAGTGCCCTTAGGAAAGAAAAAAGAATCTCTTTTTTCTTCTGTACTTCTGCACTTCATTTAAACCATTAAGCTATCTTCTACTAGAGGATGCTCCATAGGCTCTGATGATGTCAGAGCCAAACCAATCCCAGATGCCTATTCTTTGGCCTCTGACTGAAGCCATGGTTCACATGGAAGAGCTTTCTGCAACATATTATTTCACATACATTATTTTAGTAGTGTTCTCTCTCCAACTCTGCCATCTCTCCCGCTGCGAAATGACAGCCCAGTGTCCATCAACATATTAGGTGCTTCCAACAGATAGCAGCTGTTAGTCATAGCAGAGGTACAGGACACATAAATGGGGCTAGAGATCACATGTCATGGCTTAAAATGCAGAAGTGTTTCTCACCTCAATCAGATTTCTTTATTCCTTACTCAGAGTCAGCAAAGCTGTGCCTCTGTTAGTATAACACCATGTCCTGGAATGGATGACACCTTGAAAGAATTACCTGAGTTCAGCCAGATTCTTTACCCAAGTAACTCACAAGTATTCAGTTCTCTCAGGGTTCTTTCCTCTTAAATGCCTTTCTGATTTTTCCTTAGTACTGGATATATTAATCCTTCTATATTTATTTATGCAGATAACCTCTAACAGTCCATGCAAGGTGGAGTGTCTTGCTCTCTCAAAAAAAGCTCACAAATAAATGATTTCTATTTTCGGTGGAAACCTCACATGGGTACTAGTTACCTGTAGAAAGCAACACGCAAGTCTTGAGAGTGTGTTTGTGCTTCTTCCTCCTTATAAAGTGTGTCCGTGCTCCTTCCTCCTTACATGTACCCTCAAGTTTTCTTGCACTTCTCACTTTCTCATAGCTGCAACGCAGCCAAGTACCAACTGGCACCTGAAAGAAAATGCAAGAGATCACCACACAAATAAATTTTCTAGCAAAGAGTTGATTGTGCGGAGAGGACAGGCCTTCACTCTCACCTTCAATGGAACAGAACAGCCTGAGCAAAACTTAACATTCATCGCAGAAACAGGTATGGCTCCCAACTTCGTTCACAGAAAGAGCAATGCTGCCTTGTGACATTCTTTTGGCCTGATATGCACTATAGGGCAGCAAGATAATACCTCGGAGCCAAGACACTGGCTCACATAGCCATGAAAGCGTTTGAGGTGTTTGTTGTATTACTCCCATCTCAGCTAGCAGTGATAGCTTCCTTCAGTTTCCAACATATGGCACAAATTCATCTGTGGGGAGAGTTACATGCCTGCTGAGTTTGTTGACGACTAAACCTCTATTTCAGCAAGCTGAGGAAAAAAATGTTGTTTATTTTCCTTAAAAGGTCCAAAACCGTCAAAGCTGGCTAAGACCCAGGCCACATTTGGTATCTCCAGCACAGTGAGCAAGGAGAGCTGGAGTGCAGTTCTGCAGTCCACCAGTTCCAACTCTGCGAGCATCTCCATTTCCAGCCCACCTAACGCTGTCATTGGACGTTACAAGCTGAGTGTTCAAAGTACTTCAAGTGACAGCTCCTCTCCAGCAAGTCTTGGCACTTTTGTTTTGCTCTTTAACCCTTGGTCTTCAGGTATGAACATGTCAAATTTCCCCTGAAAGAACTAAGTTTCCTGTAGTTTCATTAATATTTGCAGCTTCTCCATTTAATATGGGGGCTGAACATGCACCACGTAATATATCTGTGAGAAAAAGAGTTTCGCAGTTTCTTGGGACCTTCTGGTACATAAAATCAGCTCTGTATCATATACTTACTGCAGAAATCCTTGCCCTGAAAGATTAAGTTCTGCTTTTGCCAGAGCTTCCCTACTTCTACACAAGTTTAGAAGAGCGTGTCTAGTCCCTTGTAGAACCAAGAAACGAGTCATATCTACCAGCTGCCACCTTGTCCCAGATTTGACAGTGTCATACCTCTGTCATCACTCAGACCCCCCCCCCCCTTCTTTAATTATAGGAAATCCTGAGTTTCACGATCTGTTTATAACAGCAAGAAGAGCAAAGGGTGGATATCTGCAAGCATTCTTATTGACGGAGACCGAGGCTCCTGAGGTTTTGTTTTATTTTGCCTGCTGTGGTTGTACATACCTCTGTTTGGGCTTTTCAGGTGATGATGTGTTCATGCCTAACAAGGCTGAGTGTGATGAATATGTGCTAGAAGAGTTTGGCATCATTTTCGCGGGCAATACAAATCGTATCAACAGCTTTGGATGGAACTTTGGCCAGGTAAATGCAGCACTGAAATGCCAGACAGTGCTGGGCGCTCTTGTTTTCACATGAACTGGGTGACCAGGGCTTGTTTGCTTTTTCCAGTTCATCACATATGCCTCTGAAGAGCAGGAGTCTGAAACTGAAATCAGAACTCATGCCAAGCCCTGTTATACTGATCAATATGAGAATTTGTAATTGAATAGTCAGTGATACAACCTGGGACTTGGAGGTGCAGCCAGCAGAAACCTTAGTGTGTGCTGGCTAGTAAAGTACTGTAGCAATGCTGAGAGGCAAAGTCCTGGCCTTAAATCCACAGATTCCAAGTGTTTAAAAGCTCTTTGAGTTTTAATCTTCACAGTTTGTTGAGACCACATTTTTATATGGTAATATAAAATCACTTCATTTAGTGATTTTAAAAAAAATTAAACACTTACGTGGCTTTACTTATCCCGATTTTTAGCGGAGTAATCTGTGTTTCCAAAACACTAACTTATTTCTATAATATAGTTTCAAGAAGATATTCTCAATATTTGCCTTTCCATGCTGGATCGAAGCTTAAACTATCGTCAGGATCCTGCCACAGATGTATCTCACCGAAATGACCCCAAATATCTGGGCCGCGTTCTCAGTGCAATGGTAAGCAACATGTTCAAAAAGTCCAAACTACTGTTCTTTTAAAGTAGTTAGTGAAAGTAAGTACAAAGACACTTCTCAGAAAATTTTAGGCCACTGTTTGTATGCACCAGAAATGTGGGCCAGAGAAACACCTAGGTGGTTGTCTGATCCGAGCCTGCTAGATTTATCTCATCTGTGGTATTTCTGATACTTAACACTTTGATACCCAGTAGTCAAACCGAAAGTATAAGACACGGGTGGTATGTGGAGGGACCAATCCCTTGGAAGTCTTTAGTTCAAACTTCCCATTTGAAGCAGAACTACAGTGGTACTAGATCAGCTCAGCCATGGATTTGTCAGGCTGCCTTGAAAATCTCCAAGGATGGAGGTTTCACAACCTCTCTGGGTGACCGGTCCAGAGCTGCACTACCCTCTTAGCGAGGAACTTTCTCCTCTTATGTCAAATACAATTTTCCCAAGCTACAACTTTCTGCTCTTGCCTCTTGTTATATAACCTGCCAGTACAGTGAAAAGTTGGACTCTGACAACTTAGTCTGTTCCATTCAAGTAGTTGTAAGCTCCTATTACATTCCCCTTATCCCCTTCTTAACCAGACTGAACTAGCCCAGTGCTCTCAACTTCTCCGTGAAGACTGTGTGCTCCAGGGCCCCTGACCGTCTCGGCAGCCCTCCCTCCTGGGCCCTCTTCAGTGTCTCAACATCCCCTTGAGCTGAGGGAACTGAAACTGGAGGCAGGACTTCTGGCCCAGCTTCAGTAGAGATAATTAAAGGGGGTTAACAGATTCCCTCAATCTCCTGCTCACACTTTTCCCAACGTAGCCTAACGTGGGCTTTCCATTTATGACAAGAGAGCACTGTTGGCTTAAATTCAATCTGGCATTTGCTGTAACTCCCAGACGCCTTTCAGATGGGCTGCCACTCAGCCAGCTGCTTCCCAGCCTGTACCAATGCATGGGGTTATTCTACCCCAGGTTCTGAAATCTAAACCTTTTCTTCCTGAACTTCATGAGTCTCTATTGACACCGTACCCAAGATTTTCAAGGTGACTGTGCCCCATTTGTTGTGTCAGACACTTCCCCTAATTTAACATAAATTTGCTGAGGGCTCACTACATCATGATCCAGGCACATTCTGAAAGCTTAGCTGTGTGATATGCTTTGATGATGCCATTCAATGATACAATGGTGAAGTTGCCACCTCACATCAGGAAGATTCACTGAAAACTGGTGTTTGCCTTCTTGCCTGGTGCTACTGTACTTGGGTAGGAGAAACAGTGATGAAATGCTCTCCATTTCTTGCGAGGACACATATTTCATTTCCCTGAAAGGATAAGGCTTCTTCCTGAAGACCAGCTGCATGAAGCAGTGACTTCTGTCCACTAAAATGTCATTCAAGGCTTTTCTCCCCTACTGCCACTACACCTGTTGTAAACTCTCAATTTATCTCATCATAAATTTAGTGAATATTTTTACAGGTCAATGCCAATGATGACCAAGGGGTGCTGCTAGGAAACTGGAGTGGAAATTATGAGGGTGGGAAAAGTCCAAGCAGCTGGACTGGAAGCGGTGAAATCCTGCAAAACTGGAAGAAATCAGGATTCAAACCTGTTAGATATGGACAATGTTGGGTTTTTGCAGCAGTATTGACTACAGGTATGTTTTATGTCATGCACATAATGGACACTGCACAGATTCTGTTAAGCACTAATAATACTTCCTCTACGAAAGTCTTTCAAGACATATAACATTAGTATGTTATATGAAACTTCACATTCCAGAAATACTGCTTTCTTAATATGGTTTTCTATTTGCTCTTTAGTGCTTAGATGTCTGGGGATTCCCACTCGTACAATTACAAACTTCAGCTCTGCCCACGATGCAGATGGAAATCTACGTGTGGATGAGTTTTATGATGCGTCTGGAAATCATTTGGACAGGGCAGCTGACAGCATATGGTAAGGCTCTATGGTATTTAACAGTAGGACCTATCAATGCCTATAGAGTCTTCAGGTGCAGAGTATAGATTCTAATGACAAATGCTTTGTTACCCTCTTAAAAATTGCCTTAAAAACAATTACACACACAGAGGATCAATAAAAATATACTGCAAAGTAATACTACAAAACTTGGTGTTTTCACTCTTTCTCAGTGAAACAGAGAATTGTGACATGACTTGCAACAGCTAATTAAAGCCAGGGCAGGCAAAGTTTGATGCAAATGACAGCAAATTTGTGGTATTACACTGGAAATACAAAAGAGTGGGACTTGACTTAGTTTGGAGCTATTCTTCAAAAGCAGTTCATGTTAAACTTTAAAAGTTCAACAGAACCAGCTACCCTGCCTTTTTTTTTTTTCAGTGACATCATCTGCAGTGAAAATAATTTAATTACTGTCACTATTAAGCATCAAATGCAATTCAAACAAGCTTGCATTCAGCAAAGAACAGGTGCAGTCCCTCACTTTTTGCCTTGTTTATTCCCCTGCTTGTTCTGGACCCCTTCTAAATATAAGTGATAAGTGCAACTGTTGCATTGCGCTATAAGGGAAACAGCTAAAACTAAGGAAGTGCACACGCTCAGAACTTTTGGAGAAAACCAGGCTCAAGGTATTTTATATAATTTTACAAATTTGCTTTCTGCCCTTGAACATTTATGTCTGTTCCACAATGCAATTTTCAGCTCCTATCTAGTTAATATAGTCAGGATCAGAGTTGAAGTGGTTAGTCTCAAATTAAGAACCTATGCAAATTAAGGCATTTAACACATTTAACCAAGATGGCTGATTAATGGATGTGAACAGGAATTTAGAACCACACACTAGTAGTTTACTTTGTTAATTCTTGCACCTAGGAATTTCCATGTCTGGAATGAAAGCTGGTTTTCCCGCAGTGACTTGGGCCCGTCGTACAGTGGATGGCAAGTTCTGGATGCAACTCCCCAAGAGGAAAGTGGAGGTACACAGATTTTATTTCAGGAATCGTGTTGAAAAATCATAGTCAGTCACTTTCAGAGAGAGGAAAAAAAAGTAAAACCATCATAAAAGTAATTTCTTATCCTGCTCAGAAATAGAGTGGCAGAAGAGAATACTTCATCTATTGCATTAGAAAAGCCTCAGATAATCTGTGGATACCAAGAAACAAACTAGACTTCTAGGAGCAGTCTTCTGCAGCAATTCCTGTATTTCCAATGTAGGTATCCAGAGCTATTGAAAATCAAGAGGTAATATAAAATACATCAAGTGTACCTTCAGAATAATCACAAGATACATTGATGACTGGCCTGGTATGAGGGTCTATGTGGATGAAAGGGATAGAATGGGACAACAGCACTGGGCAAGTCAGGAGTCATTGATAAGTATCTGTCTAGTAATCTGCTTACTGTCAAAGAGTTGATTAGGTCTAAATTATTTTTTCTTGATGTCACAGGAATTTATCAATGTGGTCCTGCCTCACGGAAAGCCATCAAAGAAGGAGAAGTAGATCTGGACTATGACTGCCCATTCGTATTTGCAGAAGTGAATGCAGACTGTATGTACTGGAATTATGACTCTGCAACTGGAAAGAAAACATTAATGTTCTCTAAGTCTACTGTAATTGGCCAATTCATCAGCACAAAGGCAGTTGGCAGAGATGATCGCGTAGATGTTACCAATGATTATAAATATGAAGAAGGTAAACAAAACCACTGTTTCTTCTGGTTACCTATCTGCTTCATTCCTAAACATATATATAAACTTTAGGCCAGGAGTCTCTTAGTGGGAAATTTTGGGCATCTATGAGGTAGAAGCCAAATTTATACTCAAAGGAAGAGAAGGTAAAGAGTAAAAAATACCGCCTTGCCCTTTCTGATACGGAGCTGTTTCATGGGACCTAAACAAGGCAAGTTCAAATACCTCTGAGTAAAGCATTCACTGTTCCGCTTGCCTATTACTAATGTGCACTGACTGCCTCTGCTTTGTGAGAATTACTTTACAGCCCAGTTATTTGACAGCAGGATGAAAGGCCTATCACAGAAACCTAAGCTAAATCAGCACTTAGGCCCAGGAAAAGCAACTCTGTGAAAGCGTCAAACAGCATGTAAACTTGTCAGACCTTTGTGTTGTACGGTGCAGAAAAAAAATTACAACCATAAACTGAATTTGCAAGTGCAAAGAATGAACACTGCTGTTGGAAATATGTATCAGAAAGGTGAAAAGCATGATAAAGCAGAGCCCAGATAACTAGCTTCCATTGTGTCCTGGCTGTGGCTGGGATGGAGTTAACTTTCTTCATAGGTGACCTGCTTAAAGCACTGATAACACACCAACATTTTGGCTACTGCTGAACAGCTGGTGCAGAGCGTGGAGGCTTTCCCTTGTCCTCCCCGCTCCGTCCTCGCCACAGTCAGTAGGCTGTGGGTGGGCAGTGGCCGGGAGGGGACTCAGCCAGGACAGCTGGTCCCGACTGACCAGAGGTGTATTCCAAAATCTCAGTGAAAGGCAGAGGAAACGGAGGGGGCATCTGTGGTTACGGCATTAGTATTCCCAAGCAACTGTTAGGTGAGTTGAGGCCCTGCTTTCCAGGAAGTGGCTGGACACTGCCTGCTGATGTGGAGTAGTGAATGTATTCCTCTTTTTGCTTTGCTTGTGCACAGGTTTTGCTTTTCCTGTTCAACTGTCATCATCTTGATCCACGAGCCTTCTCGCATTCCTTCTGTTTTCTCCCCATCCTGTGGGAATGGGGAATGAGTGAGCGGCTGGGTGGATGTTCGGCAGGTAGCCAGAGACAACCCACCACACAGTGCCATCAGCCTTCCCTTGCATTAGGGGCCTTTTCTGTATTAGCAAATAAGAATTTACATTTCTAAATATTACAACCATAAAAGGGATAGAAATGGGAAGAGTGAGAAACTTTGGACTTAAGATTCTGTGTTACAAAAAAACACTATTAGAGGGCCAGTGACATTACTGACTGCAGATCCAGAAAATTAGGTGTGGCTGTGGAAAACAGGCTCTGTTCATCTGTAAGTACAAGACACTATGTTCTGCTGGCTTGTCTCTAGCAGTCATGTAAAATAAGAGATGCATGTTAACTCTTGAGGATAATTTTCATGGTTCTCTCCGACAGGCTCTAAAAAAGAAAGAGATATTTTTAAAAAAGCCCGTAAGAAGCTGGGACTTGAGGATAAATTTGATCCCACAGCACCAACGCCACAGGAAATCGATCAAAAGCCTGACATTTCAGGGAAGTTCAAGGTGGCTGGCCCTTTAGAAGTTGGCAAAGATGTCAATCTAATTCTGGTTCTTGAAAACTTACAGTCCGATGCTAAGACTGTTCACGTAAATATGACTGCGTGGAGCACCGTGTACACTAGAAGACCAGTTCATGAGATCTGGAAGGATTCCATACCTGTCACTCTGTCTCCCAAGGAAGGTGATTTTTCACATAACTTGTAATCATAATTGTGCAATTGTTTTATCAGTAAATGGGCATTAGAAGCTGGTCAACTTAGGGGAAAAAGCTCTAACAAACCGCAATCTTAAATTTACATGCAGAAAAGGCTGAAAAAAATTACACTGCACTTATAAACATATTAAAAGGGCTTGTTTCACACCATCATTTCCTTAACTACTATTCACATTTTGAAAAATGTATCTCAGGAGTGAAAAGAAGACGGTGAGTAAACATGAAGTTTAATTTAACAAAATTTGCCTAAAAAGATAAGGACGACATAAAAACATAGAAATCAACTAAATGTGTTCTGGTCAATTATGAGGTGCCTTACTGAAAGGTTAACAGGACATGGCTAACAGCAGAAACAAGAAACCTAATCCATTAGCACATTAGAATGGAATTAAAGGGTGAAGAATCAAAATAGCTGAAATAGCCCACTAAGCTCCACAGAAAAGAAAGTTTGTATTGAAGAACTGTTGAGGAGTAAAGGACCTCAGATTTTTTAAAATGCTTTTTTCAGATGGAATTTGATAACCTTATGGAGGAAATTCTCTACCTAAATATGAGTATTGTTGGAAAGATTAAATCAAGTTACCATTAGGAGCTTGGGATAATAGATGTATCAGCATTTCTAAAGTGAACGGAAAGATCATTGATTCACAACTGATATATATTGTATTCATCTTAGGCTTCAAGTCACTAGTGAGAAGCAGAAATACCATTTCCTTTCTTGACTATGTAATTTGACTTCTGGATTTGGGATCTATCAGCTTCTTCTAAAGTATGAGGAATTGGACTCTCGGTGAAGACAGTTTATGTGCCTAATGGCATTACAGTCATGCAGGCACCTTGTGATCTTGTGCTGACACAGGCTGCGTTAAACCAGTGGCTGAATTTACAGTCAGCAGGGAGGCTTTTCCCCATATCTGATGGTGGGGACCATTAAAAGAGATTTTTGCCCTCTTCTGGAGGTATGCTCTGTTTGCCAGGATTTGTAGTTAACAAATCTATTGCTATTGGAAGAATCTAGGAAATTCACATTGCCCGCATTTTCTTGCTTACTTTTGTGGGACTTTGCATTCGTGACTTGTCATCTTGTCTTGTATTTTTCATATGCTGTATACTGCTGGAAAGTATTTTGTGGCTTGCAGTGTTTGCATGCAGCATAGTTACTCTACAGTTCTTCTGAACTCAATGTTTATTGTACGAATGGCCAAAAATGTGGAATTGCCTGGATTCAGAGACAGAGGAGATCCCTTACCATGCAGTATTCCTTGATTTGAATTACACCATGGAAACTACTGTAAAAACACATGATAATAAAATGCACATAGGGCTAGGAAAGATAAAAGAAATGTAAAGATGTCATTCAGCTCATCTCAGTATATCATGAGCAAATCGGACTGATGAGGCCTATCAGAGAATGTCCCATAACAAATGGAGTGGCACTGGTAAAATTCTTGAACTCCAGCTATCTTATCTTTCCATGCAGCTGGGAGGAAAACAAGCCAGGCAATATGGTAGTAGGGAATGGAGGAGGGATAAAATTGAAGCAATCACTCTATCTATATATAGCAAACTGATAGATTTGCATGAATTGAGTTTGGCAGTGATGGCTGAAGGCCGCTGTAGTCCCAGACACAGCATAGAAAGAAAATACTAATATTAGGTATGAAACTCTGTGGGCTTATAAAAGTGTGTATCAGTTCCTTTTTTTTTTTCTTCCAGAGAAACAATTTCCCATTAAGATACCATATACTGAGTATCAACAGCAGTTAACCACAGACAACATGATCCAGGTAACAGCTTTATGTAATGTGGAAGGTGGGATTCAAGTGCTTGTGCAAAGAGACATCACCCTGGACAATCCTGCCATCGAAATACAGGTAAATTTCTCTCCCTTTGCTCTAACTGCAGTGGCAGAGAAAGGGGAAAACGAGCTCTTATAAGCACTTTCTTCCCCAAAAGAGGTGTTATGCTTGCATTCTGCCACAGCATCTCATAATATCTCTGCTTCTGATGACTGAAAAGGCTCAGATAGAAAGGAATACCGAGAACCTGCCCTTTCAAGCATTTTCTTTGCGCAGGTGCTTGGTGAAGCAAAAGTGAATAAAGAAGTGGATGTGGAAGTGATATTTACCAATCCTATTAATACAGAAGTGATGGACTGCGTGCTGCAGGTAGAAGGCAATGACCTGCTCAGAGGAGTCCTTGAGATAGAGTAAGTACGAGAAATGCCTCCTTCCTGCTATTAAAGATACATGAGCAAGAACATAGGCATGGATGACTAGAAACTGAACTGTGGGATGAGACAGCATTTTCTTCTTGCTGTAACTTGGGAGGCCAGTCAATGTAACATCTTGTAATGAAGCACACAGCTTTGAACCAGCTCTTCATCTAAGCTAGGCTTTGGCTCCATAGTTTGGGAGGTCAAATAATTGCTGTCATAATTGGACAGAACTTGGACCCCACAGTTCCAGCAAAAAATACATGCTTACCCATGCGGTACATTTTGCTGAGGCTATCTATGCTGCTACAGGCCAGACATGTTGAACCTTCTTGCTCTGATCAGTGGGCCAGCAACGGGATACATGACTGTTCCTGTCCATACTATACCCATATTATAGCATTTATGAACCAGGATCTTTTTTTTTCCCACTGTATTAAATGGACTGGAGGTGCCAATCTGGGTGTTCAGCCTTCTAAACAATTTGCATTTACATCAAACAGACATACATCAAAACAGACAGACAAACAGGTAAAAAGCAGATGCACCAGTGTCCCAGCTTTGGGAACAAAAATGAGCACAGATTGTTTAGGCACAAGTTGTGATCTCAAAGGGTACTACCTCTGAAAAGTACAACCCCAAGTATGCTTCATGCACAGCTATTCCAGACATGATAAATCACAACTAAGGAGGACAGCTTTTATAGAACAGTCTAAACCATGACCAGCAGCTACTCCCTAGATGACTGAATTTACTTTACTAAGGCCTGGAACTTGAACACAGCTGAAATCCATGAGGCAGGCAGGAGGAGAATAGGAAAAATGGCGAGTATTACAATTAAAGTTTGGTCTTGTTTGGGTTTTTTAATTTAAAAAAATAATTTTTTTCAAAACAAGAACTACAGGCATACTGATTTTCAAGCTCTGCTTTCAGAACTCTACAAAATATTTATGTTAGGTGTTTATTAAACAGAGCCAAGAAACTAGTGGTGTTGAGATGGTGAATGAGAAGACTGGAATAAAACAGGTTCCTTTTACTGTAGATCCCAGGTTCCTATTTTTTATGCTTTGATGATTTGTGTATCTTGTCTTGCTCTTTTTCCTTCAGTATTTCACAACTGAAATAGAAAGTTAAATTTTCAAACTGTTCCCTGCTTTGTACGTATATAAAATTGCACACAAATTTTGACATATGCTAGCAAATGCAGTTATTTCTAAAAAATACCTGGGATACAGCTGTGTGCTCTTTAACCGAATACACACACAGACAAACACAAGCAAACAAACATACGTAGCAACTTAACATTGCCATTTGCGCTTCAGCAACTAGGAATGGTCTATCCCATAAATTATAAGCTCTCCTGAGGGAATTTAGCAACCTCATGTTTTCTATCACATACAACTTTATCCTCAGGCAAGACAAGACAATATGACAGGGTGAGGCTGTTTGGGAAAACCACAAACACGAGTTTCCAAGAATTAAAAAATATACTGGCTTAAAACATTTTAACTGCCATTCAATATTTCCTGCTGCTTAAACACTGAGGTTTTCTTGGTACTATAATCTACTCTACTTCACAAGTTTCTAGTAACATTCTTCCTGATCTCAGATTATTCTTTTTCAATAATTCAGTGATGTTTCACACCCTCTTCTGCATGAAGTTTTATGTCATGTGATACTAGTATGTCCCCCTCTGTGTGCTTGTCTGGGTCACTGCATAATGTATTTGTGAGAGACCTTGATGCATGGGTTTGAGTAGTTAAATACATATCAGATAGCCAAGTCCTGTGTGCTCTTTGCATGGCCATCCTACACTGAACTGGTAGGGATTCTTACTTACGATGGGAGATGGTTAGTGAAGAAACTCAAGCACGATGAATAAGCCTGTTTACAGCTTGTATTTTTCCCTTTGTTTCCTATTTTTAGTGTACCACCACTGAAAGCCAGTGAGAAATCCAGTACAAAGTTTAAACTCATCCCTTTTGAGACGGGTCCCAAACATCTGCTTGTTAATTTCTCCTGCGATAAATTTGCAGATATCAAGACCTTTAAGATGGTAAATGTGATTGACTAACACGAAGATGTACATGAACGGTCTGTGTGTGTGTAAAAATTGAGCAAAATGTTGTAAGAAATCTTGTATAAGAAAACAATGAGAAAATTAGCAAACCAAAAACCTCACTTCCTGTGATATAAGGGGTTACCAACACCGTATCATTAAAATTTTTCATTGTGATTTTAAATAAACTGAGGAATAGTTGATTCTTCATTTACTGTTGTAAGTGTCCACGTTATTAAAAAAAGCATCTTACCTCCTATTCAGAGACTGTTTGTTTGACTTTTGTCTGCTTTTCTTTAGAAATCATTCTTTCTGGCTCCAGATGTCTCTGCACAAACATTCGTAAACTCATTTTTACACATTCAAAGCCTTATACAGTGGACTTTCAAAGTGGTGTTTCTCCTTACTGTAACAGTGTTACTAGAAAGTAGCCAGGATGAGTTGCACAATTCATGTCATTTAGCTCTGTCTGTTTTGCTGCAAAGTCTGTCCTGACATTTTTCCTTTTTTGGGTAAATCACAGTGACCAAATGAGGCATAAGAAATGTTCAGAAGGAATTTGGGTGGCGTCCAATTTGAGGGCCATTTGACAAACACATTGAGATAATTGCCCAGCTCAACTTACATGGTATTTTCGCATGCTGATATTTTGCGCTTGCTGAAGGTCTTCTTATGGAATCAAAGGGAGGGTAGTCTTAAGTTTAATGGTATTTTAACTTGAGAAGAGCTAGGAATTCTTCACGATAGATTGTGTGCCAGGAAGTCATCTTTCAGAGTTCAAGTTTAGTAAAGCTTACTTAAACCCTTTATGAGAGGACACGTACAGGCCAAAAGCTGGGTACCAGGAACAAGTGAACTAGGTAATAGCCCAGCGAGTGACCTGGTTTATGGCCAATAATTGTACAACAGTAAGTCAATCTCTGACTGAAAACCATCTGTGTAGATGAGGTGAATGGAAAGCCAAACTACTCTACTGCGCTTTGGACTGCTGGGTCAGGAAGCCAGCAACACCTTGGCAAGTGCCTGGAGCCAGTTCTGTGCCCGCACTTCCCCCAGAGAGCACAGGGTACCTATGACTTGCCACAGGGACTCCGCGCTGTTACATCAGCAGCCCAAGCTCAGATTGGCAATAAACTCCTTTTGCCCTTGTAGTCCACAAAACTGCTTTAGGAGGGCACTTGCAGCCACCCAGCTTTCCACTGCCACTCACACAATGTCACTACAAGACCACACTGGACGTATAATGAGATGAGCTACGGGGAGGCTATACAAATAGCCTATAGTGGTACCCCCTCTTCGTCTCCTGATGCTCCTCAAGGCTCACCAGAGCCAGAAGCTCTCATCACGTAGACCAAACAGCAGAAGTTCAAGCTCAAGCATAGCCTTGGATTTAGAATGTGTATATACACTTAATGGCTTCTTTTTACGTCTCTTGTACGGGTGAGAACAACCAGACTATGCTAAAGTCAAGTGAATTGCACTAGCAGAAATGAGAGAAGCTTTGTAAATTGGACCTCTAGGGGAATTAAAAGGAAGGCAACACCCTTCCCCTGCAACATTTCACCTGCACATGAAGTTGATGTGTCTAATTAAATGTCTGCCCACCTGGATACAGACTCACAGAAGGGATGCTGCAACATTTTTTGTGGAAGTTACACCAATCTCCTCTTTCCAGTAAAGAATAGCAACAATACAAGTGTAAGGTGCAATATGGTTACCCTGAGGATATGCTAGTGCAATACTTGAACAACGCACAAAATTATGAAAGAGATGAATGAAATAAAAGTATGTTTTTCTCTGAAAGTTAGCAAACTGCACTGCAGTTTCAAGGCTCTGAAACAAGGGAAAAGGAGGAACAACATATTTTGAACCATTTTGGATGATGAGTGGGTGGAATTGAGCTAGGAAAAACACCTGCGACAAGGTTAAGTCATTAGTCACTTTGGAACCACGACCGCTGCATTCCAAAGGGATTACAAAAGCAGCTGCTGACGCTGTGCTGGGTAAAGGTGTGGACCGGCAGGTGCCAGTTTGGGATGTTGGCCAGTCTGAGAGAGGTTCTGGTGGTTTGGTGAACACCGCTGTGGGCGTGTCAGACAGAGGTAAAGGAGGTGGTTGCAGCCGAGACAGAAAAAGTGTTCTGAGATTTAATTACTTACATGAGTGGTAAGGAAGAAGAAAGGAAACAGTCATACTCCAGTGGGAGCAATGTGTAATGTCTGAAGCAATCATTATAAGTACTAAACGCCTGAACTTAAGAACTGGTCAATGCGGTTTGTCACTAGGGCTGCGTGTGAAGATCAGGTAACATCAGAGGCTTGTGGCTCTTACGGTTTCCAAGGAATATGAATTAAGGAGAAGAGAAAAAGACCAACTAAAGTAGCTCTGAACAGCAATCAAATCCATCTGAGGTGATTCCCGGAACAAGTTTTGACAGCCTGAACATCCTGGAAACTTCCAAGAGGAGGAAGGACCTCTGAATTATAACGTAAGTGGAGATACACTATACTAGATATACTGCTGCCAAGTGTGAAAAGTTTTAGTATTGTTCTTTCAGGATAGGGCTAGCATGAATGTCATAAGTAAGTACTCTTTTAGTCTTTGTGGTATCAAAACAAAGTCTCTCAAAAAGGCGCAAGAAGCCAATTTTTTTTTAAAATCAACCTTAGAGGCAGCTCTTGGAGCTTAATTTCTCGTTCTTTTTCAGGTTTTTTTCTTTGTAACCTAAAACTTGGACTAATTTACTAAGACATGATCAGTGGAGCTGCAGAATCTTAAACAGATAAATACTCCTCCCTACAACAATGTCATTTTATTACCTGTGCACTTGTAAGCAAGGGTACAAAAATAAAAAGAAATATATTCACAGTTGTGAAGGCAGACAGACTTTATCAGTTTGGACTGTTAAAAACTATTCATGGTGAATAGTTTGGGGGTTCTTTTTGAAATAAAACTTTTGCTGAAATAGTAGTATGGAGCTAGCTAACGGAACAGGTAAACAGACATTTGTTTCTGGTGGGAATTTATCATTTCACGTAAGTCAGGGGGCACTGGAGATAATTTGAGACCCCCAAAACCCGCTGTAAAACCAACTCACAGCCGTTGCACAAAACCAGAAGTGACACTGACCAATCTGGAAGTTAAGTAATCAGGAAATGCTCCTTTTTCCTTCATATGGCTTTTACGTCCCACCACACTCCCCGTTTCCTCATCCTTAAAGATAACTTATTCATGGCACACCTATTATCCTTTGTAGGAAGTTCTTCTTGTCTTGGGATTCAAGTGAACGCATTTCCTCTGAGTAAATAATTTTGGTATCTCCTCCCATAATTACACCCACATTGAGTAGGAACATTGGCATTGGACATACACATATTATAGGAGCTAGTTAATTCATCTGACAAGTCTACAGGTATTAATAACAACTGCTAAGCACCTCTCCCTTCTCTAAAATTTCAGCTGACAGCACGAAAAGATTGCTGGGGTTTTTCTTTTTATGATTCATGTGACTTGGACATCCTTGAAGAACAAAGCAGAAGTTGTATGCAATTCTCATAAGCTGAGGGAATGGCAGGTGAGTTTTGTATGTCATTTGCTTCCCTTCAGCAGGTACTTTATACAGCACTGTTTCCTTAACATACACGCCCTGTAGGTATCTGCTCAGATTTCTTATCTGAAATTTCATATTGTAATTTTTACTTGCACTTCATTTTCAAAGTTTCACTGTTGCTATTATTAAGACCTGTTTGAGAATAATTTTTGAGCTAAGCAGAGGATAACTGTGAGGGGGGTGTGTGAAAGAAATGAAATTCCCATTACTTCAAAAGGCACCATGCAGAACTCCATCTAAACGCTTTATTTTTTAAAGGCTATTTCAGAGATGTGTTATGCTTTGTCTCAAAAACATTAGCATAATCCATCCTAAGGGAGCTGTGAGCATGGAGCCTATAGATGAGAATTCAAAGATGCATTAAAACCCTACTAAAGGAAAACAGTAATGACTATATCTATGCATTTTAAAGTTTAAAATGAAGAGGATTATTGGACTGGGCAATTGCAGAGCAAGGTTCTCTCTTGTTTAACGACGAAACAAACATGTTCAAGTCAGTTTTTAAAATGTTGCTTTGCATGGAAAGCAGCAGCCTTTCCCTGCAGCAGGGAAAGCAGTTCACTGTCATCCCAGATAGTCATGCTAAAGATTCTCTTTTTCAGCCCATCAATGCTTACTCACATTATTTTTTGTGGTCTTAGACTACATAGAAAAAAAATTATTCTTGAATTTAATTATGGCACCTTTTTTGCCTAATTTAGATTTTACTTTGACTTCTTCTTCAAAGATTATATGTAAATTCTAGTTTAATATGCAGCTATATTGTTCCAGATCTGATTTAGTATTTCACTGCTATGCTTTGTGGTATGAGATGGACTTGGAAGCTTGTTTGAAGATCCCTACCATAATAGTGCATGGCGCCATAGGCCTTAATCGATCCTTTCCATCACACTATTTTTTTTGTTGTTGTTTGCTTTTGAATTTCCTTTAAAATGGCAGCATTTTCATATCTCCCCATCCTGTCCCTTCCCATACCCCCCAACCTCATTGCATTTATCATACTAGCTTTAACAAAAGTGATCTGGAAGAATCTTCATCAAGGTACTTGCCCTGAGCACTTGCCAAAACTTGCAACACAATGTTCGAGGTGTACTCTGTGGAGTCTCATAGGGCAGATATAAACGGAGGACAGGGCCTCTCAGAGCTCCCAAAGACAGTATAACTGCTTGAGTTTGAGCATGGCAATAAAACATAAACTACAGAAGGGAAAACAAATCTTGCAAGGAAGATCATATAGGTATTTGCTTGCTGAAAAGGTAGTTGAGCATTTAAGGTGGCAAGAGCATCTTTATGGGTTTTAAACCACACACCATAATAACAGTATGTGTGCAGGAGGACACCTGGTGTCAGAGAACTCCAAGCAAACTGTAAGTCATCAGAATTCCTCTAGGACATGAAGGTAGTGCCTACTAGAACAGGAATGCCAGCGGTCCACTTGTCACTTTGGACACGGCTATATTCAGTCTGATTTCTTTGTCAAAAGCTCCAACTTACATCCTCAAATACCTCTTGTTGATTCATATAAGACAGATGATCCTTTACTATGCATCTTTCCCTACTCTAGGCCAAATGGCATCAGGATGTAAGAAGGAAAAGTAAGATGTCCTAATAGCCGTTTATGGGATCCTAAAAATATAGATGTTGAAAATGCAGAGGGGCTACAGGCCACTTTATTCGGTGCTGACAATGAAATTACAGTGATTTGCCCCCGTAAATTTCTTTCTAAGTCCAGTGATAAAACAGCATCCAGCACTGTATAGGAAGTATTTAAGTCCTGGTGTATGACAGCCCCGTAACAAAACTCAAGCAAAAATTTCTATTATTTACCACTAGACTTAATAAATTTAATGGAGTGTCTCCTTTTTATTTGTCTTTTGTCTGGTAAAAGATAACTGCTCTTAGCAATCCCATCATGCCAATTACCAGCAGATTACTTCTTTCCACGCTGGCTGCTTCTTCATGTCTTTTCTTCTGTTTTACAGATCTGACACCAACGCATATCAGCTGGCAGCCATCAGTCAACGCAAGCACACACCATACTGACAGATATGCCAACGCTGAGTTGACTGTGAGGCGAGGACAAGCCTTCACTATTACCCTGTACTTCAACAGACCAAAGCAGGCTGGGGAGAACCTAGCATTTGTCACTGAAATAGGTAACACTCCCTTAGCTTAATCCATGTTCTCACAGAAGTGTAATCTTTATCCCTTGCATTTTTCCCCTTATTCCATTTAGAGATGCAATTTTTCTTCATGTATTTTTAATGCTTTTCCCCCTGTAATGTGCTTATTTCAAGTGTGAGGTTAATATTGAAACCACTCTCTGGAATGGTGTATTGGGTCTGGCTGAGATGGAATTAATTCTCCCCATAGCAGCCCTCATAGTGCTGTGCTCTGCATTGGTA
>JANZLQ010000009.1:32499422-32550600 GCA_026212715.1 Elanus axillaris | reverse complement strand
GGGGCGGGTTGTCTGTATATATATATGCATGTGTATCTGTCTGTCTGTGGTGATTATTACAGGTATAGGAACACATCTTTTAACAAATAAAAAAAGTCTGATGTATGCTTTCTGGCACTCTTCGATAGTGCCTCTTTAAAAGGCAACACTTTAATAGAAATTAACTAGGACAACGGTTAAAAGTTACAATGAAACTGTCTCTCTTTTGAAGAGTCAAGGCTATTAAACCTATTATAGAGATCTTTTTCATCCCCAAGGGCTACAAAGATAAACATTTTTTCCATACACAGCAGAAAAGTTGTAGGACTACAATAAGCAGCTGACCAGGTCACTCGAAAGGGATCTCTGTGAAACTTGACCCAAACTTTCTTCTTGACTGAGGTAAAATAAATAAGATATAAGGAGGGAATGGATAAAAAATGGTTATACTTCTAATTATAAGAAATACAAAGGGACAGGAATTCAGTGAAATGCAGATGAGCAGATTCCTTCAGTTTCAGGCCAAAATCCTCCATTCAAAACTGTAAGGGTCAAATGAGTTAAAGTAGAAAAGCATCACCAGAAGAGGGAAATACACAACCAGCTTCACAAGAAAGAAATGTAAACAGACTCCAGGTTTCTTATCTTCTGGTCTCTTCAATAATATCAAAACCCCTCACAATAACTCTCTTTTCTTTAGCATTCTTTGAGAATGTAATGGTTCCTAAATATATGTCTGAATTCCAGAGAAACATATCCGGTTAAAGATCCCTTATTCTTATTATGGAAAATATCTGACTACTGACAAAAGGATCCAAGTTACTGCTTTGTGTGAAGTCATGCACATGCATGGGGTAAAGCTGCTGGTGGAGAAGACTATCATTTTGGAGGACACGAACATTATCATTAAGGTAAACAATTCTCTCCCCGGTGTCCTGAAGAGACAGAAAGAACTAAAGAGTCTTTATGGAGCTCAGACCTTAAGATGAGAATTTGGGAATAAATGCATTAATTTAGGCTACAATTTCAGACGTTGCTCTAAAATTCTGCCTGCTTAAACTGAGAAAGTAAGCATGTGAGAGACCAGTTTTGAATCTTTGCCTGAATCTGCCCCCAGTTCTCCAGAACGGCTCTGTTACCTCATTTCTCTCCCAGTCACATGCCACTGCTTTACGTTTACAGAACTTATTTTCGTTTCATCTGTATTATAGTTATTGGCAAGTGCTTGTGTTGCCTTTAAACAACTCCGCCTACTCCCAAAATACAGGCTTAAACCCTTAATTGTAATCTATGCTCAGGCCAGTTTATATTGTTTTAACACTTTAATCCCGATCAATGATGCGCCAAAAAAAAAAGCCACTCAGCAACCCAAAGATCAGACAGGTTTAATGAGATGTATCTGTATAGTCAGGGCTCTATTTCACTGAAATTGTGTACAAAATACTGCATACAGCTTGAAAACACTATTTAGCTAATCTGAATCCAGCTTCAACTGTTGGGAAAGGCGTATCAGCTGTCAGTTAAATTTCACTGCTCCTACCAATATCTCATTCATCCTCAAATATGAGAGATGTTCTGCTTACAGTTTGACTGAAGTCTGACTCCAGAAAAGTGTAAAACACTGAATGATCAGAAAAGTGTCTCTGTCATTTAGATTCCTCGGCGGGTGGTAGTGAACAAAGCTGTTACTCTAGAGATCTCGTATGCCAATCCCCTCCCTGAACCTGTGAACCGCTGTGTACTACTAGTGACTTTGATGAATCAACAGGTCAAGATACAGTAAGTGAGAGCTGCAGCATTTACTCAGTGCTTCTACCAATGGCATGTCTAGTTTCTCAGCCAGAAAAAATCCTGGTTGAATTGTCTTTTTCATATTTTCTATTTATGAAAACGAAAATGCCACCAAATACATACTGAGATATTATGATTTCTCTGTCACGTGTTAATGTTTTTCCATGTAGTAACTTCTTTAACAACTAGAAACTGCTAACATTATTCTTTCCTGGGCAAGCAAATGGGCACGTCAAATTCCTTTGTCTCTCTAATATTTCTTCTACAGCTTAGCTTTGTGTTTCTATTTTTCATATACAGTACCCTAATACTACAGAAATAAGTCTGAGCTAAAGCAAACAAATAAGACACTGCCATAGCTCCCCTCGTATCAGCCCAAAAAAGAGGTTGCTCTGTTCTCCTTTAAAGTAGGAGAGAATCATGCCTATTCAAAACATAAAGACCAAAATATTCTACTAATTTTTTCTTCTCCTCTGGACTCTGCTGCTTTACGGATTAACTCACTGTTGGGTAGTTCGTATTTCCTAAAGCTTGTTTTAATTATAAAACAGCCTGACTTGCTGTGGCTCTGGAAATATTTGGACATAATATTCCATAAAAATATGGAAAACATTATTACAATGAAAGACTAAGCCAATTTAGGCCAAAAGGAGACACAAAATGAACCACCCTGGTCATTAGAAAAATCCCATTATTGCCAAAATGGATATGAACCAAGCAGGCATCGGACCGAGCGCTGACCTTTTACATCAGAGTTTTCCTATTCTGAGTTTGTGTTGACTATCCAAACTTGTACCCAGCCCTAACATGGAGGCATGACGTAGCACTTCTTATTTCCATCAGTCTATTCAAGAGTAAATGAAGATGGTACTATCTTTTCCCATTTCTTAGTCTACTCGAAGCCTCAAACCCTAAGTAATTCTCAAAACCCAAGGCTGTGTCTCAAGTAACTGTTGGTCCCCTAGCTATCATGCAGTTCTGCTTCTTGGGAATCTTGAGGAAAGACAATGCAAGCCTGAATTAATTGATTTTTATTTTTTTTTTCAGTCTGGCACAACTGGCACCAAGGGAGAGATCAAAAATTTATTTTGAATTCACACCTCGCAGGACTGGTCCCTTACAGCTGCAAGTAGACTTCTCTTGTAACAAATTTTCACATGTTAAGGGATTTGTAACCATTGCAGTAGCACCTGCATAATGTGATGGAATCAATCTCAATCTCCTATTTCAGCATTAACATGGCAAGACATTCTCCTCTGTATAGGGACATTGATGACAGCAAGAAACTTTCTACAAAAAATTGGTGACCTCTTACACTGCAATAGAATCAAGTCTCCTGCTTTCACAGTGCTTAATTATTTACTCTCTAATTGTATTTCTTTTTTTTTTTTTTGTCCTCATCTAGAAAAATGAAGCCCCTTCCTTGTAGAAATAGTTTCACTGTTTAATCAAATCTCATTGTGTTAAGCTTCCGGTTTTGACTTCTCCGTCAGATAATTAATACAGACTCTTTTCAACTGCATTCTAATTCTCAGCAATAAATAAAACCTATTCATATAACTGTATTCTTTTGTAATGAATTGTACATTCCATGGAAACATGAGAAATCACAAGATCAAGGGAAGTTCTTTTTCCTTCATTTCACAAGCTTCTTATCTAAAAAAAGTACAACGTTTCCTCCATTGTTCATTTCATTTCTGTAGCCTGTGGGCATAGGCCTGTCACAGAGCCGACAACACATCTACATATTCAAATCAGTAACTTAATTCCTATGTAACGTGACAGAGTCCCAAGCACCACGAAGCACGGGGAGAGTCTTGCATTAACACGGAATTCCAGCAACACTTTTTGCCCACCAGCATAAGGTCACTGGAGACAAGGAACACATCTCTCTTCAAACCTTCCCAATGAAACTCATTCACAGGCAGCCCCTGCTCCACACCCCTGTCACAGTGTTTGCATACAGACGCCTCTTTTGTGGGTTCCTGATCCTCAGATTCTATGATTCCAACACTGCCAGGTACCAGGTCTTACCTGAAATGCACTTTCACGCAGCCTTAAGGATTCTCTATTACTGCAGGCAAGGCAGCCTC
Organism: Elanus axillaris; assembly: GCA_026212715.1. Taxonomy (NCBI): domain Eukaryota; kingdom Metazoa; phylum Chordata; class Aves; order Accipitriformes; family Accipitridae; genus Elanus; species Elanus axillaris. The sequence continues at coordinate 32,546,737 of JANZLQ010000009.1, read as the reverse complement.
TCCAGGGACTGCTGTGAAAGCTGGTGTCTGACAGGGCACAGTAACCACCTGGCCACACTCAGAAGTTGGGTATGAGGCAATAATGGTGTACAAACAGCTCTGCCAAGCCTGAAGATTCAGATTTGTTGTCTGATTTATAAAATGTTTAAAGCGGAATTAATAAGGCCAAAATTCTGAACCACAGAGCTGTCAGGAGCTCGATATGGACTTCTTTTGTCTGACAGATGATAATATTTCAGAGACTCTGACACATCCAGACGTGATCGCAAATTCTTACTGAAAAAAACACACAAGAAACCATAACAAAACTTTAGATTCCTTTTTAAAAAATAAATCTAAGCTGCAGGTAAATAATTTGTCTTTTTTGTTGTCAGCAGTCTTGATATGAATGTGGAAACAAAACAAGAAACAGACACAGACAGAAAAAGCCACAATGTAGAGGTGCAGAGGTGAGGAAAATAAGGGATCGCTCCTTCTCCCCGTACATCCCTCACTCCTCAGTCACAGTCTACTGAAAGTTCAGAACAGCATGCACCTCCTCTCAGGACAAACTGGCAGGGCACGTTTCTAGATAAGTTGTGACACAGGACAAGGGAGGAGAGAGCACGAGGGAGCTTGAAGAGTGGAGAAGAGAGTGTCTGTAATTAGAGTGGGCAGGCTCACACCAGAGGAACAGCTCTGTAGCTTCCTCCAGGGGCCAACTCGAGATGCCATGCCAAATAGCTACAGAGAAACTATGTACACATATCATGAACGCCAAACTATAAAGAAAAGTTATTAAAAGCAGAGGCAGCCATTAAACACTCCTCTGTACTTAACAGAAATCCCTGATGCACAGGTGACTGCATAACAATGCCCTCTCAGAGGGATGTACTGCTTCTTAGATAAGAAATGCGTATTATAGGTAATCACGTCAGTAGCAGATAATGAGGTCACAACTCTGTATGCTTCCAAGAAAGAATGAATTATATACAGTCATGTGAAAGATTTTCAGGCAGACCTGCCTTAAAAAAAAAAAAAAGTGGTTTATGCTATGCAAAGTCATGATGCTATTGAGTGGCAGTAACACTAATAAATCACACATCTACTTAGATCACTCCATGTTCCGTACATCCATGTTGTACGATACATCTATTTGTCTATACCTGCCCTCTGTACATGCAATCTCCAAAAACCTAAACTGACACAAAACAGACCTGCCAAAATTAAGTTTCTTCTTTCTACTTAAGACTGTATTTCCTTCATGAGATCCAGTTTGGGATGTTTTCCTCTCTTAGTAGTTAAGACACCAGGACACTGTTCATCACCTTTCCCAGCCATTCACCAGTTTTAAATAAGCATAATTAGATTCAAGATTGTGCGATTAAAACAGTCACAAGTAGATGCTCACGTAGGACATTACTACAAAAGCAGTAACTAGCAACCACAGGTCACACCCAGCTTGTATAAACTCTAGCTTATGTAGTGAGTGAAGAGTATGAAACCTTTCATTACTTACGCTGGTGGAAGAGGATTCAGAATGTTCTTGCACACTTTTGTATCTGTAACCTGAACGACACACAGGTGTGGAAAAGAAGAAAGAAACCTTATGGCGGGTAAGTTAAAAACAGCCTGATTGCTCCAGACATTGCTCTTCCAATACAGATGAGTGACATTTGCTGAGGAAATAGGATAAATTACATCTAGTTGTTCTCTTGGCAATTTAGCCCTTTTTAGGTTAAATGAATTTACAGGTTATTCTACTAGCACTGATTTTCTTTTTTTTTAATATCATGGGTCTTGAATATGTTCTTTTTTCCTGTAACACAGAAAAATACAGTAAGAAAATATTTTTCTATCGTATCCATTAACTAATCTATATATATATATATAGTGCTTTTGCAGCCACCTTATCAGCACTTGTTGGCTAGTGATTTGGGCATCAAACTGTCACACAGAAGTCCCAGGCTCTAATCCCTTTCTGATATCGAATTGATGTCTGGCCTCAGACAGGTCACTTGATGGCCTCCCGACTCCCATGTTCACCTCCTCGCAGCGTGGCTATATTAGCCTGTGTGCTGCTTTGGATTTTTTTCTGTTATAGCTTCAGCTCTCTGTCAGAGGCAGCAAGAACCCTTTGTGCATACTGATCAGCATTTTCAGCAGTGATCACAAATTCTGCAGACTTTTGCTTATGAGCATGCTCCCAGTGTCTATCCATTAGAGACGATAAACACCCAAATTTTTAGAAGTTTGTCCAATTGACAGGATTGACAGGATTATTGAAAATATGTTTTTCCAACAGAGAGATACTGAAAGCAGAAAAAGAAATTGTAAGATTTAAATTGAAACTGTGAAGAGCAAAACTAGGAGAAATTTGAAGTACACATGGATGAAAGACTGGTATCGGGCTTTATTGTGCTCTTGCCCCATATATGAACCATTTTTTGCTGATCTCCTGCACATATTCACTAGAAATGCCTGTGTAACTTTGGACTTTGCAAGGCAAACCAAACTATTAATGCAGCAAATTCTTACAGCTAACCAATGCTAGCCACTGCCTTCTTTATCTTTCTCACTTCTCCAGGTGTCCCCTCTTACTCTGTTGTACATCTTGTCTTTTCTTGTGACATTCCACTCTGAAACTCTTAGCAGCACTGTTTAGGTCCTTAAATGTCAGAGTCCCACTAGTACCAAACCCATGGCTCAGTTGCTATTAAATCCTGTATGTGCTACATTTTTATTTGCAGACGTGCAAAATGCTCTTAGTTATCTGCATCACCGCACAACTAACGACGCACACGCTCCCCACCCCGAAGAGCCCGGACATTTAACTTTCACAGTTCAGAATGCACAGTAGTAGCATACACATGGGTAAAGTGCTGCAAGGCTAACTTCTTTTAAAACTCTGAGCCCCAGAGCCCTTCAGAAGCACATTCTAATTCACTCTTAAATTACAGGACTTGATGTTAGGAATGTTGTTTTCTGTGGGTCCTTTTTATTTAAACATATTTAAGTCAGGAAAATACAGTGATGATGCAAGTGACAAGCTTTCTAGACATTTTATATCACGTGATTCAAATATCACACTCCTATCGATGGAATTGTTTTTCTCAGGGTGACACATCTAAAACAAGACCCTTAACTGAAAATATTCAAACATGTTTATGCTCACAGACTACAGGAAAGCAACTTGTTCCAGACCCTTACTTCAGCCTTAGAACTGCATATGCACATTCATGTTTCTTCCAAAAGAAGTTGAAAAATTAGTTGAATTATGACTCCATGCAGACTTCACAGAACATAATTCTGTGCTGTAAACGCAGCAGAAAACTCAAATCCCACCCTACTTCTATAGTAGAACCCTATGGATTACTGCAGATATGAACCTCATTCCAAGTGATTCAAGGTGGTCCTAAACCAAGTCCTGTATCTTAGTTCAGTGAAATGATGGAAGTGTTGCTTACAGCACTGTTAGTCTGCAAAGGGTTAACACACCGTAGTAGTGGCAGGAAATTTTCTTCAAGTGAAATTCCTCTGGAATATCGTACTGGAGAAGAGCACTTCTCCGACACATGTTCATAGAGATAGCTGTATTTTTTCTGCTTTGTTTTTGTTTGTTGGTCGTTTTGTTGTTGTTGTTGTTTTAATTGATTGAGGAACAAGAAAGGCTGATAGCTTTTGTAATCTGTGCTTCAGTGTCCCATTTTCAATAGTGGGCAACCTATCATGATACAACAGAGCAACCCATAGGACTGCCTCGAGATACGCCACTCCTAATCTTACCATCTGTCCTTTGCGGGTTATCTTTTTGCAACAGAATGTGAAATAACACCCAGCTTCAAGCAACAAGACTGTAAATTAACTGAAATACATGTTATGTGAGAAGATAATGTGCAAGTTTGACAACGAAGATACTACCCTTCTATTCACCATCTATCATACAGTGTTTCCAGGATCAGGCATGCACTTGCTCATGGGAGTTTTAATACTTCTTTCCATACATCTGCAAAGCGTTCTGGGAACTAGAGATCCCCATAGAAAAAGAGCAGCAACATGGTGGAATAGAATAGTCTCTTCAAACTTTAACAAAATCTTACCTAAATACAATTTTTTTTAATCAAAGATGAATTCTCTAAATGGGTGTTTTTTCTGTCTCTGAAAGATGCCTGCAGAAAAAAATATTTTAGCTGCTCCTCTAAGTTGTTTATTTTGCAATTTTTAATAATGACAGTGGATTCTTCTGTTTTCCTAGAGCATATAACTCCAGCTATATATAAATATAATAAAACTATTACATTCGACAAGCTGAAAAGATGTGCAAGTTTGAAGGAACAATGTTTTTAATTAACTTGCCTTATGTCTTTCTAGCCCTGAAAATAGCAACTGTCAATTGGCAATCCAAACTGAATAAAGCTGCACACCACACCTCTGATTACAGCAGCACAGAGGCAATCTTGAGGAGAGGACAGGCCTTCAGCATCACTCTGCACCTCCAAACAACGGTGCAATCTGGGGACAACTTCACATTTATTGCAAGCACAGGTAATTTCCCCATGGCACCCACCTCACATCCAAGTCACTCCAGCTCCACTCGCATCCAGTGCCTTACAGCTCTGTGTGGTCCATCCCTGAATCATTAAGCTTTGTCCTGTATCATTCAGGATTCATTGTCCTTTTAGGCTTAGAAGCTCCCATTTTAAAGTTCAATCTGTACCTTAAGACAATAGACAGTTAAGGTAATAATTAATGGAAGGGTAGGGGCAATCCTCATTCTAAAACCAAGCCTGTATCTCTGCTCCTAAGGAGCTACCTGCAATACGGCAAGTTGTCTTCATTCTGCAGCCCCTGAAAATTTTGCAGCTCTGTCTCTCGCAGACCACCATCCCCCATTTGTCTCCTCTCCTGACTCTCTATTTCACCCATTTAAACTCCCTTTTATTAACTTAATGTGTTCCCTATTACTAGAACAGTCTACATGACCCCATCCATAAGACTCCCTTCTGTATCTTCCCAAAAGGCTTCTCAAAAAAATTCTCAAGGCAGCTACTAACTCTTAATGCAATGTGTATTAAAACGTGTGGCCCATCCTGCCTACATATTTTTGAACTGACCAGTTTTCAGGACGACAGGTTTGCATCCTCACTTGTCTAGAATGATTATGGGTGCACCCATCTTTACTGGCTTGTGCATGTAACACAGAGCGCTGCATAGTACAATTCTATGGATTGGAGCACAGCTAGTTTACATTGAATAAGCATTTGATCTGATAAGCCACAACTTTCAACGTAGTCGTGAAAAAAAATATGAAATTGAGATCATCACTGACCCCAAGTTTGTCACCCACAGCTGTCATTCAGAATTGCTGTCCCTGTTCCCTCCTGCAGGACCATCGCCAGCAGAATCGGAGAGGACCAAGGCTGTATTTGACCTCTCTGAGGAGGGTGCCAGTGGCTGGAGTGCAACCCAAGAGCCCAGTGAGCCCGGCTGCATGAACTTCACAATATTCAGCCCAGCCGATGCTGTCATTGGACGATACAAACTTAAACTCCGGATTGTTACTGGGAACAAGGTCTCTTCAACACTCCTGGGCCAGTTTGTGCTACTCTTCAATCCCTGGTGTCCAAGTATGTTTTGATGTATCATGTTCTTCAAATAACTCATTGTCTCAGTCAGGAAATTCGGGTGTCACAGTAAAGCGTGTACCTGGCAGTCACAGCTACAGAAATATTTTTTCTTGCTCAACACCAAGGATCAGGTTTTTGCCCCTCCAGTGCTGCAATGCATCAAAGATCCAGCCTCTTGCTTGCAGAATACGAAATCAGAGGCAGGAAATATTCCAAATATCCATTCTGTAATTTTTTTCCCCTCTGATACTTGTGTTCAGTTGTAAACCAAGCAATATCCACCCATAAGACACATACTGAGATTACTGAAGGGACAGGAGCATAGTCCATTCCCCTCAAAGGAAATTCATGCTTATTTTTTTCACTCTCTAAGTGATTACAGAGGTATAGCAGGGAGTCCTAAACCTGAATGCACAGGCAGCCTGACCTGTTCCCTGGAACTCCCCTTGAAGTGAGACTTTCAGTTACAGCAAAACAACTTTCCTTTCAGCCAGCATCTCCCATTCTGCTTCTAGATGATGATGTCTATATGGCTAATGAAAAGGAGCGACAGGAGTATGTCCTGAATGATAGTGGAATCATATTTCAGGGACTGGAAAAATATATTCAACAAGAAGCTTGGAACTATGGACAGGTAAACAGCATCACCTATTCCAGAACTTTGAAAGTAAGAACAGTGGGTAGATAGGCTCTTAGGAGAGAGTATCATTATCTCGTAGTATAAGAGTTCAGTATTCCTCTCTCGCTTATGACTTTCTTGCAGGCATACGTCTCACTTATCAATACATTACAGCAGCACGAGGATCATTTCCCCTGTCTGGCATGTGCTAATACAGAAACAAAAGAGACAAAGTACAATTTTAGTTTTCTTTTGTCTATTACACAAACTGACAAACTTCTACTTGTTTCTTGACCCCTGTAAAGGGCAAAGGAAGCCATTCCAGCATTAACCTCTAGGTATTGCGAGGCTAGTACATCTAAATGTTTAGACAATTGGTTCGGTAGCGGGGCAGAAGACGCTAAAAGGATATTCCACATCTACTCAACTGAAAGAACTCAAGTTGGAATTTTTGAAAATCAGTCTGGCCTTCTAAGCATAAATGCTACAAATACAGTCCTAACTACAGCCCATCTGCAACTTGTTGGCCCAGTCAAAACCATTCCTGACCACTTCATGCCTTACAACTTCACCAGCAGTTACACAGACAGCATTTCTATTAATCCTGATCACTGTGGCTATTTTTACACTAGTAAATGCAAACAAGTCAGATCTGCTTTCCATCTCAGAGGTCAAGTGACATCCTTGCCTGACAACATCCATACAGCACTTCAGCATTCTCTGGGCCTCACACAGCGTCTCTGTGAACCTAATCCACAATAATTATTTTTGTGGTTTCTTTCAGTTCAGATCATCTGATATAATGTCAAGGCAGCCCATCAGAGTGAAGCCTTCGTAACAGAAGGGTACCTGTAGGGAGATGACAGGATGTGGGAGGGTGCGAAGCCTGCAGAGCCAGACCTGGAGTGGTCTTGTTCATTCCACCAGGCCACGTAATGTCGTTGTGAATGCTAATAGCTATGGCCCCAAACCATGCTCATTAGCATGCTGTCTTTAAAATGCTATGGAGGGTCAGCAGTCTAGTGCCTATGCTTCCTTCTTGACCCTATTTTCTTTAACAGTACAGAAAATACTTATATTAGCAACATCATTCTGTTGTACTAGGAGAAGAAAAATAGGCGGGGAGTTTATCCTTGGGTTTATTTATGAAATTAGCCTTTAATATATTGCTTGTTTCGATTTCAGTTTGAAGAGGATATCCTTGATATCTCTCTGGCTATACTGGATCGAAGCCTGAACCACCGCCAAGATCCAGCTGCTGATGTATCCAACAGAAACAGTCCTGTCTACGTGAGCAGGGTTATCAGTGCTATGGTAAAGTGACCAATTAGTTACAGCTGTACAATGCACCTACTAACAAAACCCCCGATACATTACTGTGAATGCCTCAATGTTTTATAAGTGTAACTAACTCTTCTGCGAAGAATGCCTACAGAAGAGGTAAAATGGAGACTTTTTTCTCAAGGAACAACACCCCAGAAGTTTAATTTACATTCTTCCCAAAAGTTTGCTCATAACTGAAGGAATGTTTCCAAGAAATTTTGGGGAACTCGGATTTATTTTCCTAACGGATTTTTAGTCCATTAGATCTTTTCACTAATTTGGAAAGCCTGTCTCATTCTGAAATCATTTGCTAAGTTTTTCAAACACCAAGAGAAGCATGAAATATTTTGGAAAACTCGTGTTGGTATGGCTGCATTTAATGTGTGTATTTAGTATTCTTCACTTAAGGGGGATTTGTTCATTAAGCCCTGTATGCCTTTCTTTCAACAACTAGTTACATCTTCTCAACAACACCCCATCCTCACAAACACATAAATGCACAACTAGGCAACCGGAAAGTTTTCCATTTTATAAATAATACATGCCTTGCGACATTCCTTATCTGCGATTCCTCCATTATAGCTGTGATCCATGTCACCCGTTTAGACAGCAATCACTTTAGGCAATTTCAGCTTCAACATGAAGTAAGTAACTCTACTTGCATGTAAAAAATTACTAGAAGTACTAATACTTAAGAAATAAAAATAATTTTAAAAGCCCTGACTGTTTTCTGTACAACCATACATGACATTTAAACAGGCCTCTAAAATGGATGTGCCCAAATATATGCAAGCACATCTAACAATTCTGAGCAAGCTATATATACCATATGGACATTTGCAACCAACGTACATGCAGAGAAAAATCTGTGCTTCTTGAGGCTTCCATATAAATCACTTGAGAACGTGGACCAATACTGAATACACAGTGTAACAGTATAATGACATACAAAGAGGTGAAATGAATCAATGAAACAGAGAAAATTTAAATAGGCTGGCAGTCAGTACATTTGGGAACACTTGTACTGAAAAAACAAGGCAGTTTTGAATCATCAGACTCTACAAACTGATCTGGGCTTGATCCAATTGTTGCACTTGAGCAGACAAAATTCTATCTAAGATTCAAATACTATTTCACACCACTCAGCCAATAAGAACAGTGGTACAAACAGGGTCATTTCTGCCTATCTACCCCTCTCCCTTTTTCTGTAAATATTTTAATTCTCTCATGAGAAGGACTCTTTCAGGTTAACAGCAATGATGAAAAAGGAGTCGTGGAAGGGAAGTGGAATGGAAAGTACTGCTCAGGAACCAACCCCTTGCAGTGGAGTGGAAGCGTGGCCATCCTTCGGAAGTGGTACAGAGGGAGATACAAACCTGTCCGGTATGGCCAGTGCTGGGTCTTTGCAGGAGTAATGTGCACAGGTATATATGAAGGGATGAATAATGCTATCAGAAAGGAAGTTTACTAGAATTTCTGTAGTTTTAATGTTTGTGATGTTATTGTTGAAGCCGTTTCAGCTTTGACACAAGAGAGTGAAGAACCTATGCTCTCCATGTATGCAGGGTTATTTTCTTCTACTTTAAACAGACGTGGGTTGTAATACGGCACCCCAGTATTGTGAGTCATCAAACAAAACGCAAAGCGGTTTGCCAGGCTGGGCTGGTGAAAAGAGCAAGGTTTCCTGTTTCAGAACTAGGACTCAAAAGAAAACCAGTGCTCTTTTAAGTCTGTCTCCTCACAATGCCAGTTTTCTACTGTCGTGTTTTATCTACTGGTGACGCAAAACCAATTCACAATTCTGAGGACCTGTAAAGGGAGCTGCAAGTTAGGAAAAGCATTTCATGCTAGCATTTTCCATTCAGAGCTGCTGAGAGACAATAGTCACTTTGAGGAAAACACAAAGGAAAAGTAATGCAATTGAGAGGTACGTCTCAGAGAGGGAGAGGAAAAAGAAGCAGGTAACAGAAACAAACACAGCGATAAAATGGGAGAGAGAACAGGATGAAGAATGAAAGATTAAAATAAATGGGTGAATCTAACTCTTCTTAAAAAGAACATGGCAGCAAAGAACATCATGTGAGTGGAACTGTCTTCTAAGCAGTCATGCACCATGACCGTGACTTGCATCATATCTGAGAGAGAAGCTTCTGAGGGTTTGTTTCCCTACTGGAAACATACACACTAGACTGCTTTGCCAAGAAAAACAAAAATATTTCCTAAATGTATGCAAAATAGGCTTACAGCACTTTCACGGTATTCTATATTGCAGTTCTGAGATCCTTGGGAATACCTACTCGCGTTATTACAAACTTCAACTCTGCCCATGACAGGAATATAAATCTGAGTATTGATAAGTACATTGACATTTCTGGAAAGACCCTTCACTTGACTGAAGACAGTGTGTGGTAAATATAATTTTTTTTCTTAATATTTCTTCCATTATATTCTCCTCTAATTAAAAGATACAGAATCATCCTCCTGAAAAACCACCCCAACCTCATGCTCCCAGTGATATAAAACCCGATACCAAAGAATCAACAGAGTGTTCAGAAATGCAGTATGTGGTCAGTTTCATTATTCTAAAGAATTAACAGAGGACATACTTTGCACCATTTATATTCAACATATAATTTGAAACTGTAACTGCTAATTTTGTCTCTACTGTATGAAGTTTAAATTTTTCCAAAAGCCACTGAAGAGTGATCAACATCTTGCTCAAAAATGGTATCAGCTTGTCCCTCAATTCCCAGAGCAGAGCACTCTCAGAAGCCTGTAAGTTTTAGGTCCAGCTCCTGTGCTACATGCTGTCTCAGTCTTCCATGATTACCATTATACATCCCTTGCACAATATTGAGAGGTTACTAAAGTAAAGGTAATATGTTTAATGCAGCTGAGAAGAATTCCATCACATTCCTTAGGAAGAACATGCTGTTTCTTTCACCTCAGAGAAGCTGTTAAAAATCAGGCTTTTGACAAACAACTGCACAGAAATTATCACACTGCACATGTGTGTTGTACTGCATGCATCAGTGTTTCCATCACCAAGCACCCTATACCACAGGTCTGAATGGGACATGGGTGACATGAAGTATAAAGCAACTGTGAATGAAATACCAGCAGATACCAACGTGCGCAGGAAACCTTTGGCTGTACAGTATGTTGCTCTGGAATGTCCAGAATTGAACACTTGACTCTGCAATTAATTACTTTCCTTTTAACGCCTGGCATTTTTTTACAACATCCCAACATTCCTCAGTGATCTGAACACAAAAAGCTGGCAAAGAAGGGGAAAGAGGTACTCAGGAAAGGAGTCAGCAGCTGGTCTCTCTACAGAGAAGTTTCCATTCACTCATCTAGGGTTATTTCTTCCTTTGCACCAGAAATGTATCAAATCTTTCAATATAAAATTAATTGTATGAATCAGAGATTCCCTATTCTACCTCCCTTACAGGAATTTCCATGTCTGGAATGAAAGCTGGTTCATTAGAAGAGATCTTGGCTCTTTTTATGATGGATGGCAGGTTCTGGATGCAACACCCCAGGAAAGAAGCAAAGGTAACACTGCTGTAAATATAAAAAGCTGTAGATGCTGTTCCTCCTAAAGATTGCTACTGAAATTTCAGGACAACTCTCTTCTACCTACTCCCTGTAGATGTAGCATTAACTCGGGTGCGCAAGAAAAGCAATACCCACATCAATCTCCAGTAGACTGCTTTTCTGTCAGCCTCTGGATTGCCTACCAGCATGCAAATTGTTACTTTTTTTGATCCTCTGCCTCGACAAAAGCCAGCACATCATAAGTTCACTTATCTCACCCTTGCTTGCCTTAGCTCTTACACACATTCATAAAATGACATAGAATAGCTAAGGCTGGAAGGGACCTTTAGAGTTCGTTTACTCCAACCCCCTGCTCAGCACAGGGCCAATTAGAACAGGTTTCTCAGGACCACGTCCAGTTGGGTTTTGAATATTTCATAGGATGGAGACTCCACAAGTTCTCTGGGCAAACTGTTGCAGAGTTGACCATCCTCACAGAAAAATGTTTTTTTATTATATTTAAATGGAATTTTCTGTGTTTCAATTTGTGCCCGCTGCCACTTGTCCTTTCACTGGGTATCACTGAGGAGAGTCTGATTCTGTCCTCTTTACACCCTCCTGTCAGGTATTTATACACACTGACAAGATTCTCCCAAGCCTTCCCTTCTCCAGGTTGAACAGTCCCAGTTCTTATCCCTTAATCCCTTTTTGTGGCTCCTTGCAGGACTTGCTCCCATAAACTCATATCTTTGTTGTACAAGGAGCCCAGAACTGGACACAGCAGTCCAGATGTGGTCTCACCAGTGCCGAGTAGAAGGAAAGGATCACGTCCCTTGATCTGCTGGCAATGGTCTTCCTGACGCAGCTTGCTGGATGTTGCTTGCTGCAAGGTCACATTGCTGGCATTAGACATATTTGCTGGCTTGCATTGGACAGATTTAGCAGCAAAACAAATTAAAACCCCTTTTAGTAAGATGCTAAGTAAAGATTCTGGAGCTCACAGTCACAGGGTTTAACCAAAGAGTTTACCACAGAAAATAAAATATGCCCTATGACTCTACCCTATATTTTACAGGACACACTGGAATGAGTAGGAAGGTATTTCATATGATGTCCCCATGGCATGCAACAACATGCCATTTATGGACAAAGCTACATGAAAGAAGCCCCAAACTGTTCTCTGGTTCTGAAACCAAGTGACATAGAATGGCTTTTGCTTACAGCACTGAACTCCCCCTCCCAGACTAAAATAATAGCACAGTCTGCTGGGAACAAACCCCAGTCTGTCCAATTCCCTGAATCTTTCACAGCCACTGTATGAAAGATTGCTCATTGACAAGGGGGGAAAACCCACTAAGAAGCTTGCTAGCAAGTAAACAGTGTGGATGACCAACGGCCAGCACTTGGGTTCACACTTTGGCTCTGGTTTTATTTAGTAATACAGACACAACTTCATTGATCTAGTTTGATGACCTCCATCAAAAGATTCATTTATTTGGCCATTTGAAACCCATCAAACTCCAGATAAACTGCTTCTCATTCCCCACTACTAAGTTCACCAAATTTAGCGTTGGCTCCCATTCCCTCCTCTCCTTTTACTAGACAGCTTAGCATACAGCCTTGCAAGCTTTGGAGGGTTAGAACACTTCACATAGCACACATCATAAGAAGTGTTAGTTCTCTCTATACCTTATTTGCCTTACAATCTCCTCTGTGCTCCTATCTTTTGATAGAAAATGCATGTGGAATCTCTGGACATGCTGTTACCATAATGCCCAGACGTAGAAACAATGCACTTTATCCAAATGTGTCTTTGAAGTGACCACCTCTCCCTCCTGTTGTCAGCGTAAGGACTTACGTTCTTTCGCAACAGGCAGTCATTTAACTTTTCCTTCTCTCTAATATAGGCATATATCAGTGTGGTCCTGCCTCCACCAGAGCCATTAAGGAAGGGGATGTGAACCTGGATTATGACGGCTCATTTGTGTTTGCAGCAGTGAATGCTGACTATGTTACTTGGATTCACTACAGCAACAAAAGAAAAGAGAGAATTTACTCTGATACTAGGAAGATTGGAAAATTTATCAGCACCAAAGCAGTGGGCACCAACTCCCGTGTGGATGTCACTGCTAATTACAAATATCCAGAAGGTAAACTCTTCGTTATAGTTGCCTTGCCACTGACGGTCAGACGGGAAAAGAATTTAGGCCTTCGTTGGATTGAGCACTAACTTAATTTCTTTACTTTTTCGGGAGCAAAGTAATTGTGAATTTTCAAAGTCTTAGAGCTCATTGTCAGCTGATGGTGATTCAATATAGCCTTTGTGGTGGCCCTTGATGAAATACTAATATGTTCAATACAGAGTCCAAGCTACTTCTGTAAGACATTCTGTCCCAGCTGTTCTGATCAGCTGGTAAGAATATTTCTGTTATGACATGCAGCAATAGCTATTCCGGAGAGTTGTTTGGGTAGAGTTTCTGCAAAAGGATTTTTTCACCCTTCTTAATTTCAGAGGAGATGGGCAATTGCCCCAGCTTATGCAGAATTGAGCTCTCCCACGAGTTATCTTTCTACCGCTCACAGCTTCTAAGAGATGCCCACGAATAGCCAGCTAAAGCTGACAGGCAGATTTTACTTTCTAGCCTTCGTAGCCATGTATATTCATTTGCTTTTGTGTGAAAAATTAGCATTTAGGTTAGACCACGCTTTCTCTTCTTGTGTATCTTTGCCCTTCTCAGCTTTCCTAAACTGTATTTTACTGAGAGCAGTTACGGCTCCATTTCACTATATTCAGCATGCATAAGATCTCTGACCATGTTCTCTTTCAAAGCAGGATCCTTGAAAGAAAGGCAAGTGTATAAAAAAGCACTGAAGCTGCTTGCTATGAGAAGCACTGGAAAAAGAACCAAAATTACAAGACCTAGAAGACGATCTTCAGTAGCATGGAGACTAAGTATGACACAGCCTGCACAAAACCCCAGTATCTCAGGGAAGCTGATCCTTGATGCACCTCCTGTAATTGGCCAAGATATCCTCCTTACCTTAGCACTCAGGAACTTGACCTCAGATTTCAAGACCATAAAGGTTAAACTGAGGGCTTCAGCTATTCTCTACACAAGAAAACCAAAGGCAGAGATTTTGCAGTTGTCTAGGTCTGTTAAACTTGGATCTGAAGAAGGTAATTTAAATCTTTTTGCAGCCAAGGACAAAATGTAGCTTTGCTTTGTGGCCAAATCACATAGAAATAATGAGTGGCTCAGGAATTGCATGACCTGCAAAAGGCTGGTGGTTAAGGCTATTCAGGGGACGAGAAACATATATATTTGCACTGCCTTAAGCATTTGCTTTTGGGCGCTGTCAGAAAGGATACTGAGCTGGGTGACCTTTTGTCTGACCCAGCACAGCCACTATTAGTTCTCCATTATGACCTTTTTTGCTAAGAGAGAACAACTAAGACATACACCAGAGACTACTCAGCTGCCAGCTCCCCATAAGCAAAGTATAAAGACAGATTAAAGGGGGAAACATAAGCCTACATCTTTCACAGCAGTAAGACAGTAACTACAAACTGCACTAAGAGCTACACCTGCAGATAGTGGCCTTTGCCCTGCTTTTATAGGGACAGTGGTGAAAAATGAGACATGAAGCACAGATTAATATAACTACCTTCTCAAGCTAATACACATCGCATTATAACTGTTTCCACTGTTCCGACAAGAGGTGAACAATTTTTCCCAATGTACAGTGATGCATTGCGTTCGTCACTGGCACAGAGACTCTGACTGTGCACCCTCTTTAAGGCAGAGGCTACAGCTGCATCAGCAAGGGCATTTAAAACAACCCACCTTTTCACTTCTGCCTTCTTTGCAAGGAAGGAGCATTAAATGCCCAGCTTCAGATAAACAAAAAAAACACCAGCAGAGATTGCCACATACATCCATCCTCAGAACTGTCCAGCTACTGAACTGTATCTGATCATTTAGCGTTTGATGTGAATCTAAGTAGAAGTCACCTATAAGCATCATTCCTGTCTATTGGCTGTCAACATCCACAAACGGACAGCCTCAGGATGACAGCACCCTTGCTCCTTAAAGTACGGATATATTACAGATAGCTGGCACTTAGACACAGAAAAAAAAGGAAGAGGAGGAAATTCTGTTTCTATTTCCATTCCAGTGAAAGAGATTTCATTCAAGATCTCCTATTCCCAGTATAAGAACTCTCTGGTGGATGACAGGAAGATCCTAGTGACTGCTGTGTGTGAAACCAAACAGGGGGCCTCGCTTCTAGTGGAGAAGGACATTGTACTTCAGGATCCTTTTCTCACCATCAAGGTAAAAGCTAGTCCCCCTTTGTGTCCCTAGAGAGACAGGTTGAGAAGAAGCAGCTAGAATCCTTACTCCATCTACTCCTCACGGGAAGGAGTGTGGGAAGTGAAAACGCGCTTGAGGGTGATTTGATCTTGTTGCTCTAGTAATGGGCCATATAACACAAGTGAAATGAAATACACTAAGGAAAAGCAAACCCTTCCAAGGCATAGCTGTGCTATGGTGTTCTTGCCAGTGCTTGTTGACATGGTGCTGATAAAGTTCTCAGTGTTAGGAGGGTTACATGGTAAGATCATCTCCAGAGAGACAGACAGACAGACAGGCAAGAGAGAAACAGAGACAGACAGAGAGATCTAGTCCATATCTAGGCCTCCACTTGTGTCAGGGAAGTCTGACCATTGTCTTCCAGTTTATTTAGGAAGCCTGATCTTTACCAAAGACATCTTCACTGACTAGCAGATAATACCTGGGGCTGGGAGGCTTGTTATTACTAATAATCAAGGAAGTTCTTTCACCTTATCAGGAAAAGTGGCACTTTTCACCTTCTGTAACATCTTCCCAAATGATGAATAATTAGAACTGGAGGCTTTTTTTCCCATTTAGGACTGAGTTCTGATGAACGTTGTACAATGGGTAAAAAGCAATTCTTACTCTACAGGAAAGACCATGAACTATGTATGCCCAAGACAGTCCTGGGTTTCTGTGGCTCATCACATCCAAATAAACTAGCTTAACTTGTTTTGGACAGTTCAGCACATTCACATGCTGTATCAGACATGGGATCAAAAGCTATCTGCCTACTGTACTGGAAACAACATAGAGGGAGTATGGTAATTCTCAGTCTTTCAGAGCCTCAGGACTACATTAGCTATCCCAAACCACTCTGCAGTGGCATACAGGAAAAGCAAGGTTACACACAGGAATAAAAAGTGTGGTTTTTCATAGGTCTGGCAATTTCTGAATACCAAGTTCTAGTGAGACTTTATAAAAAGCCTTCTGTGCTGTATCATGCAAATAACAGAGTCAGCTTATACAGGGCAGGCACCTGAATTAAATTACTTCAATTCAGTTTCAAGAAGGGTTTATGTTTCTGTTGCTTGAAACTTCTGTATAAACATACATTTAAGAATAGAGAAATGCAATTGGGGTGCTGGACTTCTCCATTATGTTAACTAATACTACATCATCTACAAAGATAACCAGATGAGCCAATTCAGTCAAAATAAGGCAATGAATATGTTTATTTGCTACTTGGCATTCTATTTTTTTCGCCCGACATGCCACAATTCACCTCAGTCTCACACCTCCAATGTTTTCTAATCCTAAACCTTTCATTTAGTCTAACTAAAGCTAATTTCACTTAAGATGCCTACAGTAGTTAGCCATATATGCCAAGTTAATACTTGTACTCTCATTCTGTTCTCATTCTGATAAGTATCACATACTGTGTTATACATTAACACCATACACTGACCTAGTTAAAAAATTAGGCCTAAATGGTAGATTCTACAGTAGTTTGTTGCTTCTCAGCCATACTGGGTGGCTGATTCAAGCCTGAACTCTGATGTGCAAAAATATGTACATGTATTAATTCCTGGGTCCTTCCTGTCCAGGACATCCTAAGAAGGCAATTGGTTTGCAATGGGAATGTAAAGAGAAAACCACAAGGAAGAAGTGCGACTAATGCCATGGCTGAGCAGAATGTTCTCTCTTTGTAGGTCCTTGGTCCAGCAGTGGTACACAAGGCTGTTAATGTGCAGGTCACATTTACCAACCCGCTGTCTGAAGCGGTGACAGACTGTGTTCTGACAGCAGAAGGTAGTGGCCTGATCAAAGAGCAACTCAGAATCAAGTACGTAAATGCCATCTGGCTAATAACTCATTCACTTTGGTGGGAAATCTGGAATAGAATTGGGTTTTTAAAAAAGATTCTGTCAACCTCATGACTTTTGTTTGCACCAAGCTTGGACAAAATACCATCATGTCAGTACTCTCCATATACTAGTTGGGAGGTTTTTTACATCTCCTTTGTCAAACTTTGAATTACAGAATGCTCAGAGAGTGGAGAGATGGCCTGCTTTTAATGACAGCTTGTAACTCAGAGTGCTGTAGTTAGTGACTGAATTACACTAAGGGTAAAAATTTAAAAACTTTCTTCCTTTTGTGGTTTGCAGAAGAAAAACAAACAATCCTTGAAGGATAAGAGAGAAAGTGATGGTATCTTCTTTCTTTCAGATATTAAACTACTAAAGAGCCAGGACATAAACTGTAATGAAATGTCTTTAAAATGTGTCCACTGATATACCAATAAGAACTCGTTCTCCCATCTCCTCCATGGTTATTATTTTTAAAACACTTTTAAAAGCGTTCAAAACATTTATGCTGCGGGAGTGAGTGAGCACCGAGAAACTGTGAGAGGAAAAAAAAAAAAGACAGCAAAAGATGGGTAATGATGCAAATCACTAAGGCTTCATTTACACTGAATACAAAATTCAGGTCTAGATCCTGACCTTGAACCCTAATTTGCTGTACCAGCATCAGTGTTGCTCAGCTTCAGTACCTCCTTAGAGCAGAAAGGCCCCCCCCCCTCTGTTTTCTGGTGCTACTATCAGTCTCCCTGTGTTGGACAGCCAAGAGTCATTTCTAACTATGGACATAAAATCAACAGGTAATTATATTTACCACACCAAAATACAGCATGAGCGTATCTAGAGTACTATAAATGTTGTGACTGCTGAGGGTAATACATACAGTTGGATTTGAGCTCTTCTACAGATAAACTTTCTGATCATTCCTCAGGTGCTCAATACGTTTTACCCTCATGATACAACCCCTAATTCTCTATCACAGGTCGAGAACTGCAATTATTCTACCACGTCCATTACAGCTTGATTAGTTCTTCAAGGATAGTACTGTGGGGGCTGTGAATATGGAAGGTTATGTCCACCTGTGCTAGGACCATACAAACACAGCAGCCAGTTACTCTGACTCTTCCTTTCCATACTGTCTTGGATTTGGGGGCTCTGAAGAATACATAGCAAGAATTTTTCAGCTGCTTGAACTTAGGAATGTATTCTCTCTTTTAGTGTGGCAAGAATGGCCCCCATGGAGACCTCAACAGTCCGATTTGAAATCTTTCCCTACAAGAGTGGCACCAGGCAGCTTCAGGTGGACTTGGTTTGCATCCATTTTTCAGACATTAAGGGATTTGTGATGCTTGATGTGGCTCCTGCTCAGTGATATAACCTGTACCTCAGTTCATTTTGTCTCTGTTTATGAGTGGTGCAGTGTTTGTACATTATAACAACTGGGAGCACAGAAATGCAGATTACTCAGCCAAAGTAAAGTGATGTAATATGAACAGAAAATAATAAAAATAATTAATAAAAAGAATTAATAAAAAAGAAATTAAAAAAACTATACACTATGCTATGAAGACACTGTCACCGCTTTCATTCCCTAACCTGTTTTATAGGCCTTCATGAATAGAATTACTAGTGGAAATCATTAACTTGAAGGAGAGGCTCAAGTGTGGTGGTTTTCAGTATCAGAGCCTGTAGCAACGATAGCAGCTAGATTTCCAAGGAATACCATTTAAAATCACTGGTTTTGTAAGCATCATTGAATATAATTTCATTATATTCAACTAAATATAAGTTTTATTCAGTAATAGCCAAAGTACTGTCCAAGTAGCTGACATAATTCAATTCTAGAATTAAATTTATCATTTCACCTAATTACTACAAGGAAAATGCAGCAATAGGATATGGCAGTGTTACAACAGAACTCTCTTCTTATGACTGGAAAAAGAAAAGCTATTCAATAAACAATATTCTTTAAATCACAGTCTCCCTAGAAACACTTGGCAAAGAAATGGCTGGGAGTAACAGTACAAAAGCAGGTAAAAGAAACATGTCCTTGACCAAGGAGTGGCAAACGTTAGAGCATCTGAAATAATAACAAGCTGGAATAGCCGTTCCTGAAAACAGGAATGAACCAGAACATCATTAAACAGTAAGTAGGTGATCTGGCATCTGGACTAAGACACATTTATTCATACACATAGCTCCTCACAGACGCACCACTGTCTTAAATGTCCAGAGATCTTTCTGGATGAACTAAATGAATGAATGAAACTTCTCCAAAGATAAAAGGATAAATCATTGCCACAGCCAATGTGACTGAGACCAAAACACACTATATTTCTATCACTGATACACTATAGTTAAGCACTATGCAAATTTTCATGCATACACATCTCTCAAATTCACCTCCTCATACAGCCTCTATTATCACATACTTTAATTATATGGACGGAAGAAAGAGAAAAGCATTTGGCTCTTGGGAAGGGGAAAAAAGGTATTTAACAAGTGAAACATACTGTAAGAGATGTCTTATAGCCCCTATACTACGGGTTCAACCCCAAATCTTGTTCAACTGGCTACATCTCTACCATCACCCTCTCCCAAAGAAGCTTCTTGATAATAAATTTGGCATCTTAATGTAAAATTTTATTTGAATCGATTAACCTTTTAACAGCAGCTTCCATGAAATTTCTTGTTGGATAACACTGCATTCAGGTATGACAAACCCACGGAGGCAGGAACACAGAGAAATTGTCATGCAAGTCACAAAATATTTTGAGGAAACAGAAATGTCACAGCAAGTGTACTCTGAAGAAGTGCAGGTGCACAAATAAAATCTCCTCTCTTCTAGGAGCATAATGCTTTATCCAAGTCTTAAACCTCCATTTGCTAAAGTCTCCTTCTATCAATCACATATGCAAAAGTATCATTCCTAGTTTTATCTAAGACAAAATAATATTTAGAGAGTTATTGTTGATGTAGTTGCACAGATATACACAGCATTCTTTTAAAAGATGTGGTAAGAAAAAGTCTTTGTCCCAGTTTACTCTTTTTAATGAGCACTAAAAGGAAAATATAAAGAACTGCTATTTTTACAGGTGGTTACATCTTTAGGACATGAGAAACATTAAGAACTCATATGAAAAGAGAATACTGAACTCAAGAAGTCATTCTGTTCTCATCTAAACAAAATGCATTTGATTTCAGCGAGTCTAACAGAACATGATTGCAACTGGCCCTTTGCAATGGTGGAACCACAAATGCCAGAATAGCTACCAACACCTCAAAAGAAAGAAGAAAAGAAAAAAAAAAAAAGAAGAAAAAAAAAAAAAGAAGAAGAAAAAAGTTAATTTTAAAAAGAGTTTACAGGAGAGCAAAAACTGGTTCCTGTTCCCATTAGGGAGAAAGGCAGAAAAAAAAGCAGCTGATTTAATGAATAAGTAAATTTCTCAACACTCTGCCACCTTAGATTCTCAGTTCTGTAAGTAGATCCAGAAACAGTTTCAGACAAAGCCAAAACTGATACCTATGCTGTTTTCTTTATAGAAATTACCTAAATAGTTTCTATTATAACTTTTCTAACTTAAGCACAGCTAAAAGCTTTCAGGACTTCTATGTAACTCTGAGGCTGCATTTTAAATACAAATGATGGACAAGATAAGGCTGCCAATTCAGAAGATTTCTTGCAGGAAAAACTGAATGAGCTACCATACTGGCCCACAGCAAAGGACCCCAAACTGTACCCTCTTCAAACGGAACTGCAGCAATTGCCTTGGAATATTTACAAAGGCTTTGCTAAGCATAAACGTGAGCAATTTTCCAAAGAGAAAATTAATGTGTGTGGGGACCCGCTTTACAATACTCTGGCTTTGTAATCTTACCCCCTGCTAGTCTGAATCTATTCTAGAATTAAGAGGCAGTAGTAGTGATCAGAACCCTAACCAACACAGGCAATCAGTCAATGCATCGGTCCTAATTATTTTGGCATTATGTGCTTTGATAAAATTGCAGCGAGGGCTGGGAGAAAAGTTGGGTATTTTTACTTTGCTCCAGGTCAGAAACTTCTCACTGTACTACTGGAAGAATTGGCCAAACTCATCTATGAGATCACTCAAGAAAAAGCAGCTTATGACATGTATTTTTGTCTTGTACTGGCACCACCTTCAAGTTTGTTACTTGCTCACGCCTGCTGTCACACTCTTCACCCAGCCCTTCATCCGTATCTTACAAAACCATTGTATCTACCCTCTTAACTTGTGTCAGAGGAAGTTCCACCTGTTTCCTTTCATGCAGGTCTCATAAAGCAGACAGAGAGAAACGATTTTTCTGTTTGCAAAGGCAGATACTCTGCAACACTTCCAGAAGTACTGAGAAAGCACAGGATGGGAAGGAAAGGCTCAGGACAATATAATCAGAAGGATGTACGAAAATTCACAATTAATAGTCACACATCCTCACTCCACAAAGCTGCTTAAAGTACATCATCATCCTCCATGAGGAAGGCATTATGTCACCCACAGCTAAATGCCATCACTGTATCCATTTATTCCCTGCAGAATTAACAAGCCAAAATAGCAAAGATCTGAATGTTCCTAAGAGACAAATTGACCTTTTCCTCCTGACAAAACCTAGTACTGTCTACCAACGCAGTTCCAACTTACCCCAGAAAGAATGTTTCACAAACACAAACTGACTCTGTGACACAGATTAAAGAGGGCTCATTTAAATTTCTTTGATTTAAAGCCAACAAAATCTTCAAAACATTTTATTACATCAATTACAATATTTTGCCACCCACATATACTTACAAGAGATGCGGAAGCTTTTCAAAACTAGTCAGCCCAGAGAGATCGGAATGAAGAGTGAAAAGGGGATGGACGGACAGGGACACGACACGCAAAGACACAGACACACACACAAAGTTCAGATTTCTCCAGACAAAAGAGAGGGGAATAGGTAGCTTTGCACCTATCCATTAAGTCTTGCAGGATCTTGAAAAGTCAGGGTATACAATCCCCCACCAGCCCCAGAAAAGGTCTTGAAGTAGTAGTGATGCTTTTCACACAATCTCATTAAATCTTGCAAGATTGCAGACTGTCATTACATTTAACACATAGTACAGCCAATCCATTCAAATTCCTTCAGTATTTCTTCTTAAATACAATCCAGGAAATTACTTCAGACAGTGTTTGTTACATGAGCTTAGAATGACCTCATCCTAATTAACTATTTCTAAATGTAAAGGAAGCCTGCTGTTCCAAGGAAAATCAGCCCTAAAGCTTGTGCCAAGTTCCAAGCTTTGCAGCACTTGGGGCTGCTGGGTTTTCAGTGGGTCAGCATTAAATGCATTCAGTTATGCAACCTGGTTCAGTTTCAGTGTTAAAATACAGATCTGGCCAGTGCCATGTACAAGAAACACACATTCTTCCTGTGTTAGACATTTGACAACTCTTCAATTAAACTAATGATTATTACAGAGAAAAACGTGTAAGCGCCCAAGGAAGGATTTAAATAGCTTTTGCCAAACCTACAATCTTTATGCAGCCCTCAGTCAGAAGTCAATGGGAGTTGGTGGAGTAAAATATGGCTAATCGTCAGTATTTTTATTTATAAATATGCAGTTTAAATCTGAGCATACCCAAGAGGCTGATCCAGCCCTCATTCCATTCTGATCACTCAAAAAAATCAAGTGAGCACTAGCTGGTATGACACACTCATACTACGAATTGCTCTTGAAAGACAAAATGAATCTCCAGGATGGTGAACATTTCTCCCCACCATTCTGTTCTCTTGATCTAAGTTTCTAGAGCCTTGCTTGATTCAGGCAGTTAAATTTCTACCTTTTTACAGATTGAAAAAAAAAAAACCCCTCCCACAAAACAAAACAAAACCAAAGAGCCAAAGTTGGTAGTTTCAAATCACTTGGTTCTGTCACCAAAGCAGCATTGCTTCACCACTTGGTATCTATCACTCTTCTGTACTGAATCTGGAGGGTACTGCTCACTATAAAAAAGACACAAGACGTAGTGTAAGCATTTCTTGCTGCTCTAAAGAAACAATAAATCTCACCAAAAAGGAAAATTCACATCTAATTCATGGATGTGCCATGTAACATAGACTCAATAAAGGGGAAACTTAGATGCATGCAATTTTTGATCACTATATTCAGAAACAGACCCAGCTATTAAAGATGCTCATGTAACATTTTAAGCCTCTATTTTTATAGGTAATAAAGATGATAAAATTATTACGGATTTATGTTTGGACCTGTAAAACAAGAAGAATCTGTAATATCCAGACAGGGTGGTTACTTTCAAGGATCCTATGGATCACTTTTCCTTTACGTTTCTATGAGCGTGTCAGGGACGCAGTGGATACAGAACAGTGACAACACTTGCCTAGACCTGGATGAAGATTTTCAGAAGCAGCCGTGCAAGAAGTGAGTGCAAAAAGGGTACAAAATCTGCTCATGACATAAAGCCATTTAAATTACTGAGGACTAAAAAACTATCAGGAGCTTCAGAGGGTCCCAAAGAAGGCAAAATAGATGGTAAGAATCCGTGAAATTCAGCTTGGTAAATGCACCATAGGAAAGCAATTTTTAATCAGCCACCATGCAGAGTGTTACATCAGCCACATCAAGTGCAGAAGGAGAGCTCAGCATAAACAGATCAACTGAGATAACAGCACCTTGTGTTTCTATGATTCCCATAAATGACATTAGACTGCAAAGTAGTCTAATGATGCCTCACTTGCTGGGCACATTCTTCTGAGGCATCTGGCATTGTGTACTGTCAGAGAGGACATTAGACTGGATAATCCTCCATTCTGATCCAGTCTAGCAAGTTGTACATGCTTACGCATTTTAGAGACAAGTATAGATTTGGGTGTGGTTAACTGAGTGAGTGAATGTTCATTCTTACCGAATTCTTACAATGAAGAAGGGAATCCACCTGGTTGATTTCATGGATCTTGTGCACATGAGGTTACACATGCTAACACTGACGTTAACAATACTGCAGCCTCAAGGTCAGAGGTTGAAATCAACATAAGCAGAATGCTGGTCTGTTACAACTGTAGTTTTACAAACAATGGTACATATCAGAAGCATGATTAACATGTGTTAAATGAATGAACAAATTATGTTCACGGCTAGCAACTGTACAGGACAATGGACTGGAATACGTATTATAATAAAGGACAGCTTGAGCTCATGTGCTTTGACTTCTTGAATAAAAGGAAGCCTGAAAAATAAACCTGGTATCAAGCTGACTTTGTGACTGCAGAGATCAATGAAAAGGACTTAACAGGAAGAGGTGGATTTTGCAGGGAAAAAACAAACCCAGTCTTTTCAAAAGAATGTCATAATAAATGCTGTTCCAGGAGCTCCAGCAAAGATAAGTTGGTCCTGTTGAAAACTTTCTCTTTTTGGAGCCAGAAACATGCAAGTAATAGCTACACAGAAAGCATATGAGAGAACCACCCTGTTATGGGGTTGTGTAGCACAGGGGTTTTTTTGGTAGCAGGGCAGGGGCTGCCAGGGTTGTTCCTGTGAGAAGGTTGTGGAAGCTCCCCCGGCTCCGAGTCGCACTCGCCTCTGGCCCAGGCCGAGCCCATCAGTGACACTGGTAGCACCTCTGGGAGAAGATATTTAAGAAGGGAAACTGGTAGCGAGTAGGGGGATGGGAATGTGAGAGGAACCCCCCTGCAGATAGGCAAGGTCAGTGAGGAAGGAGGGGGAGGAGGGGCGCCTGAGGAGGTCGATGCCCCTGCAGCCCGTGGGAGACGGTCGGCTGTCCCCCCAGCCCAGGGAAGTGAAAGGTGGAACGGAGGCCCCCCAAGATGGCCATGACTCCACAGGAAAGCCCGTGCTGGAGCAGGCTGTGACTGTAGATCAGCCCGCAGGAAGGACCCATGCCAGGGAAGTTTGTGAGGAACTGCTTCCCATGGAAAGGACTCACATTGGAGACGTTCGTGAAGGACTGTCTCCTGTGGGAGTCCTCCCGCTGAGGAGGAAGGAGCAGCAGAGACAAGGTATGAAGGACCGATCCCAACTCCCATTCCTCGTCCCCCTGCACCGCCAGCGTGAGGAGGTAGAGAGAATCGGGGGCAGAGTTGAGGCGGGCAGGAGGGAAGGGTGGGGGGAAGGTGTTCTAAGGTTGGGATTTACTTCAGTAGTAAATTAAATTCATTCTGTTTCTTCCCCAAGTTGAGGCTGTCTTTTGCCCATAACCATAAGTGGGGAGTGATCTCTCCCTATCCTTATCTCGACACAGGAGCCTGCCTTTATTTCTCCTCATCCCACTGTGGCCAGGGGTGGGGAGGGGGTGGATAGTGAGTGAGCAGGCTGTGTGGTGCTTTGTTACTGGCTGGGCTGAAACCACGACACACCCTTAAAACAAATCTGCAAGACAAAGTAAGTCAAAAGGTTACTGAATATGCCCTTTATAGTTCAGAATAAAAAAAATACTGTTTTTCTGAAGTGTCTGATCTTCTTTGCTGGAGGATCTTAGGGCAGCACCTTTGGAGGACCCATATGGTAGAACTACCTGTCATTCTACCTGAAGGACTGTCCATTTGACGTACTTAAGCAAAGAAGTACTTGAGAAGTGCTGTTCTTAAGGAGTGATTTACTTATGAAGACCACAAAGGTCTTGTGAAATAAGATATCCTTTGTATATATGAGATATGCCTTCCTAATGATTGTGCCCCTGAGGGAGAACTAAAAGACTGATAAGAAGGGAATATCCTACCCCAGGAGGCCGGAGAAGTTGAAAAATTGCTAATAGGCATGAAGTCAGTAAAAATCTTTGATAACTGGAGGAAAGGTAAAGGCAGCAGGGGGAGACCATGACCACCGACTCAATTCAAGACCAAAAGACTTACACACATCCCCACCTTGAGCACACCCTGTAGAATAAAAGAACACCGTACCTTTAATTCGAAGCAGGGAAACTTAACAAAATAGAAACCGTGCTAGGTAAGCGAGGCCAGTAATAGTTTTGGGGAAGAACTTTGGAAATTGATTATGTATAACTGAACCGTATAAATTGCTTGCCCGTTTAGGCATGAGGAGTGCTAGCTTTGTGGATTACCACCTAGCCCCCATCTTTGCACAAACATGAATTAGAATAAAATACCTCTGATCTGTGTGTATACTGGCGTTTTGCACATCGGGTAAGTGACCCCACTTGTGGGACAACACATTTGCCCACTTCCTGACACAGAACATACCACTATCAACAGACAATGTTGTACTGAAGCTAGGCAATCACTAAAAGAGGGGAAACTTTGTGTGCAACTCCAAATACAGCTATGCCAAGCGCAGGGAAGAAATACTACTCCGAAGTGTTAGTGTAACCACCTTTTAACCACAAAAATATAAGGAACACAGATCCTTGTACGTACACTTTAGAAATACCTATCAACTTGTCTGTAAGTTCAGAGTGCCTGCATAGACATGCACATTGCTGGTTGTGTACAGCAAAATAGCTGAACCAATCCAAACCCAACTTTTTGACAGTGCAGTTACAACTGCAATATATAGAAATGGCTGCACCATTTTAGTACCATCAGTAATACAGACAGTGTTTTGGGTTTGCCTTTACCAAACACCAGTGCTGAATCAGGCATGAACAGCATTTGAACTAAAAGATGAAACAATTGATGACTGACAGAAAACCAACATATGAGAAACCCATATTCCAGACAGAAAGAAAGATGATTCACAAGTAGGAAATCTCAGCACTTCTGCTGAGTGTTTTGACATCTGTAGTGGCCAATTCCTGTTTCTTTCTCAGATCTAGGATGGAAAACATCAGGTATCTAATTAAGGATTGCAAATTTTCACCAGGTGGAATGCCAGAACAAGCACTTAAGTGTGGCATGCAGAAGTCTCTTTTGTGTGCTAACCTCTTCGATGGGCCTTTTTAGCCCATTTCAGTATAAAGAAAAAAGACAAAGGGACAATAAGTAGTTCTCTGTTCACAGTTTCCGAAGTGCACTCTATGTAGCAAACACTACTTGCAGTTGCCAATTTGACCAAGAGATGGTACTACGTATATATACAGCCATTACAAGGCAGTGGTGGTGGGATAAATACCTGCTTGTATCTAAACCACTCTCCAATTTATATATTCGTCAATGCGTATACTGCGAAGGTGCTTTTAAAACCACTGATCATGCAAAGAAAGTGAGAGGTTTGAGCACTATCAATTGGCTTACAATTTGCATACACTTAAAAGAGCATGAATCACTCATTACATACTGTGTTTAGCTCTTTAAATAAAAACCAAGTTCAAGGCATGTACTAAAATCACACATAATTGATATTGAAAAATGTATGTTGACAATAAACTCATAGAATTTTCTGGAAGATCTCCCCAGCGTGGTTATATTTAGTGTTTCCCAGTTTCTGCAAATCTGAAGACCTCCGTGCTTCCTAATAAAAGCGAAAGCAGTCAAAGCTTACTTAAGGTAGCAACAGCGCCCTTGCTGCAAAGAAGGGTAATGATCTCCTGGGGTGCCTAAGGCAAAGCACTGCCAGCAGGTCAAGGGAGGTGATCCTTCCCCTTGATTCAGCACTGGGGAGGCCACACCTGGAGTACTGTGCCCAGCGCTGGGCTCATCAGTACAAGAGAGACAGGGGCGTGCTGGAGGGAGCCCAGCAAAGGGCCACAAATGTTATGAAGGGACCAGGGAACCTCACATACGAGGAAAGGCTGGCAGAGCTGGGACTGCTCAGCCTGGAGAAGAGAGGGCTCAGGGCGGGAACTTGTCAACGTCTGAAGGGAGGGTGAAAAGAGGACAAAGCCAGGGTCTTTTCAGTGGTGCCCGGTGGCAGGACCAGCGGCAATGGGCACCAGCTGAAACGCAGGAGGCTCCCTCTGAACACCAGGAAACGCTTCTTCACTGTGAGGGTGACTGAGCACTGGCACAGCTTGCAGAATCTCCATGCTTGGAGATAGTCAAAAGCCGTCTGGACACGGTCCTGGGCAACCAGCTCTAGGTGGCCCTGCTTGAGCAGAGGGGGTTGGACCAATGTCCTCCAGAGGTCCCTTCCAGCCTCAACCATTCTGCGATTCTGGTGAATCTATACAATTAAGGCTATGCTGTAAACTACTAAAGCTAAGAGAGTTTGTATTTAGCTTAAATGACGCATTAAGCAAGTAATTGTAAAGTTTAATATGCAAATACTAAGAAAAACACTGAGCTCACTGGACCATGTTGTGCAGCAGCTATCTAGTATAAGTCTAAATCTTATTCTGGAATGGCTGCAACTACCTCTGAATACATCACTGATTACATAAGATATGAATACCTTTTTCCTATGGTGTATGTGCCTACACTGATCTCTACTTGCTGTTCTATGGCATAGTCATTCAGTATCTTCAGATTCCTCTACAACTTTTCGAAAGCTGCCTCCCTCATCTTTACCACTCAGAATAGCTGAGCAAGCTTTGCCACCTCACGTCTTTTTATCAGCTTCTCAAATTTTTCATTAATTTGTGGAAGATCATAGATTTCTGCAAAACTACTGGAGACTCACTCCACTGTGAAAATCTTTATTTCTTCTGACTTATTTCCCATCTTTTGACCAATTATTTATCAATGCAGTGATCTTCCTTGTATATTACAGCAACTTTTAAGAATGTATTTAGTCCAAGTCTCCAGTGTGATATTTTTAGATAGTCAGCAATACGCTACAGAAATTCTACTTTTTTTTTTAGTTGTTGCTTTTAACACGTTTCCTCATTTTGAAGTGGTTTCACTTTTTTGAATTAGGCACAAGGGCGATGAATGTATACTTTTTTTTTTTAACTCCTTGAAGGGTTTAGGATTTAAGTAGCTTAGGGTCAATGCTGGAGAGCAGCTCTTCAACACTTATATTTGAAGTGCATCCTGAGCATTGTTTAGAGCCAAGTTAAGATTTGCATTTCCTACTCTGGGGTCCCCAATGCACAGCTCTGAGGAAATTGTCACCGGCTGTCTTTAAAGCCTTCACGTGCCACTGTGGAATTTAACCTCATTTGTAGGTAGGAAAAGTCACTCCTATCTGTGGGCCTGTTTTGCGTGGTCTGAGAGATAAAAGTCCTCAACTTCTGCACAGCAGGCCAGCAAGATAAGCTGAAGGAGAGAGGGCAACACCGTGTCCCGCCCTGTATAAAGAAATTGAGCAAACAACTTTGCAAGTGGATAATTTTTAAAGAAAGCTGAAGGAAGGAGCTGTCGCCCACCAGAGCAAGCAGGAGGTGAAGACCTTCATGCTACAGGGAACTAGACATGGGCCAAGGTAAGCAAAAATCACTTTGGTCAGTCCCAAGCGTTTGCCAGTTGTCTGCAGGAAAAACAACTGTCCCTGCTCCGAGACAGTGCTAATAAGGATTGTAGAAAAGGTGAGCTTTTTACAAGGCAGGAGCCAAGAAAGCGCTCTTAAGGCTAAGGGAGTTTAATTCGCACGGAGGACTGCACGAAAAGGGACAGCAAACAAAAGATGGTATCAATGCTTAATATGAGTTTGAGAGAAGCAGTAAGAGGCAGCCAAGGCAGACGTGAGAGTGGAAGCAAAGGCAAGAAAATTATCCTTAACACAGGGGATGTGGGCCAGGGGGTGGGGGGAGGTAAGCCAGACTACAAAATTGAAGCACAGAGATGCCCCAGTGTTTCAGCCACTTGAGCAAGGAGAGGGTCCAGGTTCCAAGTGACCTTGAAGATAGTAACAGTAAGATCCAAGAAAAGTAATATGAAGGAGAGGGAGCCAGACTGCATATGACTCACCAGTCTACAAGACAGCCAGAACAGACATCTTCATCACAGAGAAGAAAACATACGAGGTCAGAGCTGGCTCTGTGAAGCTTAAATTGGTACAGGGCTATGAACTGGGAACAGCTGTAAAGGGATTTGAAAGCCAGACCAGAATCATTCACTGGGACAATGCATGACAGAATTCACGTAGCAAAAAAGAAACAAAGCGCACACTCCAGTGGGACCCCCACAACAAACACAGAAGGGACAAGAGCAATGGGAGAAGGTATCAATGCAGAAGACAAGGCAAGTTAGACATAAGGAGAGAGCAGACCAATGAAAACTGCAAAGAGTAGTAGATGTGGCTTTAGCACAGGAGCAATGGCTTTAGATAGCAGGCAAATGCTCCGTGGATTATTTTTTTTTTTTTTTTTAGCTGGAGCAAAGGGAGGAGCCTGGGTCAGCAAGGGGAGGTAGGTGACAGGATGTGTCATACAAGGGGCAGCAGTTAAAACCTACAGGTTCAAGGATCTTGGTGATGAGTTGGAAGCTGAAGAGATAAGTGAGGTCAGGATGGTCCCAAGACTGAGAAAAAACAGGGCGTTACCTGCTTCTCATCAAGAAGTCTGGAAAGATTAAGAACACCACCAAAACCAGAAGAAAAGTACAAGTATATAACCACACTACAGCCATTGAGCACCAAATTGGGTGTTTGAAATTGTGACAATTCTTTGGTCTCTTCTGGGTGAGGGGGTGGGGTGGAGAGTGCCAAGTAATGTGCTGCAAAGAAGGAACAACTGGTGTTTGATTTGCTGTGATCCAGCATAGTTCCAGGACTGTACAGCCACACTGCATTCAAACCAGCAGTGAAGTCTGCACCAGTTGCTGGTCTTTGGTGCATATCAGACATAGATAGTGCGGTAACTGCTCGAAGAGCTTGCACCCACATTGCAAGTGGGGTAAAACAGCTTGTCTTCTGTGCACAGTTTCAACTATGTATCTACTTGGAGAGATGCTGCTCTGAGTGCCATGGGTGCCCTGGAGTATGCAGCGTAAGACTCCAAATGTAGTCACAGTGCATGCTCAGTACTAACCACATAATCTATCATTTGAAGGCCCAGGTCTGTTCCATGTCCTTTCCTGGGCAGGAAGGAGCTTTTACATAATCACTTGGTTCACTTAATGATGCTAAGGTACAAGGAAAGGCAGCTTATTAGCCACTTGACACAAGAACAACCGAGCTCAGTGTGAAGGCCCTTACAGGTGTCCTTACTGGGGAGAAAGTCTCAAAGGCAGGGGGGCACTGTCAGCTGTTCGTACATCTCGGGATATGGCCTGGGGCCAGACTGCGGGCCGCTCGCAGCCCCAAACTCATTCTGTATCTTTTCACACTACAGGTCTGAGCATCAAAAAATGTGATTTCAAGATCGCAATGAACAACAATAAACACCACACAGAAGAAATCAGCACTGAAAGGCTTATGGTGAGGCGGGGGCAGCCATTCACTATCACTGTGAGCTTCTCGGCTCCAATACACAACTACCTGCAGCAGCTGAAGAGGACCCTCCTCATAGTACAGACAGGTAACATCATTACCATACCTATCACAGCTCTGGTCCTCCACCCGCCTGAAGAACAGAACTGGTGGCAAAAGCCATTATCCAGAGCTGGACAGAGGTGCCCACATTTAGAAGTGAGGCCAGTGAACTGTTTTTCTAAGGCAGAGTCCCCTGCTGCTGGGACCGCACGGTCAAAACTAGATCTCTTTCCAGAAGAGACACTGCAGGACAATAACCAATGCAGGTTCACTACTCTATGGTGTGAAAATACTCATGGGATCTCTCCTCTCTCTTGGCTTTGGTTTAGGAATGTTCAAACTTATGTAGCCTGTTTCAGATGTTTCTCTTACAGTGTTTTCCAGTGAGACCCCTGAGAAGGGTAGCAGCATTCAGCCCCAGCTTGTTTTACTGTAATCTGAGCATTTGCCTGTGACTTTTCTTATAAGACACTGAATGCCAGGAGCAGGAGGTCTACACCACTCTGGCTGTTCCTGGTTTCTACAAATCTATGAAATACATATCCCACTTTCAAACACGGAGGCCCGAGTGCAGTACTAACCTTAGGAAGACTCAGCATGCATTAAGCTGGTAAAGGGTTAAAGACTCTCTCACAGGAAAGGAGAGCTATGGCTCCAAATATAGACAAGGTCCCTGCAATCTGCATGGGGTGAGGCTGCATGTCTAGAATAGACACAACCAGATCTCTTTGGCTGCAGGATCACATCCTTCCAAAGCAGATGGAACCCAGACTGAGTTTCCCATCTCCAGCCTGGGAGACCAGAAGCAGTGGAGCGCAGCACTGGAAGAACAGGACCCAAGCTTCTGGACGATCTCTGTGAACACGCCTGCCAATGCTCCCATTGGCCAGTACGCTCTGCTTTTACATGCCTCCAAGTCTTATTGTCTCCTGGGCAACTTCACCCTTCTCTTTAATCCCTGGTGCCAAGGTACGTGGTCAGAAACAGAAAGGCAGGCTGGGATCAGTCACTTCATGAAAACAGCTTTTGAGCTCTGGCACTCTGCCTTCATGGAAGTTGAGGGTGACTCACCTAGTGCTCCCTGCCACTCCTGCCCTGTTCCTCACAGCACCTTAGGAAGGAGGTAGGGGCTAATAAAAGCTCAAAGTTGCCTGCCTCAGCATTTCTGCCCTGTTCCTGGAGTACTCCTGTCCTCCTGGTAAGGGAAAAATGTTTGATAAAGTGTTTCCTATAATTAAGATTTTATGGTAAGTCAAGATTCTAATTGGTCTGATTAAGGCCACCCTATCTGTCTTAGGAATAGAGAAGTCAACAGCCAGCAGAATAAAAGAGCTAGCTAGTACAATAGCCTAGGTCTGGAGGAACTTTTTGAACAAGGAAACAGAGATGACAATGAATTCTCCTTTCCTGTCTGATTCAGAATCATCAGTATTTTTCCAGGGCAGAATGCCAGGGCCTGCCAAAGTCCCTGGAGTGCAGTGAAGTCTGCTGATGTTAAGAGAGATGCAAGTGCATCTGAGACCAGTAATGCTTTCTTCCTGATGCTTTTTTCCTCTAATCTAGATGATGAGGTGTTCTTGGCTAATGAGGCACAGCGGCAGGAGTACATTTTAAACCAAGAG
This sequence comes from Elanus axillaris, assembly GCA_026212715.1. Taxonomy (NCBI): domain Eukaryota; kingdom Metazoa; phylum Chordata; class Aves; order Accipitriformes; family Accipitridae; genus Elanus; species Elanus axillaris. The sequence goes on along the minus strand of JANZLQ010000009.1, from coordinate 32,513,553 downwards.
GGTGTCATCTACTGGGGGAATGAAAATGCAGTCCTAGCACAACCCTGGGACTTCAGTCAGGTAAGCAAGAGGTCCAATATGTCTGCTCTCTTACAGCCACCAGCAGGGGAAGGGTTCATATCTCATGTGTGTACAGGATGCTACCCATTTCCATACTGTAGCTTTGATGAAAGAACCTGCTCTCTGCACTATCTTTGTCTAAGCCCCCGCAGGAGAACAGGGACCTGTGTATGAAGTCCCATAACCCAGCGTATGTAATTTTAGCTACATTCTCAGGCTGCCCTCTACGACGAAATGCATTGATCTATATCTGGGCCTTCCTTTCATCAACAGATATAAAAGCATTTAACAGAGCTTAGTAATACTGCCTCTATTTTACAGGTAAAGTGAGGACAAGTACATCTTCCAATTTGCCCAACGCCATCTGACACAGCCAGTGACTAGAACGGGATTTTAATCCACTTTAGTGCTACTCAATTACAGAAGTACCTCTGTGCCAACCTAGAGGGTGCTCCAGAAAAGGATCAGCTTCCCTCAATCAAGGGATGCAGTATCATGCTAATGCATTTCCCACCTTGCTTCAATAAAGCTGTAGGTCTGCCTTTAGTATGTCGTGCTCCCCCTCCAAATCTCTGCCTGGAGTTATCCTCCAATGTCCATTTATACAAGACTATCAGCAGAAAGAGAGAAATACTCTGCACAGTTACAAACCCTTGCAGGGACTCCAGAAAACAAATGTTCAGGCCAAATCTCCTAAAATTATGTGTTCTTATTTCAGTTTGAGGAGGATATTGTTGACATCTGCTTCATGCTGCTGGATGTAGGCGAACGCCATCAACGAGACAAGGAGCACACCCAGCGCAAGAACCCTATTTACATCTGCCGCACAGTTGCTGCCATGGTAAGGAGAGCAGACAGCAGCCATGACCCTAGCAGAGGAGACGTGAATGCAGAGCAAAGGCTAGCATCTTCACAATCCCAGTTTATGGCAACCCACTGACCAAAGAGGAAGCCTGCCCAGGGCTGTTCCAAACAACACCTCATGCCCATCTCCAGCCCTTCCTGATATTCCTGCCACAGACAAGTAGTGCTGAAGGAGTTTCTTAGCAATGACAGTACACTTATTGAATAAATCTCAGGGGAGACTGTTGCACCTGTTCTGCTCAGCCATGACCTCATGCTTTGCACAAAAATCCCTTTTGGTTTCATCTGCCTTGGGAGTAGCTTCATCAAACAGGGTGAGGTGTACCTACCAAAGAGAGGCAATTCCTTAATCCATCCTTCTCTCCTCCTTCCCTGCAGCTGAACTGCGATGAGTTTAGAGGAATTCTGACAGAATGTGGGACTGAGCAATACTATAATGGGACACCCCCTTCCAAGTGGCTAGGAAGCAGACCCATCCTCCGGCAGTGGGTTGCATCGAGATACAAGCCTGTCCGCTACGGGCAGTGCTGGGTGTTTGCTGCAGTCATGTGTTCAGGTACAGTGGTGGTTCAAAGACTTCTATGTTGAGCAAAACACAACCTTATTTGTTCTGCAGAACCTCTAGCATATGCCTAAATTCCTGGATTAACGTAGATCCCAGTAACATAACCTCTAATCTTTAGGTGAGAGGCAGATCCTCAGAGTTTCCTCACCAACATTCAGCATCACTAGCTTTGAGATAACAGAGTATCAGTGCACATCATTCACAGAATGCATCTACGATAGCTTATTTCCTGAGGGGACAAAGCCTCTTGCAAACTCCAAACAGCAGGCCTAGTGCCATTCCTAATAGGCCTAGCACCAAAAAAGTCTCTACATCCATCAGCAGAGGCACCCTTAGGGCAGGATGCACAACTGATTCACAGCTCTTTCTTCCACACAGTTCTGAGGTGTCTGGGAATTCCCACCAGGGTGGTCACAGGCTTTACGTGGGCTCACAACACTAACAGCAGCCTGAGTGTGGATGAGTATTATGATGAAGATGGGACACTGCTTACACAAGACAAGAGTGCCCGTGTCTGGTAAGAAAATATGGCAGGGCCCAAGCAAGAATTTGAGACAATACTTGGATCTAGGAAATTAAAGAGGGGGAAAAGAGAGAAGTAAACAGCTGCAGGGGAGTGGATAGGAGACAGCTCAGCTGAGATCCTGTCTACATGACCTGTTCTTGAGAAATTGCTGCAACTCAAACTGAGGAGTGCCCTATTACTACTAGCACCCACAAAGAAAGAACAATAGTCTGGTCCAGCTGGAGAAACTCCACTTGTCATGGTCAAAAAACATGTTCTCTGCTCTCCTCAGCATGCACTGAGCTCTTTCAAAGGAGCATTAACTGACTACAGTTTGGCTAAAACTTTACTGTACCTTAGGGCTCAGTCCCTTGGTATAAGCACATGATGCTGTCTCTTGCAGGACCTTCCACGTTTGGAACGAATGCTGGATGGCACGAGCGGACTTGCTACCAGAGTACAGCGGGTGGCAGGCACTGGATGCCACCTGCCAGGAAAAAAGCAAAGGTAAGGTATCAAAGACAGGCTTGGGGGGGTGTGGGGGAGTGGAGCGGGGAGCAAATAAAGCAGTTCAATACTCCTCCCCTCCCCAAATTCCAATGGAAGGATGCAAAAGGACAGGGACTCACCCTGTGGACTTTAAGCATTAAATCATCATTCATGTTTGGTTTGTGCAGCTTGTGTAGCTCTAAGCACTCTATCACAGCACTGCTCCCTAATGTCCTCCTAGATACTTCACCACTCCTAGGTCTAAACTAGGCACAGGTCTGGCTGGTAAAACATGTGCATCTTAACTGGGCCTCATTTTCTCTTCAGGTCCATCCTTCTGTGGGCCAGCCCCTGTTCAAGCCATCAAGGAAGGAGACACAGAAGTTGATTATGATGTCTGCTACTTCTTTGCTGCCCTCAATGCCAAGTGCCAGGTCTGGATACAAAAAGCAGACGACGCCCTCAAGCCAGCTCTCGGTGGCACAAAGTACACTGGCAACAACATCAGCACCAAGAGTGTGGGCAGTGAACGCTGTGAGGATATCACACACAACTACAAGTATCCTGAAGGTACGGGGTAGGCAAATGGCTGAGCCCATTCCCTGCCAGTGTTACAAGCGAAGATTAAAGGACTAGAGAGCAGAGCCATACCAGAGCATTAGGGTCATCCACTTCTCACTATTTCCCCTTCCTGAATGGCAGAGGAACACCTTAGTCTTGCTGTCTACAGAATCAAAGCACAGGTCATACCCCGAATTTCATCCTGCTTAATTACATTAACGACCTCTCTAAAAGGCCACGCCTTCCTTCACCACACAGTTTCCTGTCTGGAAAACCTTCTTTCCTGATTTCTGTTACCTGTACACTCTGTACATTCACCTCCCATTACCCTTGTAATATATATATATGGATATATTTCAGATTCCAGCTTTCTGAAAAGGCCTGTTGTGCTCCCAGATATTGTCTAAATCCCTCCCTCAAAAAGCAGCTCCCCCTTTAGAATCTATTACCGAGTGCTGTTTCCCTGACACAACCCTTCCATCTCATCTTGGCTGCAGTCCACCATAAGAGAACATAGTACTGTGTCCTAGCTACAGCTATAGTTAAAGAGGCATCTGCCTCTTTTACTCCGACAGATGTTAGCACCAAGGTGCTTTAAAAACTATGACAAATCTTTCCAAGTAGAATCTTTCAGGTACATCCAATGAATGTTCTGTCAGCTGAAATTCTTGAGCCGCTCCAACCAGAAGCACAACAGGATACGTCTCTATGCTTTTAGAAACCATTATCAACAGTACTGCCAGGATAATTCAACACCATCCTTCCGCATTTACTGCTTCACACTAGTAAACAGGAAATAATACTAAAATATGTGCTCCCTTCTTTTGTGACAGGTTCTCTTCAGGGAAAAGAAGTACTTGACAAAGCCTACAGAAAAAGAAAGAAACTTGAGACAACCAGAAGCGAAACACATTTTAGCTCCATTCCTACTGCCCTTGAAGAGCCAGTTAACCTTTTCATCCACCTCCAGTCACAGAGTTCTCTGCTACTGGGACAAGACGTTCCGCTTTCCGTTGAAGTGTTTAACCACAGTGGTGGAGAAAAAGCTACTCACCTGATAGTTGGGGCCCAGTCTCTACATTATAATGGTGTGCCCATTGCCCAACTTTGGAAGGAAGAGTTTCACCTTATCCTCAAAAGCAATGAAGGTAAGGACTGTACTGGGTGCATGGCTAGAAAAGTATATCTAGTCATCTCACTTCAGAAAAAATGCACTTAGCCATAAGTTTACAAAAGGTTGGCTGAAGAGTTCATCGTAGGTGATTGAAATAAAACACTCTGGCAACATCACCATAGAGATTTTGAACCTGCAAATCCAGTTGGGATCACTTAAGCTTTTAAATGCTGCAGCTTTTAGTACAATGTGGGGCACTAAACACTCCTAGGTGCCACGCAGGCTACAGCCAGACTGTACTTATTCATCTGCATTGACATCTGTATTTCACCGCTCTGTATTCCAGCTAACAACCTGCAGGTCTCTGTGCCTTACTCACAGTACAGAAAAGAGTTGGGAGAGAACCATCTGCTTAGGCTGACTGCCACGCTGAGAGACAAGGACTCCTTCTACACATACTTTGCACAGGAAGAGATCAGCATTTGTAATCCCGCTCTCACTATTGAGGTTAGATTGGTTTATCACTCTGTTACTGCAGTAGTGAGAAAACAGCTTTCATAGTCGTAAGCAGCAAAAAAATTCTGCTGGGGTGAGTGGCTCTCCTCATGCTGTCTTCTTTCAAAGTACTGAGACATCAGTTTGGGAAAGGTGAGTTGTGCCACATCGTTGTATACGGTACTCCCACGCCTACCTTGGCTATGTGTGAGCATAAGGAAATCCCAATGACTCCTAACTCATTTACCTCTCTGGAAATCAGAGACTGCAGAAGGAAACTACAGCAGAAGACTGTAGTTGAGAAGAAAGTACACTGGACTTTGCCTCTTTTGGCAACTGGCAGCTCAGGCTGACACCTCTGGCACCAAAAAAAATCATTTATCTCCCTTTAATCATAGAAGCAGCTCTTTCCTTCTCTCAGTTTCAGCTCATTTCCTTCTTCCAACAGTTTCCAGAAAACACGGTACAGTATCAGCCAAGCATAGCAAAGATCAGCCTCCTGAACCCTCTCACGGAACCCTTGGAGAAGTGTGTAATAGTGGCTGCAGGGCGAGGGCTCATTTACAAACAAAGAAAGTACAGGTAAGTGCAAATTGATTGGTCTAAATGGAAATGGTAATGGTAAATGGAAATGGTAAATGGAAAAACAGACACAGTAGAAGCTAAAGAAAACCTTGCATGGGAAAGGCTGTCCCCAAAACTAAGCAGGCAACAACAGGGCAGGAAGGGACTGCTACAGCATGAAAGCCCCCAGGCATCTCATCCTTAATTTACAGATAATATGTAAGATTTTCACACTGAAAGGGAGAAAAGCCAGATAACTGAACTTCCAACAGATGTGCAATATGTAAGTTGGAGCCAGTATGACATTTGTGAAAGCTTCAACCCCAAAGGCCTAGAGAGCAGAAGGAAAGCCCCCTGCCAACAAAAAGGGTAATGAGAAGTACCACAAGACTTAGGCAGAAATACACATTAAAGACAACAACAGTTATAGGTTACCGAAATGAGCTATAACTTAGAAATCATTTGCTGCTGTTGAGAAATCAATTGCTTTTTTGCTAGCCACTTGAACATCTGTGAGTGGGGTAAAACTATAGCATTTTTGACATCTTTCCACCCATTGCCTGCTGCCAGCAATAAAGACAGTCCCTGGATACAATTTTAACAGCGTCTTCCCCTTCTCTACTGAAGAAGCAGGCAAATCTGACTTAGCCAAGAGTCATCCAAAAAGGCGTGCTCTCCTTCACATGAAAAAACTCGCACATCTCGCTCAAGAAGCTGCATTAGGACAAAGTAACCATAGATACCTCCATGGGGAATGCAACCCTCCTGTTGTATAGCCCTCCCAAACTACTGAGAGATCACAATTCCATCCTGGTAGTTTAGATAGATATTTTTTTTCTTTCCTTTTTTTGGCACCATACTTACTCCTGCCTAGCAAATGCATCTCCTGGGCCCTGAGAACCAGAAATACAAAGAGGTGTGCTTCCTGTATAATCCCTTCTTGCCTTTCAGGCTGGGCTCTGTGCAACCTAAAAGCATTCAACAGCTGCAAATCCCATTCACCCCCACCCAAGCAGGTCCCAGAAGACTCACTGTACATCTTACCTGCCTTCAACTCCAGAACCTGAAGAGCTACAAAACTGTCGATGTTGCAGCTGCCTGATGCCCAACTCAGAACAGGTCCTGCAGCCCTGTTTACAAAAGAGGGGTCTTGATCTGTGCCCTGAACTTAGGCAAGCATAGATGTTAACAGTTTAATTAAAGTTGTACTTAAAACCATGTCTGACTTTTAATTATTTGTACAAACTCAACTGTCTCCCATCTTCCACTATGCCCACCCTCCAGTTTTACAAGTTGAACCTTACTGTGACAAAGATGTGCTGAACGCTCAAGCAGATGCTGCATTTCTCACCATGCATATGTGCTGACCCCACACCTGCTTAGTCATTTTTCCCTACCAGTGGCAAAAAAAGGATATCCTAGAACTTCAAAGTTATGACAGATGTAGCATTTCTCTAGAGATACTCGAATCCCCCCCTACAGATCCTCGACACTGGTAAAGTAGTAAATATTTTCTACTGCTTTCTGATGAAATAGAAAGGAGGAAGATAGGTCACTCTTCTCTAAGGTTAGACAGGTAATAGCAGCAGTGCTGCGTATTTTTTAATGGTTCATTGGGCTGCTTGCAAAAGAAGCAAGACCCTTTCCTTCTGGATATATTCTCTGGCACCTGAAAGCAGATAAAACCACTCATGCAAATCTAGCGATATTTTATTGTTCTTTGAACCCCATAGTAGTTGTAATGCCTGCAGAATGGGACACATTCACAGCATTAAGATGCAGCACCACACCATCTCAGGAATTCAAGCAAAATGACGCCTTCTGTAACGGCAAAGAACAACTCCCTGGGAAAGTTTTACCAAGTGGCAGTAAAGTCTCTCCTAAAAATATTGTTCTCATCATTCTCCCAGTAGCTGGAGAACAGCGAAATTCACTGGAAAAGCATATGCCAGAGACAGTGGCAGCAACATATGTAGACGTGGAAGAGCTAAAGTTGACCCTGTGTGAAGTTCTTGATTTTGTTCATGTTGTGATCTACTGCACCAGTTAGAAACTGTACCCAGCCTTCCTCTGATGGTGGACATACATGGCTTGTCCTGCAAAAGTGGAGGAAATTCATTAGGAAAGCCTCCTGGGTGTCTTATACCTATGCATCCAAACATGGGTATTGTGAAGTGCTGAATTTCCACAGCATTAAAACAGGACTGCTATTGCCCCAGAGTGCTTTGAGCAAGGAAGAATCCACATCCATGTCACTAGTCCCCAACCTTAACATACACGTGTGCCTTCAGTGCAAACCACTTTCATCCCTACAATCTTTTTCTTACTTCCAACCCTTTATGACTGGGTAACATCATAATTACTCCAAAATGCCAGCATTTACTGTCTAGAAATGAGTCATCTTTGACGAGAGGCAGAAAGATATCAACCTTCATAGCGGGGAACACCCACCTATAAAACTGTAACTCATACTCACTTTGTAATCTCCAAGACTTTCTTTAATACCGAGGCCAACTTAGCAGCCTGGAAAGAAACAAAAGGGAAATAAGGTGAGCCAAACATGGAGAAAAGGGGGCTCAGCAGTACTGGAAAAGAAAGGGGGGTGCAGGAATGTCCAACAGAGCCAAGAATGAGCAAAACTGCCACAGATCCTGATGCAGAAGGAAGCTACCTATCACTGTCATGGTGGGAGTGTCTCCCAACCTACTGCTGGCTGGGACAGGTGAAAATAAAGACAGGCTGGTTTTTAAAGCATATGTTAAAATGCTTTTTTCTTTAAAAAGATAATCCTATTAGAAATTGATAACTGATATTAAAGCATGAAGTAACAACTGACTATATAATACAATTTTGACATTAAGCAATAATTTCTTTTTTACCCCCAAAAAATCAAGCCACTGGCCAAAGGCATGAAACCAGAATTAAGAATAAAAAATCTCAGATATGAGAAGATACATACTTAATTTATGATGCAAGGGACACCTGGAAGTCATCCAGTACAACCTCCTGCTCAAAGCAAGGCCCACCTCAAAGTTCAGTCAGGTTGCTCAGAGACTTGCCCAGTCAAATTTTGAGTACTGCCAAAGGTGGACATTCCACTGCTTCTCTGAGCAGCTTGTTTCGGTGCTTAACCACCTTCACTGTCAGAATTTTTAATTTGTATTTTTATTGCAGGTAATTTTATTTGAGTAAGTCTATGTTACCCAAGGAAGAAAGTAGACATGCAGTACATTGGCAGCCTTAGACCTCACTTTCCCAAGGTACTGTCATTAGACGTCTCTATGGATTATAGTTCAGAGCCGAAGCTCGAGTGGCCATTCTCTTCCCTGAAGAAGTAAAGATGAGGAATGCATTTCCACCTGGTGGAAGCTAAGTGCACAAGAACCAAAGGGGACTCTTCATCCCTAAGAACTTGTTTCTGAGACAGTCACTAACACACACCTCTCCCTGACAGTCACCTAATCCCTCCAAATTGATTTCTTCCCCTTCTCTACAGCCACATGAGTAGACCTGCATGCAAGCCACAGATACTTACGTTGAGTCGCACAGCCAACTGGTTCACAGGTGGATACATGCTCAGTGCCAGCTCATCAACACTAGAACAGAAGAGAGGGGAGCAATGGAAGAAAGGTCCTGATAGCACAACTCACGGATGCTGATCAAAGCCTACACCCACTCTGAATGTAAGTCAGGAACAGCAGTGCATGACAAGGAGACAATGTCAGTCATACCCATGGGATGCTTCTCACTGCCTTCTCAGACATCTGCGTGCCATGAGACATGGCCATAGCTCCACCTCAAGCTGCAACATACGTTCCTCTCCTAAACTGCACAACTCCCAACAGCCTATGCCATAATAGTCTTCCCATCACACCTGCTTCTACCACCTGCTCACAGCTTCAGTATCATAAAGGTTTTCCTAACCCATTCTCCAGACCTCAAGAAAGACAGGGGCTGCTCTGGAGCAAAAAGCAGCACAGGGAGAAACATGCTTACCTTGGACTGATCTCATTAGCAATATCTGCAAGATCATCCAGCTGAGCAATCTGCTCTGGAGAATCAGCTTTGCCATAAGCCTTCACTACACCCAAAACCTTCTTCAGGCAAGCTTTAGAAGCCTTCATTAATCCCATGCAGGAGCTAAGCAGCTTCCGGTCAGCTTCTGACCAATATGTATCTCTGTTGCCCCGAAAGCCCAGCTCTTCATCTTCCATGATGTCACTGTAGGGGTCTTGCCCTTCCACCAGAGCCTGAGAACATAGATGCATTGAAAACCCAGAGCCTAACATCAATTACAGCCATAACCAGGAGGAAAGGGAAAACATAATCCAGAAATCATACAATTTATGGAGGAATCTCTCTCCAACCAGCACCTCAGTTGCCAAATTCTGTTAATCCTATCAGACGTGGATTAAGAAAAACTAATCCCCCACTCCAATTCAACAGAGCAAACAGCAAGAACCTGGCAAATAGTGCAGTTCCTACATCAACCTCAAGACCGCCCCCACCCTCACAATACAGGACATGGTTCTATGGAAACCTCATGTAAAGTAAACCAGGCTTGAGTTTAAAAACTCATTAAGACCCAGGCATAATACAATAATCTAGCCCATATCAGAACAAATCTAAATCAAAGCCTGTATATAAAACAATCCCTGTGTTCCATTGCTGAACCATCACTGCAATACATCACTGCAGGTTCCTCAAAGGCTTAGGGGCTTCCTTACGTGTTCCATCTCCTCCAGAGCATCCTTGACCACACCTAGGCATGCAGCCAGAGCTGATGCAACTGCTGCCTGGTTATCTGCAAAAGCAAAAGGATGAAAACCATGGCAATGCACTGATTACAAACAACTTGCAACAACATTCATCTAGGTTTGCGATCATTAGATCTTGAGATTATAGGATCAAACTTTTTGCAGAGCTTAGAGCTGCGCTGTTGCCGTGCAAAGAATCTGTCCTGGCTTCCAAGCTTATACATTTCAAAAACAGCTGGGTTTTGCAGAATGAGGGAGCCTTCATTGTACTAGCTAGAATGCCCCTTGCGAGGGCTATTGATATTCCAAGGCAACATGTCCTAGTTCTGTTGTTCTACATATACAATACTCACCTTGTGGCAGATTGGACACTTGCTCACATGCCTCCCACACACCACCAGTTGATATAAGCTGTTCTTGAGACAAGCTGGAAGAAAACAAAGTCCCCCAAAGTTAGACTCAGTAACACCACTCTGCTAGACTGTTTTTATTTTCTCCACCAAGGACAATGCACACTAGTAGAAGCTCCGCTGGAAAGATGTCACCAACCAGCTTATCACCAGTATCTGTGTAAAGCAAGAAGTGCTGGCTCCTACTGAATTTAATTATCCATTGGAACAAGAAACAGGAGCCTCTTGCAAAGGGCTCTCAAGGTGCCTAGGCATATTATTTATCTTTCAGAATCTATGCAAATCAGAAGTCTGTATTAGTGGTTAATGACCTCTGCCTAAGGGCAGAGGTCTGTAATCCACCAAGAGAAGAAGCCGTCCATAGTGGTCCAATAACTAGCCTTCTAAGTTGCACCATCATTGCATACAACAGTCCAGCCCAAAGCAAAAACTGCCAAACAGTGCAAATGCTATCCAGCACCTTCACAGGAATCCTGCTCCCGGCATCTTTTCTTGCCACAGACAAGATGAAAATCTATTCTCCATGTAGGCAATGTACCTGCCTCAGTCACTGCGACAAGAGGGTACTGCTGGGGCCTTGAGTATATTCCACCCTCCTAGGAGTCAGCTGGCTCAGCTGAAGAGTTTAGCTGGCTAAGTACAAGGTCAGCTCCTTTGCTGATAGGAGGTATTGTGAAGAAAGCTAGAAGCAAGGGCTGGCCCTTCCTTACCCTAGGAGATGCTTTTACCCCAAGGTTCTTTCACTGGGACCTGCTTTTGCTATGTCACAGCTGTGTAGCAGTTATGTCTGCACCCAGTCTCACACCCCCTTGATTCTGACCTGGATCCTGACCCACTGATTTGACCTTCCTGCCTTGAACTCAGACCCAACCCATTGTAATGAACATGCTGGGCAATCACTGGATAGTGTCTGATGCTGGTTATTCTCTCTGGACCTGACCTTGATCCCAACTTGCTGGCCTGACTTTCCAGCTTGACTGTATTGGTGTGGGCTTGTCTGATGATCCGAACTCTCAACTGAACCTCACTACCCTTACCAGCACTGCTCTGCTCACTCAGATGCTGGGGGACAGGGCCTTTGCTGATGAGGCTGCTGCCTCTTCCTGCCTCGTAACAATGCTCTGTTTCTGCCTCCTCCCTCCCTTAGGAAGGAGTCTGCACTTGCTGTTTTCTAACAAATATGCTTGTAACTTTTTCTTCCTTTTTTTTCTGGAAAATTACTACCTCTCCAATGGAGCACTGAGAATTGTCTCTGTGAGTTGGATCATTCCTTCTACTACTTCTGTGGTAGCATCTCTCACCATCTTCCGCAGAGTAGTACCTGGTTGAGATTGAGAAAGAGCAAGAAAGTTGCCACAAAGTCAGCACCGAAAGAGCAACTGCCGAAGAAGAACACACAGACTGCACAGTTTGAGTGGATACGCTTTCTAAATGGAGTTACAAGTATTTTGAAGGAAGAAACATGTTTCCTGGTTCCAAAACGACTTTGGACAAGGATCTCAACACTTTATAAACATGAATGCTCAATCAATGATACAACTTCCTAAATTATCACTCTTTCACAAACAGAAGTCTGAAGGAGCAGGCAGACAAGTAGCTCACTCATAAACATGTCACAAGTCTGCAGAACAGCTGATAACGGGACTATCTGCTCGTGGTAAATTGCTTTCCTACAGATACCAGATCTCTCATTAGGCTCCGAAATACTGGGTTTCTTTATATACTGCTGATTGCCCTACTATCACTATCTCACCTTGGCCCTTAGGGAGCCAGTAGTACACTGTGGCAACTGCAAGAATGGCATTTTGGACATCTTCACTCAGCTTCCGGCAATCCTGAAAACGGACAGGCAAAAAGATTAACTGCGAGTAGTGCACAGCTGCACCGCATTTAGAAAGTCTCACAAGCAATCAGTTACATTCAGATTGCTTTGAGAAAAGGGAAGCATAGTAACGGCCATCTTGCTTGAGAAAAAAATACAGCACAAGAAGAAGATACAGTAAGCAAGGTGTAGACATCATAAACCGCCTCATGATTTGGTAACAAAACACACCCTGGTGTGGCGGTCATCCATCAGAAAGGAAGTAGCTGAGATCATTATTCTGAACTGAAGTCTTTTTTTTTTTTCTTCTCTAAACACAGGTGCGATAAACTACTCTCAATTAACAGCAAAAATACTGCATATTCTTTGTTAGGTCTATGGTCTGTATTATCCAATATCCTGTGTCTATCAGCAACCAGGTGATAGAGGTTGAAGGAAGGAATGTAAGAATACTTCTATTTGGTATGTCTCCCTCACAGTAATTAATTCTCTGGGAAATTCTTGAATTAAATGAATACACTCTACAATGCATAGCCCATACCAACATCCCTTGATTGCGCTGAACCATATTACTTTGTTTTAGCTATGCGAACCAAGAAACACCTGAAACTTATCACACACACTGCAATTTCACAGCCTGTGGGGGCTTTTGCTCACCTCTGCAGAAGTCAGTGGAGGCCCTGAGAATGCCAGACTCAGCTTTGTAGCTTCCTGTGATGTAGCTTTGAATGTCTGACCTAGAAAGGATTCAGTGGGAGCAAAAGAATAAAAAGGAACTTGGGTAAAAGATAAAAGAACAGAGCAGGTAGATGAGCAACATCTCTGATGCTACTTTGCCCTACTGCTTGATTACCATTTCTTCCTTCCCAGCAATACAAAGACATAAACTAAATCCCACTACAGAAGAAGAAAAATTCCAGGGTGTATTAGTACCACGCATGCCATATGTGTCCTATGTCTGCTTTTTTCTAGTTTTTTTACTTAGCTAGTAGAGATATCCACAACCACGTTTTGTGTCCTGGTCCACGACACCTTCACCCGGAAGCGCTGTGAGCCTTTGACAGAGACCAAAGGCTTTAGGAATCTAGCTGCGACAACCGTTCGATGCTGGCCGCTGCTTTGCCAACGCCACCACCCCGGAGCGGAGGGCATGTGCAAAAGCCCGGGCCGGAGAGCTCGCTCGCCAGCCCGAGCGCGGCCACGCACCGGCACCGCGGACGCCCGCCGCCGCCACAGCCCAAAGCCCCCGCCCTGGCCCGCCCCGCGGCCTGGCCCAGCGCCCACAGTGCGGCCCAGCGGCACTCGACCCCGCCAACGGCCGCCGCCAGCCCGCTCCGCCGCCCATACCTAGCGCGTCCCAGAAGCGCGGCAGCTCGAACGGCTCGCGGCCCTCGCCCGGTTCGCCCTCTGTAAAGGCAGACAGAGACCCCAACCAGCGGAGAGTCGGCTCAGCTCGGCCCAACCCCCGCCCAGCCCGGGCCCTCACCTCGGACTCGCGCCAGCACCGCACGCAGCGCGCCGCGCAGCTCCTGCAGCGGCCCCCGCGCCTCCATAGCTGCGGGAGCTGCCGCCCGCGCCCACCGCCCCGCCCCGGCTGTCCATGGACCGGCCGTGCGTCACATCCGCTTCCGGGTACCGGCACGCACAGCGCTGCCCCGCCCCGGCTGATGAGCCTACCCGGGGCGCAGCCGGTACCCTTTATTAGCTACAGGGGCGGCGACTACGACACGGGGCAGACACCCCGCTACAGCAGGCGGTGGAGCTTCTCGAAGTTGAGGAGGTTCCTGGCTGTCTCGGACCAGGCTGCGTGGGCCGCACCGTCCATCTCGGAGGCGAGGCTGTCGGTGCTGTCCAGCGTGTGGTTCGTGCCCCCGATGACTGCGTGGCATTCAGGGGACTTTGTCCTCTCCATTGCCCCGCCCCCC
>JANZLQ010000009.1:32485720-32499322 GCA_026212715.1 Elanus axillaris | reverse complement strand
TGCCCCCGCCCCCCCCCCCCCCCGCGGTCCCAAATCGCATAGATATGCCCATTTCTGCACTTGAACCAGTGGCCACGGGGACAGCCAATAGCACGGACAATCTGCACCCGCTCAGCTTCGGAGATCCCCAGCCCCGACACTGGCAAAGCAGCGCAGAGCCTCTCCAGGCCAGCCTTTGCTGTAGCCTCATCCTCCTCCGTGAATTTCTTTGTCCCTTCCAGGATCCCACGTGCACTGGCAATCTCTGCTGCCAGTGCTGGGGTGATCATCCCACTTGCACCCTTGCACCTTGCCAAGAGGCTCAGCAAGTAAGTCAGTGTCTGAATCTCAGACTGCAGGTCAGAGAGCTCCTGTCCTGTAAAACTGAGACGTGCCTTATCCAGCCACTCCTGGACTTCATCCAGCCGCTTTCTCAGCCCTTTCCTCTCACTTGCATCCATTTTACTCAGATAATTGGTTAGGTCAGCTACACGTTAAAGTTGTTCTCAATTAGTCTGATACTCTGTTGAGAGTTGAGAAGCTCTTAGTTTATCTTCTAGCATGAGGTACTTAAGGGGTAGATTCCTCTGCAGAAGAGGATTCCCTGTCAGTGCAGCCTGCAGTCTTTGCCTGCTAGACTCAAATTTCCTGTGCTGGGCCTTGGATTTTCTCTTTCACCTTTTCTATCTCATCTAGCAGTCTTTTCACAATGGTGCCATATCTCAAATTCTTTCTGATAGGTGTCTGACAGATAGGGCATACCTTCAGCTTGAAGACATCATCATCTTCATCCATATAATGGTTAAGGCCTTGGGATTCAAAGACATGGCCACAGTCTTCAAGCTGTACAAATCAAGCGTCTGGGTCTTCCTCAAAGCCAAAAGAGATCTGGGTGAGTGCCTCACGGTCACAAACAAGGCACTTCTTTGGGCAAGGCTCTCCACACAATCCAATACAAGGATGACCACAGCACAGTAGCTTGGCACATGGTACATTGCAGCAAGGCCTATTGCATGGTTCTGAGCAAGACTGGTACGCTGGTAGTGCCGGCACCACCACTTGCATGGCTCGGCACGTGGAAAACACCTCACTCCACATTTCTTTTTACACCTGCTGTGGATACAAGCGCTTCTGAGATTTCAGCTGACAGGGAGGGCATTCTGTAGTACAAGGCTGCCGACACTTGTGGGAGCAGACTAAGAAACACTTCCATGGGGTGTTACACAGCTTATGAAATCTTCCTTCAAAGCAGGTATGACAAGAACCTGCACACACATGACCACACTCCAGTGTGACAGAACACTTCGTCTTACATTCTACAGGCTTTTCATCTTTCATCTCCTCAGTGATCCAGCATTTAAGTTGCTGGTTGTGGCCACATTTCAGCACGACTGTAACCAGTTCAGGACACTGCTTAGTGCATTCCTGCCCACAGAATTTGTTGCATGCATGCCCACAGTTTAGCTTTTTCTGGCAAGGTTCTCAGAAAAGAAACTCACCATCTGGAGTAAAGCATGGCACCATCTGCAGGTGGCCACACTTAGAAATAGTTTTCTCTGCTATCACCATGCACAGTCCACAGGGCTCATAATATGACCATGGACAGCGGTGCCCATCTGCACAAAGCACCTTTTGACAAGGCTTCAGACGCTGGTACTCTTTGTGCTCTGTCATATGGGTGACATGCCCTTGTGCAAACATGTCCACAACTCAGCCTAAATTCACAGGGACAACTACAGCCTCCTTCTGGCACTTTGCTGAAGTCTGCAGCTGTAGATACCAGTGTCTTGGTTTCAGGGTGGTGTTTTTTGACAGCAAAGCACCAATGAGCAGTCAGTGTGACCTTTCTCCCAAAGGGTGTGAATGATCTTCCTCCAGAGAGGAACCCTGCCAAGCATTCTCATATTTCCACTACAATACAGCCCTTTCTTAGCTCTGGATAATGCTACGCATATCCGATTAGGGATCTGTAAGAACCCAATTCTCTCCTCTTTGTTGCTCCGCACAAGAGACAGCAGAATAATATCATTCTCCTCCCCCTGGTACTTATCTACCACATGAACCTTCACACCTGCAAAGGTCTTGGCTTACGCAGACAGAAAAGCTGTCCAGTATAAGTAGTGAGAATGGTGAGCTGAGAAGGTAGATAATCCTGATGCAAGAAGTATTTGCACAGTTCCACTACAAACTGGGCCTCGTGGGTTCTGGTGGCTTTTCCCTTCCTGGATCTCTTGCTCAGGGAAGTCATGTTCCACAAAGAAGAGGTTAGATAAGACCCCCTGAAACAAGAGAAAGGAATGTCAGAAACAGAATTCCAGCTTCTGTCACTGCAGCCTGTTTCCATGTCCCTAATTATCCACTGACAGGAGGATTCTTAAGGAGAGGCCTACAGTATCCTCTCAGATTTCCATAGCGTATTCATCAGATAGGAATTTAAGCTTACTAATCACATTTCAGCTTATTAGTGACACTTCAGTATCCCAATATGAAATCAGTTCCTGTGGATGATTTTGTTCCCTATCTTTTCAGAGTTGTTGCTACTATACCTTTTCAGGTTGTATGAAAGAGATTAAGTGCTAGTAACATTTCTCAAAGCATCATAGTTCCATTTCACATTCATGGCATGAACAACCTCTTGTTTTGGCCATGTGGGAAAAAGATAGTAAGTTATCAGTGCACAAGGCTTAAGCACTTGCCTAAAACTGCCTAGGAAAAAACATGCCTTCTTGGTTAGTGCAGTAAGAACAAAGCAGCCGGGAGGATTGCTTTTCCATCAGGAAAACTAGGAACTCCAATAGTCACCATCTCCAGGGGTGTAGCATTGTCTGCTCACCTGCTCAAAAATTCCATTTGCCTTGAGTTACTGCAGACCTTTATTTCTTGCCTATTAACTGGAATTCTTCTACCCATACAAAATTCTTGGGCTGCGTGCCAAAACCCAAAGACTGGTTTTATCAGGAAAGAACAGTTTTTGTAGATCAAACATAGGTCTCTGATTTTCCAAGGTGTCCATAGTGGCACAGCGTCCACTGCTGTACAATTTAATTCAGTGATCACCTATGTTGGTTATTGTACTACACGGGGAGATTCAATTTTGATGCCTTTTAGTATCTCATGTTTGTTTTAAGGCCAGATGGAACCATAAGATTCTCCAGAATAGCTTCTCATAAGAGAAATGGGGTAAAATTTTGTGGTCTCTTAAGTTGTGTGGTTTTTGTGGGATTTGTTTGGTTGGGTTTGGGTTTTTTTTTGTTTGGTTTGGGGTGGGGGGGAGTTTGTGGGTTTTGTTTGTTTAATATATATATGTTTAACTAAAGCATCTTCTACAAAATACTTGATCTGGATTTCAAGATACCAAAATAGGACCTGCCACTTTCCCGGATAGCTTATTCTAGTAAATAAATCATCTCCAGTATTAATTTTCTCTTGTCAAGCTTCAGTATTCTGCTATAGTTTCCAGTATGCTTTCCTCACCCAGTTAAAGAGCTTTTAAGTAATTAGTAGTGTCTTTTCATGAAGAGAGATTTACACAGGCTAAGCTACTGTACTCCTTTTTGTAATTACCTCCAATTCTTTCTCCCAAGGTGCTCAGTTGCTTCTGTTTCAGAGATCCAGGGCCTAGCTCTGATACATTATAGCAGTGTATCCTTGGCTCAGACTTCTAGGGAAGTAAGTTGTGACAGAGAGCTGAGAGCAAGTCTTTAGAACAGGGCTACGCAAGATAAGACAGGTAAAATTACAGAGATATGATAGTTAATAGCTCAAAAATGCAAGAAAAGCACCAACATGGAGAGATATGAAATCCTAATTAGGGTGGGGAAATACGAATCAGAAAACAGGGAGTTAGTGTTAAGATGGAAACTCAGTAACATTAAGGAAGAAGCAGAGGCTGACACTTCTGACTGATACCTGCCTGATTATAGCAAAGACTCTTCAAGTGTCTTATGGTCTTACTGGCTTGGGGGCTTTCCTTTGAGTGAGCTGCCTGGCCTGAGACATTATTTGTTCTGTTTCCGCCTCTTCATATAAAGCCAGTATCACAATGATCTGCATGCCCTTAAAAAAAGAAAAAAAACCTTAATTAAAAGTCAGCCACATTAACTTGCCACCCAACATAAACGCATGAGCATTTTGTCCTAATAGTCAGCATATTTTGGACATATGGCATCAAGTTACAAAACTACCATTAGATTTGTACCCAGACTTTCAAATTGGTGTTTCCTTTGTAAGGCTTTTTTTCTAATTGCTAAAAAGAATGCCATACCTAGAGTTTACTTAAGCTGTTAAGCTGTGAAGACACTAAAAAAACCTAAACCCTTTCCCACAGAACAGAAAGCAGAATTAAGAAAGGCCAAAGATGAAGTTTCCTGCACAGGACAGGATTTCCTCAGGAGTTAGCTGTCACTGAACTAATGACAAAGGCAGCAGCAGCTGACTTTGACTGACTGTATATAGCACAGTTAAAACGCAGACTTTTGGACAAAGACCAGCCTCACGGAGTACCAGAAGCCAAAGACCACATGGCCTTTGTCACGCTTTCAGCGGAACACTTAGGGAAGCACCTTAATACGCAGAAACAGCGAGCAAAGATTGCTGCAGTGCATTGTCACCTCATGGCCCCAACCAGGCCTCAGGGGCAAATAAGGAAGAGCTGGAATTTAGGCTTGAGAAAAAATTGCACTATAGGCAGGCACAGAAGGAGTGGATCCACCCTGCACCGGCACCGTCTGCAGGCCTTCCGCAGCCCTCTGTCCTGCATTCGCCGGGCGACCCTCTCCTCTCCCTCCAGCTCGGTGCTGCCAGGAGCAAGGCTCCTGCGCGGCACCCCCCATCGCTCGGGCGGCTGACTCCTTTGCAGGGCGTCGCCGCTCTCCGGGGACAGGGCACCGTCCAGCGCTGGGGGCTGCACCGCTCCTGCACCCGAATACAGGCGCCCTCGTGCTGCTGAGCTCCGCTCCGCGTACGGCCCGGGAGCCGCCGGGCCCGCCCCGCCACCGACCAAAGCTTCACCTTCCAGTTCCCCGCAAGGCCCGGCCCGGCCCGGCCCGGCCCACCCCGCCGCCCTCGGCCAGGCCCGGCCCTCCCTCGGCCCCGGCGGGCAGCGCTGCCCACCATCCCCCGGTACCGCTCGTCACTGGCGGGCAGTGCCCCTGATACGGAGCCTCTCCTCTTTTCTCCAGTCCCAGCGGCCGCCCGCGGGAAGCACAGCCGGCGCCCCGCTACCGACAGGAGGCCGCTCAGGGCTGCCGCTTTCGGTTTCCTTTCTGCCCGGCGGGGCGGGGCGGGGGCAGCCGTCGCCCCACCCCACCCACAAGCCTGTGCCTGGGCCGGCTCCGCGCCTGCGCGGCTGTCAGTCACGTGGCGCGCGGTTCCGGGGCGGAGCTGGGGAGCGGAAGCTGCTGCCATGCTGCACAGTCTGGGCCTGGTGGGCACTATCGCAGAGGGGGACGCGGGGCCCGAAGACCCGGAGTCTGGGGGCTCCGAGGATGAGGAGGTGGGGCCGGGCCGGATCTATTGCCTGGGTCGTGGGCGGGCCGGGCCGGGTTGGATCGCGCTAGGCCGGGGCCCAGGTCGGTGCGATCCGGTTCGGGTCGACCGTCCAGCGGTCGTTGCTCATTGGTGTTACCACAGGAACTGCGCCGGGCGCCGGGCCCCAGGCGGCAGGGTCACGCAGGCGGGGACTTTAGTGCCGCCTTTGTCTTCGGCGAGGCAGAGGCCGGCGGCGAAGGCGCCTGGGCGGCGGCACTGCGCCAGCTCCGCGGCAAGGTGAGGCCTGGGACCGAGATTGGGGTTGCAGTGCCCGGGGCTGCAGTGCCCCACGCTCTCCCGGGCTCCTCTTATAGCTCCTCTTTTGTGATTTCCTGCCTAGAGAGCAGCTACGACGCTGGATGAGAAGATTGAGAAAGTGAGACAGAGAAGGAAGTTCCAGGTCAGGGCCTTTCTCATTACTGGAAAGACTGGTATGGGTTTGGCTTTCTACTGTGTCTTCTTCAAAGGCACAGACTCTGAAAGCATCCTGAGGTGCAGTGGTCAAGCTGCAGCTCATCACCTCGACTGGGTTTGCAGCCACACCTGATGCATTGCTGAACTGATGAGAATGCAGAATTTTTAATGCTTAAGGTTATGCAAAAGCATGGATCTGTGAATGGGCTCATAATAACAACAAAAAAAAGCTCACAAAGGATTGAAGTTTCTTTTTTATCCTTGCTTTTTAAAACTTTTTTTTTAAACTTTTTTCTAGGAAAAAGAAGCTAAACGGGCAAAAGTGAAAGATGAAGACGCGGAGACTGAGGATAATCAAACTAAAAAGAGAGAGTGTGAGGATTTCAGCAGGGATGAAGAAGATCTGGAGTCTCAGTATTCACTGGATGATGAAAATATATTCACAAAAGCAGGTATTAACAGTACATAGAGAGGTGGTCAGGAGCAAGAATCTGACAGACTTAGCTCACTGGAGAAAAGTCTGTAGTGAAGCCTTGCTGGGAGTGGACAAGAACTTGTTATTTTTTGTTGTCTTCCTTCTGTAACATTCCTTCTGATTTTGGTCAAGCTTGTTTTGAATGATAGCCATGGTACTTTAATTGAACTCATCCTTGAGGAAGCATATTTACTTCGTGTTTTATTCCACTGCATGCCTGTACTTGTTTCTGAGGCTTCTCTCTCAATAGCTCGTTCAGAGCAAAAACTATGAGGTGAAGGTAGTCACCATATCTTGTTATGTCTTTAGCTGTGCTTGTTAATTCCTGTCGCATTTCTCTGCAGATACGGTCAAAGTGAAGGAATGGAGGAGACCAAAAAAGGGACAAATGGTAAGTGTTGGACAGAATGCCACTAGGTCATTTTCCAGCATTTCTTCTGGAGGAATTTGACTTTGGTTAACAAACTGTAGCTCAAAAAACAGCCCAGATCCCTTTGATGACTCGTATGTGTTGCTGCCTGCATTGTTCTACTTTTGTTGTTGCTGTTTCTAGGAAGCAGAGAGCTTTTTTGAAGACGGCTCTCAATATGATGATAACTTGTCATTCCAGGACATGAATCTTTCACGACCCTTGCTAAAGGTATTTACCTAGTTTGGTCATTACATATGTTACTCTGAAGAATGTTGTACAGCCTCCCCTCCACCAATCAGAACCGTCAAATTCCTCTTCTCTTTGCAGCCTCTCTGAAAAGGAAATTATGTAGGGGCTAGCGTGGTAGTCCTTTAGGAGCTGTTATTCCCAAATAATGGAAACCATCCTTTGGTTTGCAATGTGCCAACACTATTACTGTTACTATTATTATTATTAATACTATAGGTATTTGTATACATTGACAAGTTCCCGCCCTGAGCCCTCTCTTCTCCAGGCTGAGCAGTCCCAGCTCTGCCAGCCTTTCCTCATATGTGAGGTTCTCTGGTCCCTTCATAATACTTGTGGCCCTTTGCTGGGCTCTCTCCAGTATGTCTATGTCTTTCTTGTAGTTGGGAGCCCAGAACTGGACACAGTACTCCAGTTGTGGCCATACCAGAGAGAAAATTTAATTGCTCTATCTCCTTTGTAGGCAATCACAGTTCTTGGCTTCAAGCAACCAACCCCAATTCAGAAGGCTTGTATCCCAGTGGGTCTTCTGGGGAAAGATATTTGTGCCTGTGCTGCCACTGGGACAGGTAGGGGGTTGAGCAGGGCACAGAAAACATGGAGAATTAGCTGTTCACAATAACTGTTAATTCTTAGTTTTCTTTCTTTAGGTAAAACAGCTGCCTTCATCTTGCCTGTCCTTGAGCGCCTGATTTACAAACCTCGTCAGGCTCCAATAACACGGGTATTGGTTCTAGTGCCAACACGAGAACTGGGTATTCAGGTGCACTCTGTCACAAAACAGCTGGCACAGTTCAGCAGTGTCACAACTTGCCTTGCTGTAGGTTAGTATTAAGTTGCTTATGTGAACTGTACAGCTTGCCATAAACTGTTACACTACTGGGAATTCCGTGTTATAAAACTGGAGGGTGTACAGTTATTGCAGGCATGCTTTTAATAGGTGTCCTGTGGTTTAAAATCTCACTTTCCAATACTGTGCTGTACTTTTTTTTGTTTGTTGGTTTCTGAGAAGGAAAAGGTGGGGTCACTTCTATGTGGTATTAATCTGAGTTGTTTCCCATTCCTTAGGCAATTTGCATCTGTAGTCTGCTGCAGCCTGCCTAGGGAGTTGGCAGTGCATGTTTGCTCTCTTTCAGGTGGCCTAGATGTGAAGACTCAGGAAGCAGCTCTTCGCTCTGGGCCAGACATTCTTATTGCCACTCCTGGACGACTGATTGATCATCTCCACAACTGCCCTTCTTTCCACCTGAGCAGTGTTGAGGTGCTGATTTTGGATGAAGCAGACAGGTAGGCTAAGCAGGACAGCACTGAAAAAGGAGATGGTAGTCTTCTGCTTTCCTTTTCCCAGGCTATAGGGCAGTCTTTGTTGCCCTGCCTTAAGTAATGTTTCTTAGCTAGAAGCAGATGAAGCTGCCTTACCTTGCTCTTCTCCTCTGTAGGATGCTGGATGAATACTTTGAGGAACAGATGAAGGAAATAATCAGGTTGTGCTCCAACCACCGTCAGACAATGCTTTTCTCTGCCACAATGACAGAGGAGGTAAGACAGGCTGCTGAGAAGCATACTGAGGCAGAAAGTTGCATAGAAGTTTGTCTAGTCTTTTACCAGAGATTATGTGGACTTTTTTTTTTTTTTTTTCTTAACCTGTTTTGGTAGGTGAAAGATTTGGCTTCTGTCTCCCTGAAAAATCCCATCCGAATTTTTGTGAACAGCAACACAGATGTTGCCCCTTTCCTGCGGCAGGAATTTATCCGGATCAGACCCAACCGAGAAGGGGACCGTGAGGCCATTGTATCAGGTTAGTGATGAGCAAAGAAAAGCTGGAATCAGTAGATGACTATGAAGCAGGCTCCTGAGAGGACTTTCTTTCAGCTCTACTGACACGAACCTTCCCAGATCACGTGATGCTTTTCACTCAGACCAAGAAGCAAGCTCACCGTATGCACATCCTACTTGGACTGATGGGTCTACGAGTTGGGGAGCTTCATGGGAACCTCTCTCAGGCACAGCGGCTAGAAGCACTCAGGTATTAGCAGGCTTAGTTGGCAATTGTAGTCAAAATAGAAGTTAGGAGTTGGAATATTTAGGGCTGAAGTGGATTGCTGTATTCATTGCGGATACATCTGCTATCTCTGCTCAGGCGCTTTAAGGATGAGCAGATTGATATTCTGGTGGCTACAGACGTGGCTGCACGCGGACTTGATATTGAAGGTGTTAAAACAGTGAGTATTTACAGTGCTGAGCTTTTTAAGGAGTCCATTAATGTTGTTTTCCTACTAACACTGTTTCTGTTACAGGTAATCAATTTTACCATGCCCAACACCATCAAACACTATGTACACCGAGTGGGTCGGACAGCAAGAGCAGGCAGGGCTGGTCGTTCAGTTTCACTTGTGGGTGAGGAAGAGCGCAAGATGCTGAAGGATATTGTGAAGACTGCCAAAACACCAGTGAAAGCCAGAATTCTCCCCCAAGGTATGCACTTCACTGAGATAAAAAGCAGAAGAGCAGTACACAGGGAAGATCGTGGTACAGAGGGACACTAAGAGAGGGGCTGAAGAACAGGATGGACTTTGTGAGCTGCTTCTGATGTTCATGCTGTATTATTTTCAGATGTCATACTAAAATTTCGAGAGAAGATTGAGAATCTAGAGAAAGATGTGTATGCAGTTCTGTGCTTGGAGCGTGAGGAACGTGAGATGCAGCAGTCAGAGGCCCAGGTAAGTCATTTTTTTAGGGTTTTTTTTTTTACCTTAGTTGTTTTTTATGTACTTGACCTGCCTACTCTGGAAAGGGAGGAGAGGTATTTTTTTTAGCCATCATGAGCTCACTTCTTCTGCATGAATTATCTCAGATCAATAGGGCAAAGAAGCAGCTGGAGACAGGAAAACAAGAGACTGTGGGCGTGGGTTTGGAGCGGAGCTGGTTCCAGACCCGTGAGGAGAGGAAGAAAGAGAAACGTGAGCATGACACTGCTGCCGTGTTAAATTCCATAGCTGCAACTGAACTCTGCTCTTGTACTTTAAGAGGTTCTTTATTCTGTGGGTTTTTTTCTCTCTCCAGTGGCTAAAGCCCTGCAGGAGTTTGACCTAGCATTACGAGGGAAAAAGAAAAGGAAGAAATTTATGCAGGACACACAGAAAAAAGTCCAAATGACAGTGAGTGCTTGTCCCTAAAAGTGGGACCCTGGTGGACTATCCTAGTTTTCCCTTGGCAAAACCTCACGTCACTGTAAACTTGCATTTTAACACCTTTCAGCCAGAGGAGAGGTCACAGTTTGAAATCTTGAAATCTCAAATGTATGCTGAGCGGCTGGCAAAAAGGAATCGCCGAGCAAAGCGAGCCAGAGCCTTGCCAGAAGAGGAACCAGCAACAGTACCAGCAGGTGGAGACTTTTTGTTTTACAGCTGACTTACCTTATGTCACTCATAAACTAAACTAATTTGTATAGAGGGAGGCACTGATCTTTTAAGGAATGGCCACCAGTGCTGGCCAGGGTGCATGTTTGCAAAGAGGAATCATTGCTTTTCCTGATGGTTAGGCTTGTTGTGGTCAAGGCTACTGGGCTCTAGTAAACAAGATGATGCTGTGGCCTTCTCTTTACAACGAATGTTCTGACTATTGTCTCTGTGTTAGGCCCCAAGCGGAAGAAAAAATTGTCTGTGTTTGATGAAGAGCTTACCAACACAAGCAGGAAGGCTCTGAAGCAGTACCGTGCCGGGTAATGTCTTACTTAGCAATAGCACATTAGCGCAGACTTTAGTAGGTGCGATCTTTTTTGCATCTCTGGACTTTGTCAGGGTTACTTTGACTGATATTGGGGGAAAAGATGGGCAGAGCAGAGAAGGGATTCTTGCAAGAAGTACTGTGCTATTGATGTACTTCAGTGGGTTTTGTCTTACCTCCCTTCCTCCCCTCTCTCTTAAAAAGCCCATCATTTGAAGATCGGAAACGCTTGGGTATGGCCCAACATAGGAAAGGAGGAAACTTCAAACGCCAGTCCAGGTATAGCTCCCTTTACTTTCTTATTCAAGGTTTTGGGTTTTTTTCCTGCTCTCTTCCCTCTTCTTGTGATTGTTTAAAGGCCCTCGCTAAAAGTTTTGTTGGTTCTGCAGTAGCTTACGCTCCTACTGCAGGTCTGATGCTGAGGGCAGTCAAGAATACTGCGTTTAATAGCACATTCCTAGGCTTCTACTTGGGAGAGCACTGCCTAGAAAATGCTCAGTGCTGTTCCTTGTCTGTCATTGAGAGTGGGGCTGGTAGAATGTCATTTCAAATATCTTCTCTTTCAGGTACAAGAGAAAGTAAGAATTGTTGGTCATCACCAAACGGGTGATTTCAGACACAATCTCTCCACAGCCTGGATTGCTTTGTACTGCAAGGAGACAACTTCAGTTAATACTGAATATTTTTTCTTCAAGTTCTGGAATACCTTTTGGGTGTTTGTTAATACCTGGGCGAAGACCCTGTGTGAAAACATCTTCAGCAGCCCATGCAATAAAGGATTATTTTTTCTTTTTTCTTCCTAAAAAGTTTCATCTCTTTTATAGGATAACTAGAGCAACTAAGTGCTGGGCTATGTTACATCTTTCTGTCAGACTTTCAGTTCATGTAGGTCAAGTGGCCTTTAAGGTAAAAACTGGAGAACACTTACTACTTTATTTATATACTTCTGTGATCTTGATTAATTAATATGGCTGAAAAGGATTTCTGTGGTTAAGACACTATTTCTAAGGTAGGGAAAAAAAAGTTTTTCAGGCTATCTGACACAAAGATGGTTTCAGAGGTGACAGTCACAGGAATTAAAACAAACCTCCCAAGAGGCTACTATCTGAAGAAAGATTATCTCCAAAGGTTGGGGGGGCAGACTGCTTCCTCCTAACTGAAAAGAAAGCAGCTGTAACCTGAGGCAGGAAGACTACAACCAGAATGCAGGCTGGTTGACATTACTGTATGTAATTAATGATGTTTGCTCATCCTGACTTTTTTTTTAATGGAAGCCATGCAGCTCCACCTATAAAGATCAAGCTGGCTTACTACAGGTTAATAAACAGCAGCTTAATGCAGAGCATCAGAGATCACTATTCCTTAATACCAGCACCGTTGTACTTGTCCCACTATGAGTAGAGCAGGGAGAATTCTGATCAGTAACCCATGCTTAATTTCATCGAAACATTTATATTTTTTTCTTTGAATTTTTACCATCTCCACCATCCCAACAATTTTTTTTCATCAGCCTTGCTACATTTCACTGATATGCTTTAATTCCTGTAAGGAACACAGACCAAGGTGGGCCTAAGTGATCCAGACCAACTGTTAACTTCTGAACTGTCAATACAAATTGAGCTTTTTGCTTCAAACGTGCTCTTCCTTCTGAGGTTGCCAAAGTGCAGTAGTGAAAGGTAATGGCTGCACTCCTGAAATAGACCAGTACTAAAGTGACTCAAGTTACTGTGTTTTCCAACTTTATTAAAAAGGGCAAACTTTACAAGCAGTGGATATAAAATATACATAGCAAAGTTTTGACAGGTGGTACTGCTCATTATATTCCCTTAATCCATCTTCTTGCGGTTTAAAGGTACGTTATAGAATATCTTACGGCCTTGGTGGACGCATGCCAGGTGGAGGGGGTCCTGGGAAAAAAGGGAAGACTTGAATACTGAAGAGGAAGGAAGAATCATGGCTAAACCAGAAAGATGTTTATGCTGAAAGTGGCCTTAGGACCCCTTTTTTGGCACTGAGGCATTTATTGACAACTGGCATAGCTAGGGAGGCATTGAAACAGATCACCCTTCAAACATTTTATGTTACGACTTCTTATTGCTTCTAGGCATTTAAGATAACCTCTGCTCACCTCTCATTCCTGGGGGTGGAGGCCTCATGCCTGGTGGGGGCATTCCCATAGGAGCACCTCGGCCAGGTGGCATTCCCATTGGTGGGCCCATAGGTGGTCTCATGCCTGGCGGAGGTCCCATCATTCCTTAAGCCAGAGAAAGAACAAGCATATAAATCCAGCTGAATATTCAAGGCGCTAGCTGGGTATCGGAATAATCCTCCATAATACCAGATCTTCATCAGACTCTGATAAATGCCTCTATCACCAATTTTGCCACATAACATGAGCTCCTTGCTACCCCACTCCATCGAGTAATTCCTACCTGGAGGAGGTGCTCCTCTGCTCATGGGTGGGGGAGGACCCCCACGCCCTGGTGTGTATTGAGTTGGGGCTCCCGCTATGCTAGCAGTGGCTGCTGCAGCAGCAGCTGCAACTGTTCCACGACCTTGAGGTGTCATCACCTGTAAACAAAATAAACAGGTTCAGAGAAACAGCACAACATCTGCTTTACAGTAGTAACTAAAAAACAAGCAAGAGTTATTATCCCTTCAGAAAATTACACCTCTTAATGTATTAAGTAATGCTACAAACTCATAATACAATTCAGTGGATACCACATGAATTCTGTGCAAGGAGCTTGTCCTGGTTTCAGCTGGGATAGAGTTAAGTGTCTTCCTAGTAGCTGGTACAGTGCTGTGTTTTGAGTTCAGT
>JANZLQ010000009.1:32459398-32476901 GCA_026212715.1 Elanus axillaris | reverse complement strand
GGCGGGGAGCCGGGCGGCACGCCGCGGGTCTGCCGGGCCCAGTCGCCGTTGCTGCCTTCCCGGGCCCACTGCGGCGCCGCGCTCGCGGCCCTTCCCTCCGGCGGCCCGCCCCGCCGCGAGGCTCTGGCCTAGGGTCGCCGGCCGTGGGGTCGCCGGGCCCGCTCTGCGCCCGTCCCCACCGCCGCAGCTCCCGTTGCGCCGCGGCCGCTGGAGCCGCGGGTCTCGGTGCGCGCGGGGTCCGCCGCGCCGGCTCGGCTCCCGGGCGTGAGGCCGGGCGGGTCCGCGATCGGGCCGAGGAGCCGTCCGAAAAGGGCTCAGGTCGCCGCTCCCCCGGGAGCCGAGCGGACCGGAGGCGCCAGATGGACAGCGCTTCATCCGAAAAAATTGTTTAGCGTCTTAAACTGAGTTTTGGCCCAGGCTTCAGGAGTTGCTGACTGGCTGGCCGTTTTCGGCTCACTTGACTGATTTACAATAATAAAAAGCAGTTCTTTCTTTTTTTGCCTGTTGCTATCAGTCTCTGTCTTTGCTAAGAGATGGTCTCTGCCCAGCTGTGTTGGAATATGCAAGATCAGAGGCCAGTGTCATAGGCTTAGTCTTTTACAGCTGAAGTGCAGCCATGGAAGGCCTTGGGAGGAATGTAGAAACGGAGAATCTGAGCTACCTGGTTCTTTGGTTTCTCCAGGGAAGTACATTTCTCTTTGTTTGTTATATGAGGCAACGCAGAAAACTCTACATAGCCCTCAGGTTGGACTCTGCTGTCTGCTACCCTCTTATGCTGCTTGGTCAAGGAAGCTGTCTTTTCTGCACACTTGCCCAGTTAGTCACTCTGCTAACGTCACTTCCACCTTTTGCTTGGCCTGTTGGTACCACAATCTTGGGACTTGCTGAGAATCAACTAGGATGTTTTGTTGCATCTACAGGTTTCAGAAGCTGCACATATTTGCTTGTTGACTGGGGGGTTCTACCAGGCAGCTTTTCTTTTTCATGGAATGTTCTTTCATCCTCCTCATTTTCATTCTGCCTGCAGCACACTTTGTTCTCTGTAATGAAAAGAAGATTGAGTTTGTGAATAGGGAAATTCTGTTTAAAATACTCTGGTTGTTTTAGCTTGCAGCTTCTCAGAAGTCTCTTGTATAGTGTGTTATTAGTGGCTCTCCTGATTTCTTCTTGCCTTGCAGCCACCTCTGCGCCACTGCTTTGTACGAAGGAACTCGTTCTGCAGAAGCAGAGTGAATTCCTCTTTGATGGATTTCAGCTTGGCTGCTGTCTCCCTATATAAAACTGTGAGAATTCCTTACATGCTGTTGTTGAGAAGAATGTTCTGTGAGAGATCCCTAAGTGACTAATAATCACGATTATGCAAAATTGCAGTCTGTGCTTCTTTCCAAGAGCTTCTGAACAGTCACTTTATCAGATGTATCACTGATGCACTGCAAAATATCTATTGTAAAATTTGACGTCCATTAACATCTCTTGTCTGCAGACATACAGTGAAATATTCCAAAGAATGCTTTTGACAGACAACCTCATGTTAAGAGGCTGACCTGAAGTACCCTTTGTATGTGTAGTCCAGCCTTTGTTGTCCTCTTCTGGAAAGCTGCTTCTGCTGAGCCACTGATCTGTGTGGGTCCTTAAAAGGGTTGTTTGACCTAGACTGCCTGAAGAGTTTCCTACCTTTTTTTAATTCCTATTTCTCTGAGTTCTGCTCAGCCAATTAATTTTGATGTTTGAATTTCTTCCTTAGTAGGCTTATGTGCTATCTGTTCCATGGTGCTGCTGTGCAAATAAACGGTCCTTAAGCTCTATTCCTTTCGGTGCATATTTGCTGTGCCTCGAATACTGATTGGAATAGGGAACATGGTTTCCAGTCACGACTGGGTGCTCATTTATGGAAGATGTTTGGGGCAGAAATAGTCTAAGGTATCATGGTAAGTTACTTTCTGAGTTTGTATGCGGCTGAAAGCTTTTTTTGAGGTACAAAGGTAGTGTAATACAACTTGGTTTGTTACTATTTTCAGTGGTGAGCATATCAAGGGAGCTGCAGGTAGAGTGCATTGCCTCTACAAGCTGTGGGCCAACCTCTGCAGTACTTTTTTTTTCTTTTTTTTTTTTTTTAATGAAACAGGAGACTTTATTTATACTTATATGACGCTTAGGCACATGGCTTAGTGGTGGACTTGGCAGTGTTAGGTTTATGGTTGGACTTGATGATCTTAAGGGTCTTTTCCAAACTAAATGATTCTATGATTTCTGCAAAATTTCCCATAATGCCAGTGGTTTTGTTTTAATGTACACTTCCTCTCCCTGAATGATGTATGTTCTGAGCATCTTTGTTTTGGCATATAAAGTACTGTATTTTCTTGTACTCTGCAGTAGCAACTTGCAATGTAAGTTGCAGTACATATAAAAGACTATGACTGTACTGCAAGAGGCTGAAGGGAGAAGTGGTAATTAGATTCTAATTACTCATGGGTATATTAGTTAAGAGTTGCAGATTCAGTTCTTAATAGTCAAGGAAGTAATCTTTGAGCCTTGCCTCTTCACTGTGTATTTGCTGTGCCTCGAACACTGAATGGATTTAGAAGGTTTCTAGTCGTGAGTTGGTTCACTTGTGGGAGAAATAATTACCTGTTCAGTTCTTGCAAGCCAGTCTGATTATTGGAAGTGATGTGTGCTTATGCCATATGACTAAGATTTTTCAGGCTCTCAGGTTTAGTCCATCTTAGGCTTTAGTTGCTGAGTGGAAATCACATACCATTTGGGAACTGCCTGTCTGTTTCTAGACTTAATGGATGGATACCTGTATATCCTGCAGATCTGGGGGTGTCATGCAAACTGAGCACTTTGTCTGGGGAATAAGTGCAGAGCTGTGCTTCTTCTTGTATACTAGTAATTGTCATAGCGTTCTTAAAGATTCAGTTGATGAGTTATCTCTGTTGTGAGCTGTTGCTGCAAAAGACATTTGAAAGTCTAAATTATTTATTTATTTATTTTAGCGTGAGTGTGTGTAATTCAGGAGAAGGAAGTGAGGAAGACATTCACAGTTTTATTAGGTTCATCTATCTCTGCGAGACAGAAGGATCAGGCAAGCTCCCAATTCTTACGGCTGATGCTACACAGTACATTGGTTCAGTAGGCTTTCTTGGTTCTGCCTTGTCTCTTTATTACACTGTACTTGGATTTTACAGAAAGTCAGGTTTTTAGGATCAGGAGGGACTCTTCTGATGTGTAGTGTGGCACGCTTGGCAGACTTTTCCTGTCCTTAGAAATATCAGGTATTGGGCATTGACTTGCAAACAGGCTGAGGATAACTGGTATAGGTAGGCGTGCTATTGATACTAACCCCAATAATAAGTGCTGTACAGGGGGTTGCAGTCTTCTAAGTATATCTGGGCTCAGAGCATTCCTGTCTTTATGCAGATGCCTAAGTGCTTTGCTCTGCTTATGCAATGAGGCAAGGTGCTATTCTTGTCCTGGGTTCCTTATGCTTTATTGCCTAAATTCCTAGTTTACTGTGGACAAAAGAAGACTAGCTGCTTCAGGATGAGTGTAGAAGAAAGGAGTAGAGTCCAATTTA
The DNA here is from genome assembly GCA_026212715.1 of Elanus axillaris. Lineage (NCBI taxonomy): Eukaryota > Metazoa > Chordata > Aves > Accipitriformes > Accipitridae > Elanus > Elanus axillaris. Next base: position 32,473,324 of record JANZLQ010000009.1, on the reverse strand, counting down.
CTGATTGTAATGGGTATGAAAATAGTAGCAGCAGCTGTGTATGTGCTTAGGGTTAGAGGCCTCTTGAGAACATATTTGCTGCAAGTTAACATGTCTCTCTTAGCAAAGAGTAAATTGTATATTTCTCTCTTGGAGTGAGAGAACAGAACACTGATAATCAAAATCTGTGAAGAAAGGGGAGTGTGTTAACACATGCTCATGGGATTTGGAGACGGTATTTCCATGGGACTGCATACGCTCAGTGCTTTCTGTTTGTGAATTAGCCTAGATCTGTGGGCTGCAAAGGCTTCTTTGAAACACTAATTTGAGCTCTCACATGAGCAGTCTTCTTTTGTGTGACCTCACCTTCTCCAAGCCAGAGGTTTTTACCTGATATACCTTCTCTGAAGGGCAGGCTTTCCTCTTTCTCTTTGTTGTGAAGGTGAAAGTGGTAAAACTTTTATCCAGGGTGAATCATGGAGCAGGAGATGGCTTGGTTGTCTTCCCTCCAAGATTAGGAAGTAAAATATCAAGTGTTGTTTGTGTAACTGCTTGACTCTAACTTGCAATTTTATATGACAGGAATCATACAAATTCTTCTCTATCATCACCCTGGAGACCTGCTCAGCCTGATTGGTGCACTGAGTCTGTTGCTTTTCTGAGGCCAACTCTTTCTCACTAAGTTAGTCTGAGCTAATGCTGTGCCGCTTCTCTGAAAGGTTGGAGATCTTATTTTAAGAAACTGGCAAAGCTGAACTGTACTTGACTGGCACTTTCCTGCATGAGATATGTTTAGTCTTACAGTCATTTTATGGGTTTTAAGAAAATGTAAGCTGCTCTTGGGATACTGAAAAGGAAAGAGAAGGCCGGAAGGAGTACTGACTGTAACCGTCTCTGTGAGTTGGGGTAAGCTGTGCATTTTCAGAATATCACTAAATTTCGAATCTTGCTTGCCAGATACTTTCCAAGGGGTGGGATGGTAGGACGGACAAAGTCTGGCTGTCGTAGGAGTGGAGGAGGATGGTGTTCCTGTGCCCGTGCAGTACCAATCTCCCTTTTGGGTTGGCTGAAGCCCCAGATAGCTTTGGAGTTCAGGCTTCCTGGATTCCTGCAGGAACTGCAAAGACCATACACATGCTGAGCATAGAGCAAATTGAGCAAGGCAGCTTCAGAAGGGCTCCTCATGGTAAACAATGCCTGTTTTAATAGGGGAATGTCTAATTTCTCTCTCCAGCAAGTGTCTTCATTGTAAAGCAAGTATCTCTGATCTGGTGGACACCTGAGGGCAAGGGTAGCTGCAATGATAACACTGAGCATTTCCAGGAAATGCTATGAAAGAAATGCTAAACTTGCACACCTCATCCTCAATTCCAGCAGGCAGGAGTGATGATAATGTTGTGACTATCTCAGAAGGCTGCACCAGAAGACTATAGCATTCTGTTTTCCTAGGTGAGGATGCTGCCTCAGTTGGGAGTGAGAAGATAGTCAATGGGGGCTGATAAAGGGGTTTGGGGGCTAATAAAGGGGTTTGTGTGTGTACAGATGCAGAGAAACATAAGCGCACCTGAGTTTTCATATCTCTCCATGTAGTGATAACAATCTCTGCAAGGGGAAGAAGAGGCATATGAGCTTCATTGATTGAGATTATCAGCAGATCTCTAGGACAACAACTTATGCAGACTAGGCGTACATGCCTTTTGTGGTAGACATAATTTCATAGAAGTTCCCTCTTCCAGGACAGTCACGTAGTCCAATTTCCTGGGCCAGGTATCTCTGCAGCTGCTCGGTCTTTGCTGATCTGTGGAAGGTTCTCTCTGCTTGCCTTGCATCAGGAAAATCCCAAAGGCTGGTCTCCCTTCAAGTCTTAGCCTGTCTTACCATCACTTTCCCAATTGATCAAGGAAGTTGGGGAAGTATGTTGAATATGAAACAAAAAATGTCCCTGCTCAGCACTGTCTCATCTTTGTTCTGGGGAAAGGAGCTTGGGTTGCCTCAACAGGAGAAATGGGAGCTTCCATAGGAGCTGGGAAGTTGTTTGGATGCTTACCATCTCATTCAGTTTATGGAAATTGGGTCTTGGGAGGAGTCCTTAAGGACAGGACTACTTCTGTGTCTGGTCAGATCTCATTTTTGGCAGCTCGAAGCCTTTGTTCCTGAGAACTGCTGATGGGGAGGGTTGTCTCTCTCCCTTGTGACTTTCTCCCTTTGGCTCTGTGGGAGAGAGCAGGGCTACTCCCTTGACCCAGGAGAGGATTAAAAAGGAACTGAACAAGTACATTTCTTTACAGCCTCTTACTACCAGATGAAGCACAAACCAGCATGTCTGACAGCTGTCTGGGACCAAACCCTGAACACAAGCTTATGCTCTAAGGCAAATAAAGGAGTGAAAGGTAGACCTCCAGAGCAAATGCTGAGTTAACTTTTCTGCTGTGATGGATATTCATGTTTAGATTTATAATGTTATAGGAAGGGGATGGGATAAAGTTAGCTGCTGCTACTCTGCCTAGGAGCCTGTTTGGGTACCCTGAGTGGATCAAGGTATCTGAGAAATATGAATGGAGCATCAGTAAACACCAGGCCGTAGGAGGGAGACTACCTGGACAGTATGTTCCCCCTTTCATGTACGGACAGTAGCTGAGCCTAGAGAGCTATTGCTTTACTAGTCTTGTAAACAAACCTGGCTGTACGGACAGTGGGTGGCAAATGGGGCTTTGCTGATCAGAGTGACTCTCCTTCTTGTGTGAGTATCCCAACAAGCTCTCGGAAGTATTCCTTGGGTGATAAGGTTGGGCATACAATTTCACAATATGAGGCCTTGATCTCTGACACACTGCATGTTTTGTCCCCAGCAGGCCCAGCAAACCGTAAGACTGGTCTTACGTAGTGTTTTGAAGCTTAATGTTAGATGCAATGTAACAACTGAAATAGTTTTTGGAGCTGCTCACTATCCTTTCTCTTAACAGGTGTGGGGGTGTATGCTATTGTAAAGGTACCTGGAGGAGTCTGGAGCAATGCCACCACCTTCGGACATTGTGAAAGTAGCTGTTGAGTGGCCAGGTGCCAATGCCCAGCTGCTGGAAATAGATCAGGTGAGACCTGGTAATCAGATGTGGGAGGAGACGCACCACAACCTTGATACTGGAATGTGGGAAGCATAGAAATAGGCAGTATTCCTTTCTGGTTGAGAAGAACATGGCTAGTGAGGACTCTCTCTTTCTGTTCTAGAAAAGGCCTCTTGCATCCATCATCAAGGAGGTCTGTGATGGGTAAGTAGTTCTCTGGAAACTCTTGCGGAGAAAGTCCATCCCCTGACAAATCTTGCTGGGGTACTGTGGAATGTCTCTGCTGCTTGTCAATGTGCTGCTAGCCCGATCCGTGCTGCCTGCTGCTGGATTTGGCCATGAAATGGGCCAGGGTTTAAATCGGGAAGAAAAGGATCTCCTGGAAAATGGAGGCTTTGCATCTTTATTCCAGTTACGAGTGTGTGCATATGTACGCCCCTAGGGTCAGTGTCTCTGAGGATTGGCCCATCTTGCTGTTCTGAAGTGCAGGCCTCTTCAGGCATTCCACAGAGTTTGACTTAGAGTAGGCTGAAGTCCCATCCCCGCCTCAAGAGGAAGGTGTTTTCTCTCCTCTTTGGGAGACCTAATTTCCTTTGCTAAAGCTTTGTTTGAAAGTTCTTTTCCACCCTCCTGGGATCAAGCTCCTGTTCCTAATTGTGAGCCAGAAGAAAGAGGAGAAAGAAGCTTATGTATCCTTCTTCTTCCTCTGCCAGGTGGTCACTGCCAAACCCTGAATACTACACCTTGCGGTATGCTGATGGTCCTCAGCTGTACATCACAGAGCAGGTCAGTGTGCGAGGTAGCAGTTTGCTGATGTCCTGGGCAAGAGTACAGAATGCCTTGGACTAGTGTCATGGAACAATACTGTCACTAATCCTTGGTGGGCCACATCTCTGCTATGAAAAATACTCAGACTTGAACAGTGTCATTCAATTGAGGAGCCTTGCACTTCTCCCTTTGCATGCTGATAGGTGCGAGGACCCGGTGACTCAATTCGATACCCTCGGTAGGATTGTGTGGTATAGGAACCCCTTTACTTGTGCATACAAATGTGCACTGTAGATCCAGTTGCATTCTTTTCCCTCCACTTTTCTGCAGTTTAAAGTTTATGTTTTCTTTCAGACTCGCTGTGACATCAAGAATGGAACTATCCTACAGCTGGCAGTCTCCCCAGTAAGTGCTTCCTCACATCCCTTTTTCTCAGTACCTATCCTCATATGACAGGCTGTTTCTTGCCTCTCAGCTTTTCTCTCTGGATCTCCCCAAATTATAGGGGGCTTACCTTTGTCGCTGGCCATTCTGCACAATGAGGTGCACGCTCTTGTTTTCCTTCGTGGTTGTGGCGTGTCTTTCCTTTAGATGCTCTCCCCTTTTGTAGGACTTTCTGTAAATAAATCCAGTCTACGTTTTTATTGCATCTCCTGGATTAGCATATTGTAAAGCACCTGACAGGCACATTCTCAATATGAGTGCAGTTAGTAGTATCAGTTGGAAAGCAACAGTACTGCTGACTTAATGCAGAAATTAAGAGACAAATTTGATGCAGGAAGGGTTTTTCCTAGTGGATTCTTGCTATTGTGACCTCAGCAGTTGTCTTGCAGACTTGCTGCAGCTTCCTTTTTATTGAAATTCTTAAACCCTTTTTGTGCAAGTGTCATGGCAAATAGGAGAGAGTGAGTAGAACAGGAAGGAGTTACTTGGGCAAGAGGTGGTTGAGAGGATATCATTGATCTGTGTCTGAGAAATCTTACAGAATGTTGTGTGGATGCACAAAATGAGCTTGTGCTTCTCTCTGAATCTGAGAGATTTTTTTTTTAACATCGTGTTTCTTTAATGGTCTCACTCAATATTTGTCTGTTCACCTCCACTCACCTCACCAAGAGGAAAAACAAGCATTTAATCTAACATGTAAAATAGCATTTTACTTGCCTCCTGCTTGACTGTAACTGTTGCTGAGTGCAGCCTTTTTTTAGGCTTACGTCTATCTTAGACTTGCTGACTGCTGCTACTTACCCTGTAATTGCTGGTATCTCTCTACCCTTGCTGTGCTCCTTCTGCCCATCCGTGGAGTTCTGACAGAATGCTGATGCTGGCAGAACTCAGTCTGCAGGTGGAACTCAGTCTGCAGGTGACTACTCTGCAACTGTCATCATCCCTCTTTCCTCCCAGTCTAGGGCAGCTCGCCAGCTGATGGAGAGGATCCAGTCACACAGTATGGAAGCCCGACTGGATGCCATGAAGGAACTGGCTAAACTTTCAGCAGATGTGACCTTTGCCACAGAGTTCATTAACATGGAAGGGATTACAGTGCTGACACGGCTTGTGGAGAGCGGGACCAAGCTTCTGTCCCAGTAAGTTTCCTGTATTCCAGGGCTCTGGAACAGGGCCTCAAATAAGGGGCTAATTTTGCTTGCTGAAGTGGCATTAAGCACCCAAGCTCATAGCAAATGCCAATCTATTAATTGAGACAAAGTCTTTCTAGCCATTTGCCAAACCTCATGAGGCAAAAGAGGAGACATGATGTGTGAAACTTGCACTGAAAGATCACTTTGATAATTTAAATTACTTTTATTAACTTTCTTGTGGTTGTTATCTCCTCGAGCAGTTATTCATCTGCCATCTAAGGGAGAAAGTATCCTATGAAAAACCCACATGCAATTGCACACAAGAAAATTTCTGTAGAACTGGAGGCATGTATGTGCCAGTCAGCAGCAAGCATGTTGCTGGCTCTTCTATACATGGTCAGTGCTTTTTCACCTGCATGACAAGAAGAGTTGCTATGAAGGCCAAAGGTCTGTTTATCTTAGGGAATAGAAAGGCCTAAGGAATGTATAGCAGGGAAAATATCAGTCTTCAGTCTCCAACGGTTTTCAACTTTTGGGCTTCCTGAGCAGAAATTGTATCTCTTTGTTTTAAGAACCTTTGGGTGTTTCTTCCACATATTTTTCTTCTTAATTTTTTAATCAATTTATGGTTTTGACATCTGCAGCACTGTGTGGAAATGAAGCTCCGCATTTACTTGTCCTATAAGAAAAAAAATACTTCCTTTATTTTAAATGTCACCTAATATTCATTTGGCTCCTGCTATGTATTTTGTTACGAGAAATTGTAAATTCCTCTTCCATACCATTCATAACCATATAGATCTCTCTCTCGTATCAACCCGTAGTCATGCCTTTTCTAAGCTGCAGTCTTAGTTACAGTGTTAGTGGACTATGGCAGCCATTCCAGAGTGCTAATCATTCTTTCTGTGCTTCCCCTAGGTCTTAGCTCTTTCCAGTACTACTGTGCTGTTGTGGGGAAATTTTTCTGTAACTCTTCATCAGTTTGAAACCTGACCATTTAACTTCTACCCTCTTGTTTCTTGTCTTTCAGTCAGTTATTAATGAAATAAAGGGCTTTTGTTTTTACCCTTTAGCAGCTGAGTGGTTTGGGTTTTTAAAGACACGTTGGTGAAGCACCTTATAAAAATCTCCTTTGAAGTCCAGGAGTTGTGCTCAACTGTTCTCATTTTGACTTACTGATTCGTTCAGAGACTTTCAGTATTGTGGTGAGTTAAGATCGGCTGGCTGCCAGCTGCCCACCAAGCCTCTCCTCAACAGGACAGGGGAAGAAAGGAGGATGAAAAAGCTCATGGGTTGGGCAACATAGACTTGACTTGGGGGAACTTAATTTATTTTTTGTCAATTAACAAAGACACACGTAAAACTGCCTTCCCTGCACCCCCTTCTTTCTGGACTCAAGTTTACTCCTTCACTCCCCACTCCGCCTCCTCCCTGCACCGAGCTGCACAGGGGAATGGGAGTTGCGGTCAGTCCCTCATACTCTGTCTATGCTGCTGCTTCCTTATCATGCTCTTCCCCTGCTCCAGTGTGGAGTCCCTCCCATGGGATACAGTCCTTCACAAACTGCTTCATTGTGGGTCCCCCACAACACAGTGTGTCAGGAACAGACTGCTCCAGTGTGGGTCCCCTGTGGGCCACAGTTCCTGCCAGAAAACCTGCTCCTGCGTGGACTCCTCTTGACAGGCCGCAGCTCCTACCAAGAGCCTGCTCCAGCACGGGCCCTCCGTGGGCTGCAGCTTCTTTCAGGGCATCTCCACCTGCTGCAGTGTGGGGTCGTCCGAGGGCTGCGTTGTGAGTGTCTGCTCCACTGCGGTGGTCCACGGGCAGTAGGGGACAACCTGTTTCACTGTCATCTCTCCATAGGCTGCAGGGGAATCTCTGCTCCAGCATCTGGAGCACCTCCTCCCTGTCCTCCTTCACTGACCTCCATGTCTGCAGGGTTGTTTCTCTCGCATATTCTTTCTCCCCTCTGTCACACCTGCTGCGCAGCTTTTTTTGCCCTTTCTTAAATATACTTCCACAGAAGTGCCACCAGCTTGACTGATGGGCTCAGCTTCGGCCAGTGGTGGGCTCATCACAGAGCCCACCTGGGACTGGCTGTGTCTGGCATGAGGTAGCCCCAGCCCCTCCTCACAGAGGCTGCCCTGCAGTCCCCGGCACCAAAACCTTGCCACATAAACCCAGTACACATCTAGATGTGAAACACAACTTTCCTCTACAAAAGCCATAGCAATTCTTCCCTGTTAAATACTTACATTTCTTCTAGTGGTATTATTCTTTTATTATAGATTCCTCCTATCTTTCTGGTGACAAAGACCTAAATGCCTAATACGTCCTTCAGATTCCTGCCTGAGTTCTCTCTAAAAATTGCCGTTATGTTTGCCACTTTCTGCAGAGCACAATAAGCAGTTTGGCAACGTTTCATTTTACCATGGTTCCACTTGAATTCTTCAGTGAGTATCATCTGGCCCTGGAGATCTGTTTTTCATATTAATGGCTTGTTCCAGAATGTCTTCTAGTGATGTTCAAATGACAGATTTGAAGACTTTTTTCTTCTCTCTTAAAAACAAACAGAAACCTGAAAAAAAACAAACTCTGATCTGGAAGTTTCCCCAAGCACATTCACAGTGAACTGTGATGCAAATAATTCACTTGGCTTTTCCACTGCAGTTGTTCTGTTTCATTGAAAGCACTTTTAAAGTCTTGATAACGTTGTTGTAACATTTATAGGTCTTCTGTTTTCTTACGTACTAGCAACTAATATGTTTTCAGCATATTTTACAATCTTTCCCTTAGTCTCTTTTACCTTTCTGTCTTATGGTTGTGTATTAAATTTTCCACAACTCATGCTGTGCTTTTGTTTCAAACCAGGTCTCAATATTTACAGAATGACAATTTTTCTTTGTTTTTTTCTCATGTTAAAACATGTTTGTTAGATTTTTTTTTTTTGTGTGTGTGTGTAGGGGTTATTATTTCCAAAGATTTTTGTGTGTTTTGTGATATAAATTTACTCTGGAGCTCAAATCTGACAAAAGTTAAAAAACCTAGTGTTTGCAGGTGGTTTAAATTTTCAGCTGATCAGCTTAAAAAGCTTTCCCCTTTTCAAGTTGGTCTTTTTTTAAACTGACAGTCATTGTTCTGAATATGCTGGGATTTGCTGCGTTTTGGTTGGGTTTGGTTTTTTTTCCTTTTTGAATTTGTTGAAATTGAGTAGCAACACTTTGCGCTGCTCAGAAATAAGTACTGTATCGCTGCTTCTCTTGTTATTCCTTTGACTAGCCAGGTACTGATCCAGGTGGTTGTGAGTCTCTGGTGGCAGGACTAGGGACTTACTGTTGCTAGCTTTAGTTTGTGCTTGTAATCAAGAAAAATAAAATATGATTTTACAAAACTATAGCATTCTCTTGATAAATGCAAATACTTTATTGCTCCCCAGCTGCCAAACTGTAGCCTGTTTTATGAGGAGAAGGTGGTGACTTTTTTCTCTTATCCAGCTTACTCAGCTGGACAGGCTTTTTCCTTGCTACCAGATATCTTGTAACTGCATTCTTGATTTTCTCAGTTACAGTGAGATGTTGGCTTTCACCTTGACTGCCTTCTTGGAGCTCATGGACCATGGTATTGTCTCTTGGGACATGGTCTCAATAACCTTCATCAAACAGGTGAGTTTGGGTAAAGTGGGTGAGGGGATGTTATTTCTTTTCGTGCTTTAATGCAGCTTCCAGAAAGGGCAAGATGATGCTAAGAAGCTGAGTACTCATTGAGGGCACAGTGCACCCAAGCTTTCTGAGCCCTGTCTTCCTTAGCTTGTCTCACTCACCACAAGGTTTCCTGGATAGGCACCCGTTGACCTGCTGGTTCACCTGTTTTTAGATTGCAGGGTATGTGAGTCAGCCTATGGTAGATGTCTCCATCCTCCAGCGATCCCTAGCCATTCTAGAAAGCATGGTGCTAAACAGTCAGACTCTGTATCAGAAGATAGCAGAAGAGATCACCGTGGGGCAGCTCATTTCTCATCTGCAAGTGTGAGTATCCACCCAACAGTGGTGTGATTTAAATCAATTTTATGAATATCTGTTAATTTGAAAGTATGTCCTTTTATGTTTAAAACACTTAAAGTGGCTATTTTTACAGTACTACTGACATGACATCTTACTTGAACTTCAGAATTTCTAACAGATTTAAAAAAAAAAAAAGTAAGATCCTGGAAAAACATGTTCTATGTTCTGGAAGCACCTATCCACATGAGTATATATATGTATTGAACAAAGATATTTTGCTTTAACAACTGCTCAAGTGTGTTCAGTGTTAGGACCAAACCTGTGTTTTACTAAAACAACTTCCCAAAGCTTCTGCATTCAGTCATCTGTCACCTTCACCCCTCTTTAAATTGTCTCCCCTAGGATCTAAGAGCTCATGATCTTCTGGTTTTTGTCCTGCATATTAAGGAAGAAAACAATGGCTTTTCTTGCTTTTTTTTCCCCACCTGCCCTTCCTCTCTTTCCAAATAACCGACAAATTAATACCTGGCTTTTAAGGCTGTTTGTGTACGTCAGTTCTACTCTTCCATAAAAAAGGAAGTATGCATTTGTTGGAGCTTTAAGTAGTTGTTTGGGGTTTTTTTTCTCAAGCCTTTTAATTCTGAAAATGTGGGAAAGCACCATTTGTGAATGATTAATATTCCTTAATCAACAAACAGTAGTTTAACAAAATTATAGTGCAAACAAGGTATTGCATCAATGTCACTGTGTGCTTAGAGTGTTTATATGTTTGAACTTGGTTAACAGAAAAGCTAAACAAGTTCTCATGAACACTGCAGCAACTTTGTTCTGCAAAGAGTATATGTTCTTTCAGCTTTATAATTTCTGTTTTAGTAAAACACAGGTTTGGTCCTAACACTTGAGCAGTTGTTTAAGCAAAATATCTTTGCTCAAGACATATACTCATATGCTTAAGTGCTTCCAGAACAGAGAAGGTTGCTGAAGAAAGTACCTATCCAGGGAATATTGCAGAAAGGAAGGCTGGAGAGCGAGTCAGAATTTGCTGGTGTTTGTTTGGCAAGACTATCAGAAGGAAACAGTCTTTAGCAGAGGGTAGGTTCTGGAAGAACAGGTCCATGGAAATAGGTCTGAAAGAGACAAGTTAGAAGAGGAGAAATTAATTTTAAAATTGTTTTGCTTTGTCAAAAAGCAAGCAGTGTGATGAAAAGAGCAGCAAACCCTGAAAGGGAGGGTAGAAGAGATGAAGCGACAGACTTCAGAGACCTGCGAAGCCTGGAAGCCCAAGGACAAGCTAGGATGTTGTATGAACATTTGCATGTTTAAAGTATGACAGATTGACCAAAATTAAGAACATTTGGAAGGGAGCAATAAAAGAGGGAATATCATCTAATCCACACGTATGCCAGGGATAAATGCCAAAGTGGGGAAAATGGCTATTTAAGCTAAAAGATGTTTTAGCTTTAGATATTTTATAAAAGTTTTCAATTTTTTAATATATATATAAAAATATTTTTTTAAAAGTATACACACACACAAATTCATTTAGGTGATGCAATGGACTTCTGTTCATCAGAAGAGTTTGAAGTTCTGCAGAAGTCTCCCAAGAGCGTATTGGGTCTCAGTGAGATGGAGTTTATTTCCCTCAGAGCAGCCCTCATAGTGCTGTGCTTTGTATTGGTAGCTAGAATGGTGTTGATAATACACCAGTGGTTTGGCTACTGCTGAGCAGTGCTCCCACAGCATCAAGGCTGCCTCTCCAACGTTCCCCCCTCGCCAGTAGGCTGGGGGTGGGCAAGATCTTGGGAGGGGACATAGCCAGGACAGCTGACCCAAACTGACCAAAGGAATATTTCATACCATATGATATCTGCTCAGCAACAAAAGCTAAGAGAAAGGAGGTGGCGGGGGGGGTGGGCATTCATTATTACAGTGTTTATCTTCTGGAGCAACTGCTACGCATACTGAAGCCCTGTTTCTCAAGAAGTGGCTGGACATTGCCTGCTGATGGGAAGTAGAGAATAAATCTTTTTTTTTTTTCCTTTGCTTCTGTGCGCAGCCTTTGCTTGTGCTTTATTAAACTGCCTTTATCTTGACCCACAAGGTTTTTTTTCCATCTTACTTTCTCCCCTGCCTTGTCCTGCTGAGGAGGGGAGCGATAGAGTGGCTTGGTGGGCATCTGGCATCTAGCCAAGGTCAACCCACTACACAGAGTAGTAGTATAGCAAGAAACAAAACTGGATTTGATAGAGCATCAAGATGGGGGTGGAAAAGAGTGTGATCAGCATTTGGAAGCTTATTCAAAACATCACAAGTGAAACCACATGCTATGCGTGATCTGTGAAGGAACTATCTACTTGAAGAAGCCCTTCTGTGAAAATAAGAAAAAGACATGTGGGTTGGGCTAAGCTATTGAGGTTAGAAGGCTGTGCCATAGAGAGGCATGCTACCCACTTAGTTCTGTTTGCATTTGGTGGCTTCCATTGACATAGGGGAGAAAAATTACTTGCTCCATATAAGTTTCTAACTGTATCCATGTAACAGACTGCAGTATAACCAGGCTTTACAGTAATAGTTTCAGCTCTGGAAACAAACAGTGGTGGTGCTGAACTCTGAGGTCTGCTAGGCTGCAGTCTGCACTATCTTTGGAATAACGGAGCTATCGGTCAGCAATTTCTGTCAGCTTTTTGCAGGCCTTACGAAGAGTTGGATGGCATGAAAGTAGGTAGATTACCTGAATCCCCCTTGTCCGTTGAAATGCAAGATAGCTGTGGTAAATGTTGCTATGGTGCAGTCAAAGCAGCAAGCTGTAAAGTTCTATACTGTCCTCTTAGGATCCTCCCATTTTTGTTTCTGCAGCTCAAACCAAGAGATTCAGACATATGCCATTGCCCTTATCAATGCCCTTTTCCTGAAGGCACCTGAGGACAAGAGACAGGTTTGTTTTTGCTTTTTGACTTTAAACCTGAATAATGGCTACTGGCTGGCTGTTTATGCCTCAGAAATCATATTGTCTGGGCAAGGCAGGCCTCGGACCCTGCCAGGAACCTATAGCTGTTTCAGTGTGGCAACATAGGAGAAAAAGTACCATCCCATCAATAATGTGTTCTGGAGCAGCACGTCTATGTTTAGGAGACGCTCAGAAAGGAATCTGAAAGGCCTTGAGAGACAGAAAGTAATCCTTTATACAGCATGGAATTTTTTTTTTAAAAAACTTAATTCCGCATGGGAGAGGTAGGCTGGGTAGAGACCTTGGGGTTGTATATACTTACTAAACAAACACCCCACCTCCACCTCACCTCAAAAAGGGACCTTTCTTAAGTCATAGGGGGATATTCCCAGTGGCAAATGTGATAAGTGAAACACCTGTCCTGCTCTGAGGAAGTCCCAAGATCTCAGCTTACATGCAAGACGTGTATATGTCTGTATCGTGTAGCTTTGCTGTGTTAAGCCTTTCTTCTCTATTGCCCTGTTTGTGCCTTATTTCTGGACTCCGAGCTAAATCCTGTCTGCTTCTCTTTGTGCCTTTTTTTGCTTTCTGCCAGCAGGACAAGCTGCTTAACCCACTAGACCTGCCCATCACTGTAAGTAACTCAAGCCTGGGGGCTGGTCATGTGGAACTGTAGGCCTGTTAGCTTTTCTCCAGTTATGCTTCCTTGTATCTCAGAGATGACGCATACAGGGTTCAGATAGTGGATGAGCCTACGGAGAAGGGCGGGAGGACTCCTGGGGATGTACTCAGATTGTGAAGGGGAGAAGAATCAGTAGCAGGAGAAATCTTGAATGTCTTATTGTGCATACAAGATAATAAAGATGATCGTAAAAGGAAACCGATACTACAAGATCGACCAGGTGAACGAGTTTTAAAACTGCAACCAGTTCTTTGGTAGTCTGGGTCTCCTTAAACTTACTACAGCCTGAGTATATACCACAAATCTCGCTTGTATTAATGACAGTTTTGTATCCAGCTGTATCCTTCTAAAGGTAGAGCCGTTTGTGAAGAGCAGTCACAAAACTTAGTCCTGATTAGGGGCTAGAACATACACTCTGCCTGATCTGTGACTTCACCCTTATGGGAATTGTACTCTGAGAATGTTTGGGGTTTTTTTTTCCCCTGTTCTATCTCCACGGGAATCGCCACTCTTGTTAATAGGTTGATTTGGAACCTTCTGTATCTTGAGATTCTGGTACGTTTTTAGATTTTCTGGGTGGCACAGAGAACATTCCACTTTTGCCGAGGATGCAGTGCCTTCAGAAGGGAAAATATGGTCTCAATAAATGTTACATCATTTCTAAAATTAATGGATATGCTTAACACATGAAAATAAGGAAGAACATATTCTTCTGTTGGTAATTTTGCCAAGATACTAAACTTCACAGCAAACACAATTCCAAGGGATCTTTCACATCCCAACCCCTTGAACGAGAATCATGTGACCGCAAAGGGCCATGAAGATGATTAAGGGACTGGAATGTCTTTCATATGAATAGAGGCTGAGAGATTTGGGATTGCTTAACCTGGAGAAGAGAAGGCCCGGGGGG
>JANZLQ010000009.1:32434430-32450793 GCA_026212715.1 Elanus axillaris | reverse complement strand
GGGAGGGAGGCCCTGCCCGCCGCGGGGCCGGGGCCGCCGGGGCCGGGCGTGAGCCGCGGGCGGAGCGGCGGGACCGCGGGCGGCCCGTGCGTTCCCGGGGCGGGGTGGGCGTCCCCTAAAGGTTTAGGCGTGCTGGGTTTATTGGCCGTGACGAGAACGAGTTGGAACGTGGAGAGGCCACGCCGAACCTGTTGTTCGGAAGGAGCCGCTGGCGTGTGAGGACGTAGAATGAGAGCCTTGTGCGGTGCCTCCGTAGGTTGTCTCTGCAAGTTATTTTTTCTCTTTAATGGGGGCATCAAGCCATGCATTTATGTTATTTCAGGAGCTTTCTCTGGTTGGAACTTGGTCTTTATGATACCGAAGTTCATCGTACGTGACACCCAAAACTGCTGTAGCTGAGACCGAGGAGTGAAGCTCCTCCTCAGAGCGCAGAAGTCTAGCTACTTCAGCAGTTCTTTGGCTGTATGTTACGTTGGTTCAGTGGTTGTCATGCGGTCTCCCACAGAACAGCATCTGGTTTAAGATCTCTGGCAAAGTTTGCAATACTTTACATAACATGCCCCGTGGTTTCTTGAAAAATGCTTTTTCCACATCTGTATTAATAGTACCTTTCAGCGTAGCGTGCCGCTGGATCAGTAAAACTGCTTCCTGCGGTAGGAAGCTTATATACAAGAGAGAATAGACTGTAACAAGATCTGCACCAGGATTAAGGGTGTGTGCTGAAATTTGTTGCCAGACTTGCTTCTTCAAGCTTCTTGCACTGGCCCTGATACTTGCCAGTTACCATGCTCTGACACATTTTAAAAAGCCTTTGTGCAAATCTGTGATGGCTTTCAGGCACTGCGAGGGCAAGGGTTACTTCTGCGCTTTTGCATAGTGTATGTTCAGTGAGTGTGGTGCCGAGTCCAACTTAAATCACATGGAACAGGACAGAAACATAAAGAGCTGAGGATATCTGAGCTATATTGGTCCTGAAGAGCTAACCTGAGGAAAACGTGGGTTTTTTTCCTGGGTCTGCCCTGCTCCCTATTTTTGTGGTCAAGTAGCAGGGTTTTGTTTTGTTTTGGTGGGGTTTTTTTGTTACGTAGTTGAAGACAGTTAACTTAAGGATTTCTTCTTTCATTCTTTAGCTCTGTCAACTTCCTTGGATATTGGGCTGAGTAACTGGAGCTTCCTATATGTCACTGTCTCCCTGTGAGTACAAAAATTATCTTCCCTGGGAGCCTTCTGGTGGGGTTTAGAAAGTGCTTTGTCAGGGTCAGTTTCTTGAATGGGTGGACAGCTTGGTGGGGTTGGCATGCAGGGTCTACCATAGCTTGCTGGTAGCAATGTAGAAGTGGGTGATCTGGTTCCTAGTAGTACTTTGCTGGGAAGGACTACATGGGAGGAGACTGACAGTATATTTTGGTCCTTACAGGTACACGATGACCAAATCCTCTGCTATTCTCTTCATCCTGCTTTTTTCACTGCTATTCAAGCTGGAGGAAGTGGTAAGGGTCCCACGCAATGCTTTAGGGAAAGGGAAAGTCAGGCCCAGGGAAACAGGCAGTACATGTACAAGAAACATATAAGTAGAGGAAGAACGCAATTATGTGGATGAATCTGAAAGAAAGGAGGTGTCTGTCTCTGTTCAGCTCCAGGAGTTTGTAGTGACTTTGTGTTTGCTCTCATCCAGCGGGTGACATTGCTGCTGGTGGTTCTGCTCATCGCTGGGGGGCTCTTCATGTTCACCTACAAGTCCACACAGTTCAACGTGCAGGGGTTTGTGCTGGTGCTGTGTGCATCTTTCCTTGGGGGTATTCGCTGGACTCTCACGCAGATACTTCTGCAGAAGGCTGAACTGGGTATGTAGGGTGTTAGGAAGTGGGCGGTGGTGCTGGTAATTGGGAGGGGAATAAGTAGGTGGTAAGCCTTTGCTGCAGAAACAAAACATCTTGTGTAAGGGACTGTGTTTGAAACCTGGGGCAGGGGTTATCTGTTGATCAGTAATGAAGGTGGCTTGGCATCTGCAGCAGCACAGGCATGGGCATTACAAGATGTATGTCTAGGATTGATACTAATAAAGGCTCTAGGAGCTATGTTATTCCCTGGCTTGTTGCTACCTGGTCTGTTATTGATTCTCCTCTTTCAGGGCTCCAGAACCCCATTGATATCATGTTTCACCTGCAGCCGCTCATGTTCCTGGGGCTCTTCCCACTCTTTGCGGTGTTTGAGGGTGCGTGAGTTAATTAGAGAAAGCAGGGATAGCTTTATAGAGTGGTTGGGGACATTGCTTAGCAGTTTGCTGTTTGAGATACTTCATTGAGATAACTGAACAGCTATGAACTTTACAAAGTAGGTAGAGACCTGGAATTATAATGACCCAGATATACCTTATGCTGATAGAACATTAAAGAGTGCATAGGAATAGTAGCTTGCCACACTTGTGGAACTAAGGGCTATGAAGAACTGGCTTCACATCTTCCTGATACTGGAATGTGAGCAGCCCACCCCCATCTTGTTGTGAGGAGTCCTGGGAGTTGGGGAAAGGTACGCTGCTACTCACTGTCTTGTTCCTAGGTCTGCCTTTGTCCATATCAGAGAAGCTCTTCCGTTTCCATGAAGCAGGAGTGCTGTTCTCTCTGGTAGGGAAGCTGTTCTTGGGTGGAATTCTTGCCTTTGGTCTAGGCTTTTCTGAGTTCCTCTTGGTTTCCAGAACATCTAGCCTCACCCTTTCCATTGCTGGCATTTTTAAGGTAAGGCGTGGTTCCTGTGCTGATACTAGAAGGCAAGTACTAAGTCACCCCTAATGGGCCTCATGTGCTGGGAACTTCCTTAGAGCCTTAGAAATCATCTCCTGTTATTTTCATTCTTCTTGCACCGGAGCTTGATGCTTTGCCTTGCAGTCTCTATAGTGAAAACCCTTGGTCCCTGACAGCAAGGGGCAGAGACTAGTAGCCATTCTATGAAAAAATACCATTAAGGTCCAAAGTTTGGTGGGATCTGGGATAGACTAAAACACGTGGTTTTTTGTGAGCAATGGATGGTGCGGGAGGGAGGAGGGGTAAGAAGTACAAGCTTTTGCATCAGACCTGTATATGAAGAAAACACTGGTTTGAGCTATCTCTTTAACCTAGTTTGGCACATTCTTCCCTCCTTTGAGGAATCCAGCACATGTGCTTTTGAGCTGTATGGTGACACGTGAAATTTGTCTGATCCAGAAATCACAGGATTCCCATGTAGCCAAGCTATGCAGTCAGAGGACTTAAAATCCCACATCCCAGTTTAACTGGTTGTTCTGTTTCTAGAAACTGTTTTTAGAACTCTCTGCGCATGGAAGAATGTACTGATGGAAATTAGCAGCATGACATCTTGATCTAGGCTTGAGCTGTAAAACGTCTCATGCATATCTCCTCAGGTCCTGCCCTGCCACTTGTCATGTTTTTTGTTTTCACAGGAAATCTGCATTTTGTTCCTCGCCACGCATTTGCTGGGAGACCGCCTCAGTCTCTTGAACTGGCTGGGCTTTGCTGTCTGTCTGTCAGGAATCTCCCTTCATGTCATTCTCAAAGCCATGAACTCCAAAGGTGATTCTGTTTTAAATCATTTTCTGTTTCTCTGTAGGCATTCTCATAGCTTCACTAGGAGCTGTGTCTAGTTCCAGCTCCTTGCCAATGCCAGGTTTGATGGGTGCTCTAGTGAGTTTGTCACTAAATGGGCTGTCTGCATGCAGGTGAAAAAGCACTGAAGCTACACAAAGAGGCCAGCTCCGACCCTGACCTGGAGCTGCTGCTGCGCCACACTGAACGTGGTGAGGAGGAGGAAGAGGATGTGGAAACCCCACAGCAACACTGACAGAATATCAAGCACAAAGCCCCCTGCTCTGTTCTTACCAAACCTGCCTGACAGCTACCTAGGAGGAAGGTCCAAGAGTCTCTGTCTGTGACCACCTAAAGGAGAGCCAGGTCCTGGTGAGAGAGTCCTGCTGTGCTACTACAGTGTGGATCTGTAGATGCTGCACAAGAAACAGGCAGTATCCCTTTCATAGAGGGCAAACTTGGAAGACAAGCCCCGGTTCGGTGGAAGTAGAACAGACTGGGAAATGCTATAGAAAGCTTATTATGGAATCCTGAAGGATGTATATTGAGAGTGTAGACCATGAGCAGCAGAATGAGCATGGATGTGTCTGGACTGCAGGCTGAGTGGTTCAGGGATGATTTTAGTGTTGTGTAGGCTTTGGCTTCAAAAGAGAAGGTAGATATACCTTCCCATACTTTATGGTTCTGCAAAGTAGGGACTCCCATCTTGGTGGGAGCAGGTGACTGTATATAAATCCATAGACTTGCCCCGGAGTGAGAAGGAGCCTTTGTGCTTGGTGACCTCCATGTTTTGTGTGCATAGTAAGGAGAGAATTAAATGCTGGTATTTGGGACCAATTGAATATAGCTAAATGATGTTGGTTGGAGGAAGGACGGGGGTGCATGAGTACTTCTGGCCCTACAGGCCAAGGGGAGAGCGAGCAGTATCACAGGAGATCTAGCTTGAGCAATAAGTTTATCAGAAAGTATGTGGGTATTTGAGGGGGGGATTTTTTGTTTTGTTTTTTAAATAAACTGTTTTTCTGATTCCCTTTTGTCTGTACATTATGCACCTATGCTTCATCAAGCAGAGGTCATTTCGTCTTCTGAACTCCTTTCCTTTTAGACCCACACTGACCTTGCTACTCTGTGCCCAATTATTTTTGAGGCCTGGCACACAAAATACTTGCCCGTGAACAGAATCCTTGATCTCTAGGACTAGGAGGGTCTTCCTGCAACCTGTCGTATTTGTGCCAGCCAAGAGAGCATACTGACTTGTGGAATGCATGAACAAGACACCGCATCCTAAGAACATTTTTAGTATTGTGGATTTTTGTAGGAATCTTACCTCCTTGCCCCGTTAGATTGAATCAGTTAGTGCTGCAGCCTTGTCCAAGAAAGAGGAACGGTGCAGGATTTAAGATGTGTCTTTTTCCTTCCAGCTAAGTCACAAGTAGTGGTGGGCAGGTGGCTGTTTTTTTGCATGGCAGAATTTTTGCCTCTTTGAAAGTTTTGTTTGATGCTAGCTTTTGGAGTGGAAATCACTTGAGAGAGCTTCCCAAAGGGATAACAGTGCAGTCTTTCTCCTGAGAGGAGCTGGGTTTTAAAGATAACTTCTCATATTCTATTTGAGAACCTGAAGCATTTTGACTAGACTGTCCCTTTGTTGATCTTCCTTCATAGTTTTTAGATATGAAGTCTTTCTTGATGACTTCAAGAGCATGTCTTGCAAAAAACTGGTTCTGAAGAAGGAAACTTGTGTTAATAATGACCATCTTTAATGATGTTCTAATAGACACCGACAACTTGCTTCAGAGCAGACAGCAGGTGGTGCAACTACCTCACGTAAAGCTACTGAACCAACAGTTCCAGGCCAGGCTGGCATGCCAAGGAATCTTTTGCATCAAGTAGGATGCCTGGAGCTGAGAATGGCTTGATCTGTCCCTAGCTGGATTTTCCAATAGCTGGGGCTTATGATGCTTCCAGCAGGATTCACCCTGTTTACCCTACTGATAGGTGTAAGCCTCAAGCACTAAATACTGTGTACTTAATGTGGGGCAATGATGCTTTCTGATGTGATGTACATTTAGCAATATGGCAGCTGCTTGTTGCGTTTCACTTTCTACTCTCCTAGAGCTGAACCTCGGGCATCCTTCTACTGTGTAACTCTCAGACTGGGACTTCAGATCCCTGTAAATCCAAGATAGAAGTGACTTTGTTCCCAGGCCAGGATTTGTACCACATACAGTGCCTGAGGATGAAATTTGATTGCGCCAGTGCAATCGCCTGTGAACTATAGAGCTCTGTAGTCTGTTGCTTCCAGTCCGGTTTCCTCTTTAAGATAGAGGGGCATGCCCTAGATCCTAGTGTCCACACTTAGCATTTCTGATCTTGACACAACTTTTTGGCAGCAAATATGACACTGTCATTCACTCCAGTGAAGGATGCTCAGAACAGCTTTTGGGACAAGCAGTTAGTTCTGCATCCTTCCCTAGAAAGTTTCCAGGCACTTGCTGCCAGTGAGGCTAGATAGATGTCTGTTTCCTTGTTCAGTAAAATTTTCTTTTTAGAGATAAAGATAAGAGAAACCTGGAAATGGGAACATAAGTGTCTACTGCTTCATGAGTTTGCCACAGCTTATGGTACAGATAGTCAGTCCAGTTTGCTTGTGAGACTGGCTGGGCATCATTCATCTGTCTCGGAAAGTATCCTGTTCTAGTTCCTTCTAGTATCCAGATAAGAACAACAGAGGGTCTCTGTCCTATTTCTGCCCACAAATTTTAAAAGCCTATATGCAGAGTTTGGTGATAATTAATATTTCATTTCTCCTTGAGATTCAGTGGAGGAAGAAGTTTTCCCCCAGCCACATAAATCCAGGTAGGGATCTTGTGGTGCAAGGAGGTTCATAGCAGGGTGTATTCTGCAAGTGCTTCTGTGATCAGCACACAGCAAGGAGACCCTAATCCAGCTCATGCTGAAGTACTTCTGCTGCTTTTCTGGGTCTGCAGTGCTATGATGGAAAGGCTCTTCACTCAGTGGTGGGTTGGGACTTGCTGAAGGTGGTCCTGCAAGGATTCCTGCCTGGGACTCTTAAGCTACAAGGTTCTCTGCTTCTCAGAAAACATTGCTGTTTTGCAGTCTTTATACGACTTTTCCCTGTGCGGTTCTCTCTGCAGGAACCTCACTGGGGTAGAGTTGACAATGCTGTGACTGCTTGTGTGCAGAACAGGCAGGATCCATATTTTTGCCGCTCCTCTCTCCCTTCATCGTTCCAACACTTGACTCTCTATGTCCCAGCTTCTTTTAGTAGTAGTGCAGGAAGGAAGTTGCTTTTTAGCTCCCAGTGAGCACCCAGTAGCTCCTGTGGGGACCTTTTCTGTAAAACGTCTTGTCTGGCAGGATTGCTGGCAGCAGCAGTGCTGTCACCAATCTGAAGGCTTTAGCTAAGGACTGTGCCTTTATCCCTGAAATTCAATTGGAAGGTCAGGACTAGAGCAGACCCAGTGTCAAACAAATCAAATGTTAATTGGACTGTGTGTAAATGTGGTTCTTTCTGACCAAGCACCTACTGTGTCCTGGACCCAAGAAATGAAATGGCTGAACAGTTTAGCTGTGTCCCTGATATCCCTCTTATTCCTGCTGCAGTATGTGTAAAACGAAGGTGCTACACCACCCGGTGTAGCGATACCGATAGTCATGTTTAATACTTGTGCTCAGCATGGTAGATGCTTCTGCACAGGCATATGGAGCAGAGGTGAGAGGACTTGGGAATCCCAGGAGAAAGAATGCTCTAAGGGTTTCTGAAAACTGCAGTGTTGCTTTCTGTCCTCTCCATTTTACCTTTTACTTTACCTTTTCATTCTACCCTGTGGGTGGAGTTTAAGAGCTTGCAGCATCAGGGACTTCAGGTCATTGTCTTTGCGCTTAGTGTTGGGATTTTAAATTATGATATGCTTTAAAATAATTAAAATGTAAAAACATTTTGTTTGGGGGTTTTTATTCATGAGGATTCGTTTCTGCCTTCTTTTTGTAAAGAAAAAGGAGAGAGAACATACACTGACAATCTGATCTCCCTATTCTAGATGATTTAAGGAAAAAAATAGCAACTAGATCTCTGTATTTATGGATGTTTTAGCTTCTGTGGGGTATGTTCATCAATTAATGGTGCTGGGTACCAGGTTAATTGCTAGATGTAGGTGATGAGTTCAATACCAGATGTTCGGGAAGAAGAATGTAGAAAAGAAGGACAGTACTCTGCCTCAAACATCTCATGATAAATTTCTCTGTAAGGGATAGCATATGAGGAACTAGCAGTGGGGAGCTGTTCCTGCAAAACTGGCCAAGATACAGAACTTAGAATCAGCATATCCGAACGATGTTTAGACTCTAAATAACTGTCCTGTTTGGAAAATCTGGGGACAGATATCCTCGTGGAGAACCTAAAGAAGTTACGCTTTCCTGCATACCTGTGGAGATTAATTTCATGTGTACGTGGCTTTTCGACTGCTTTGAAAGTCCTTTTTTGTCTGTTTTATGCTAGGACTACTCCTACCATTCAGATGAAATGGCACATTGATTTAATAACATCATTTGGGATAGCATGCTCCCTGCTAGCCAAAGCTCCAGAATGTTAGAATCACAAGGTCTAGCTTCAGTCACGCTTGCTAGAATAAGGTGGGTAGGGGCAGCTGTTTCACAGCATCTTCAGGACTCATTTGAGGGTTAGAAAAATTTGCATGGTAACTCATCAGAGAGAGAAGGCACAAGCCCCTGGGTGGGCATAATTGGAAAATGCAATTTCTTCTTGAGCCCTGATAGCTTTGGGAGTCTTCTAGTGCTAGGAGTCTTCAAGTCACCTTGCATATGATTTAGCCACTGAATCTTTGTTCCTTTAGCTTATACTTGAACAGCTAGATCAAGAATTGTATGACAAGCAGAGTTTTGTCTGCGTACTAGCCTTGAGTCGGGTCTTTGTGAGGTGAAGGCTCGTGGGCCAGCCCCCTACAAAGAGGTCAAAATAGACACTGTTCACCCTTCAGCACCTCATTCCACAAGTGACCAAAGCAGGAGTGCTAAACGTATGTGCCCAGCTATGCATTAAGGACATGGTCCTGCCCTTTAGTTGAAGAGAGGATCTTCTTGGAGTCCTATCAGGAACCATGCATCTTGACCAAATTTTGAGGGTCTCCTGGGGCCTCTCTGCTGCATCTGGTGTTTTTTTAGCATCTGTGCATCAGCTTGTTTGAGCAACAGTTCTGGATCTAAATTGCTTTCTCTAGCCTGGAGCATTCCTGCAGAGATCTATGTGCACCTACCTTCATGGTGCTGTCATGCACTCCCAGCCATGTGTGCAGGGGTAGCTGTAGATCTGTAATTTAAGAATGGAGAAGCACCTCCTTCACCGGAGTTTCAGAGCTCCATCATAGGAGTTTGCATGTAAAAATAGGGAAGTGTTGGGTATAAATGTCATCACTGACCAGGGTTACCAAACAATAAGCAGTGAGCAGCTCTGCTTAAGTGTCTTCATCTTCCTGCCATTAACTGACCAAACAGAAGGGACTTTAGCACTCTAAACTGTTGTTGAGTGTTTGGTGTTGCCTGGGAAACGTGGAAGGAAAATGAAAGGATCGTATTGTTTGTGGGTTTATCTTGCTTTTGTAACAACTTCTGGTGAGAGCCTAAACTTTGCAAGGGAGGGAGCACAGCCTGTACGTTCCCAGCTCCCCACTCTCCTTGTGCCAGTGTTGCTGTTCTTGGTCCAAGATCTACTTGCTCTGCTTTTGTTCACCTGCATCCACTGTCCGTCTGCTCTGCATCACTCCTTCGGCCCTGGCAGGAGCATCGTGATGAAGGATGGGCAAATCCTATGACTTGTGGTGAGTGAAACTCACCACCCTCAGTGACCTGAGACCAGTTCTCCATCACAAATTTCAAGGCTGTGATTAAAGGATATGCAGAGGTGAGGCATAGAGATGACAAAGTGGGGAAGCAGTGTTGGTACTTTGGGGAAATGGACAAAGATTGACTTGAAAGCAGTGAGGCACAGCCATCCTGTTGGCCAGAGCTGTCTTTCTCAGCTCGCTTCCCCTATCCATTGCACCTCTGAGCCTTCCAGAAGCACTTCTGTTCTCTGCGTTTGGAAAAGCAACAAGTTAGAGGACAGAGTGTGATGAATGCTTTCTTATCACTTCTTATCACAAGCCTTCCCTGTTGCTTGTTCTACGCTGCTTTTACTTTCGCTGACTGCTGTGTCTGCAAGGCTCGTCTGTATTCCAGAGCTTCAGCAGGCCTCAGCTATGTTGGCTCCAAGGCTTACCTGGTGAGGACTTAGAGTGGAGAGTGTCATATGGTGCAGGGCAGAGCACTCTGTTTGCTTTAGTACTCACTCTCAGCAAGAAATGTTTTAGAACCAAAGTGGAAGCACTGGCTGTGTGGAGGGCCACAGGAGAGCCAGTTTGAATCCACCATGAAGCTAACAGGGATGCTCTTCTGTTTGAAGGGCCTCATGCTCTTACGAGTGCCCCCTTCCCGGGACTGTGACTCCCTGAGTGCCTGAGAAGTCTTGGTACTCCAGCTCTGCCCCGGAGCTCTTCAGAGCAAATCTCAATTGCTTGCAGTTAGGTGTACTTGATTTTGTAGGCTCAGCTAGTGCAAGCAGCAAGTTTAGTGTAGGCGATCGGTGAGCAAAGTAGTGAGATCGGGTCCATGCAGGAACTGGCAAGAAGAAAGGGGTAAAAGCTTTGTGGCTCCTTGGGAAAATGGCAGTGTTCCTTTCTAGGCGGCTCCACTGGGGCATGGTGTGGGGCTCCTTTCTGTCCATGTATCTCCTGGCTCCCCTCCCCAGAAGCCTCGGGGGTTGAGGCGATGGGTCCTAGGTGAGAGGTCACTACCTAGCTCCTAGGATCAATTCCTGGAGTTGCTCTATAAAGGAAGTTGCTGGGCCTCAACCTCACTTTTGCTGAAATTGTAGTTCTGCCTTCAAGCTGAGTCACCCTGTGCCTAGATGTGGTCTTGCTCAGGAGCAGGACTAGGGTGCTGGGTGGCTTCTAGGGAATATGGCAGAGTTGTGGGCAAGCTCAGAAGATGTGCGATGGGACTGTATGCTGGTGCAGGGCAGTGCAGCAGAGTGTTAAAGCAGCAGCATAGCTTGTCTGTTGAACACTGTCCATCTCGCTTTAATGGGCACTAACATTTAGGGAAAGGAAGAAAGAACTCCTGCCCACCCTCCTTCATACAAGGAAAAAACCTACTGTGCACTGAAAATGCCAGGAAAAGAAAAAAAGGCAAGGATGAAAGACTTAAAGGAGGAGACAGGAGTCCTGCAGCAGTAGCACAAAGAAAATGAGAAGACACAATCTTGTAGTGATAGCAGTGAAGTGCAGACTCTAGGCATGAAGAGGTAGGGTTGGAGTCTGCTGAGGAGGCAGGATAGAAGTATGGAGGGGATGGTAGTGGGGAGTGGGAGCTGGGAGTACCAGTAGATCCTGTTTGCCTCTGGAAATAACCCTGGGTGGTTGTGCAGCTCTTTGGCCTCGTACAGAGGTAGTCGAGGCCTCTTGGCGTTGCTGAAGCTGTTTCAGACTTGGATTGATGCAGTGGGCTTGGGATGGGAAACACTAGCACAGGGCTGTGAGGTCTCCTTCCTTTAAGAGGTCCCTTTCTTTGTGCCACAGTGGTTCTGCAGTCTTCTGAGAGGAGTGATGAAGCTCATTGGTTGTGCAGACTGTTTTCTGATGAGCCCTGAGTCAGGGGCTGCTTTAGGGGATGGGAGAAGTGGTTTTCTGTACAGTCAGTCATTGTGTGGCGCAGTTTGGTTCTGCCCACCTTCTTCAAAGGAAGAGTGTGAAGGCTGAACATGCTGGAACCACTCTTGAGAACTGTGGCGTTGAGGAGACCTGCGTCTGCATGCGGCAGCACAGACACACGCGTCCCTTTGCTGGGGAGAGCACACGCACACGTGTGTTCGTACTGTGCAGGCCTTCCCCTGTCTGTGCCAGCCCATGTGCACACACTGACACACAGCCATACACAGGTAATAGAGGGCTGTGGTTGAATATTGATGGTGTTTGAATTAATTCACCGGTGGAAGCAAAGCTGAATGAGTCTTGGAGGTGCTGCACTCCTTCCGCAAGCTGTTCTTTCCTGTAAGACCAGGTGTTTACATTTCACCCCCTTTACCCATTCCCCTGGGATACCTCTTTATTTTAAGAGCAGATGCCTGGCTTCCTGCTGAATTTTCAATACAGTAATCATCCTGAGGGCAAGGAGAAAGTGTCCCTGCAAACCCCTCTGCACTCCTCCGGTGTAAATGAAGTATCATCAGCAAGCTTACTGTGGGAAAGGCAGTAGTCTGGCTGCAAAACGCACAGGAGTAGCAAGGGAGAGCCCGGTGCCCAGCAGTAGGGCTGCCTCAAGCTGTCCCGTGTTTCAGCTGAACATCTCTGTAGTTTTTATTATTTGGTTTGTGGTTGGTGCCTAGTGAGGTGGGGAAAGGGGAGCTTAGGGTGCAGAGGACTGGAAGGCTGGTTACCACCCAACCTGGGGCTATTAAGGGCTCAAATTCATCTACAGTCTTTGCAGTGGCAAATAATTGCCCCTAGCTCTATACCCCTGCTTCTGCACTGAGGCTCTTTATTTTCATCATAGGGGTATGCAGGTTTTGATGTTCGCAGCCTTGGGTCTGCGTGGTCCAAGGAGGTTGAAAGAACCTTTGTTCCTAGTCTGCACCCTGTACTTGGAAGTGGCTTGCTTTCCTGGAGTCATGCTAACCTGAGAGGTTCTGTGTCCTGCAATTGCCTGGGGACTCAATCTGGGGCTGAACTGTTTGTCTTGCTTTGCATTAGGAAAGGTGTTACAGCAAAACTGAGCTGTGTCTGAGACTTAGGAGAGTGGTGGTGTTTGTGATGGTATTTTCTGCTGAGGGACCAGCTGCAGCGAGTGTAGTTAAACCTCCTGTGAGGAGTGTGCTCTTCCAACAAGGACAGGTAGCTGTGCCACCCACTCACCTGCCTTCTCCCATACAGTCTTGTTGCCAGGAGCCAGGACGTCTGAACGCCTGGCTGGGCCTTTGTTACCAGCCTGGCCTCCCTCTGGACCTTGCCAGGAGCAGAGGCTGCTGCCAGCCTCTGGCTGCTTGCCCCGTGAAAAGTAGCAGAATTGACCATGCAATTGTTAATGAAAATCACAAGCAGAAAGATGCAGCCAAGCCCTGTAGTTGCACTAATTGGAGCCATCGTCATGAACATGCTAAGAGCCATTCTCCTGGTCTCAGCCTAGTAATTCTAACCTCATGTTTCAGCACCTCCTCCACCACCCTGTGCAAGGCAGACCCACCTGCTATGTGGATGTAATTCACCTGTATTGAGGGAGCCAGGAGGTGTTATGTCCCTTATCCTGTGGAGCTGCTGCTTTGTGGATGTTGAAGGTCTCCAGTGGAACTCCTCAGGGAGAGTGAGGTGGAGCTGGTGCCAGGTGTTGGAGACTGTGTGCTGTGCAGCACTTCGCTTGCAGCCTTGAATTCTCCCTCTGTGTCAGAAGATGAGATGGATCGGCCTTGGCCAAGCAGGAGCTTCCTGGACTCTGAAAGTATGGGAGTGGAGAAGCAAGTGTTCAGCTGTCCTGAATGGCAGGGTGGGGGGTGGGGGCAGCAAAGTGTGTGTTAGGAGGGGACCGTGTAGCTGATGCAGGCAGCTGACATATTGCTTCATCCTGCCCTGTGAGTTTGGAGCTAAGAGACTCTTTCTTCTCCTGTGCTGAGTTAGAGAGCACAGGATAATTCAGGTGGGAAGGGACTTCAGCAGTTCTACACAGGCAGGGTCAACTGTGAGATCAGACCAGGTTGCTCAGGGCTTCGTCCAGGCAGGTCTTGAAAACCTCCAAGGTGGGAGACTGCGTAGCCTCTCTGGACCCCTACTTCAGTGCTTGACTGTCCTCATGAGGAAGATGATTTTCCTTACCTGGTCTGAACATGTCTTTATAGTTATGCACATTGTCTCTCATCTTCCCACTGAGCACCATTGATAAGTGCTGGGCTCTGTCTCCTCAAATAACTTCCTTGAAGGTACTGACAGATTGCTGTGAGGTCCCACTGAAACCATCCCTTCTCCAAGCTGAACAAGCTTGCCTCCCTCTGCCTTTCCTTACAGGACAAGTGCTTCAAGCCCCAAGTACCTTGGTGGTTCTTTACTGAATTCCCACGAATTTGTCCATGTCTTTCCTGGACTGGGGGCAGAAACTTCATGTAGTATTACTTCATGGGGACTAACAAGTACTGGTATAAAGAGATAGTCACTTCCCTTGATCTACTGGCTGCGTTCCTCTAATACAGTTTAGGGTGCTGCTAGTCGCCTTTAGTGCCGGTGCACACAGTATTCAGTGTGCTGTCTACCAAGATGCCCAGGTTCTTTTCAGATGGAGAGTGAGAGAGCCAAGGATGATCCTGGCAGCACTTCAGCAGAGCCCTACGGTGCCCCAATACATGTTTCAGTCCACTGCCTTGGCACGGACACTGTGGGGGTGTTTCCCCCCAGAGGAAGGAACTGCAGTATGCTTGTGAATCTTCAGTGATACCACCTAAGCCCGAGGTGCTGGAGTTTGGTATCCACAGAGAGTCTCAGCTTTGAGGTAGGTCAGGAAGAAGATCCTGGGCTCTAGAAATGAGACTGTGGGGAAAAACAGGGACTGGAGATCTCAATGATCTTGAAGGCTCCAAGCCCCCTAGGGAGGAAAGAAAATGGGCACGGTTTTAGAAACTTCATGTGGTTTTGGAAGACTTGATTTGCAATTTTTGGTAAGTTAGGGCTGGTGACATTGGAGCCAGGACTGAAACGGGAGGGCTTGGCTGCGAGACCATACAGTGCACTGCTCTGTCACTGTGCTAGCAGGGCTGATGGTTGGTTGTCCAGACTGAGACAGGCACAGGCTGGTCTTGCTAGTAGGCTCTGCAAGCAGGGACTGTCCCAGGTTTTGGGTTATGTACAGCAGGTCCTGAACCTCCTCTTGGCCTCTGCATATCCTGTGGAGATAGATACTGCTCCTTCCCAGCACTCTGTGTGGGAGAATGAGTCCTGCAAACCCAGTATAACTTCTGCCTTGGGACACAGTTCTTTGGCTTCCTTCTGATGCTGCTAAAGTTCTTCCCACATGCCCCCTCTCTCTCCCCAGGCACTTTTCCTTAACCTGCCAGTGCCTCCCTCAGTGGTCACAGCATCTGACCCCACATCTGCAGGGTGGGATTGGATTTCCCACGTAGGTCTGATACTCCTGTACATCTGTTCTCTTTGTTTCATTCAGCAGCCTCACTCTTCCAGTCGTACTTGGATCAGAGGCTGCAGCTCCACTCCCCAGCCAGTGGTGCAGCCAGGGGAGACAATTATGCACTGGCAGTCCAATGGACTTTGGTGTGGGCAGTAGGGACAGTGCCACGAGAAAAGAGCACATGTAGGGAGAGAGCTTGGGGGGATATTCCTGGTGTCTCTCCTTGCACCAGCCTCACAGGGAAGCGAGGTACTGTTACAGCCAGGGATGATCCTGCCCAAGCCAGCAGCCATCCCATGTAGTAGTGCTTCCTGTTGTGGGTTTGGGCAGAGGCAGGCAAAACTGGGAAGCACTGACATTCCTGGGTCTGTCCCCAATAGCTGCTTGTAGACCTGGGACGCCTGGGGTTGTTCCTGCTGCAGTCCAGTCCCATGGGGACATCACGTAGAGAAGCTCCCTGTTTCTTGCAGGCATCAAGGATGCCTCCTTAGGCAGTACTGTCTGTAGTTTGTGCCCACAGTTTCATAGGTTTTTAAGGCCTGAAGCGACCATTCATTTATCTTGGGCCCCTGTGTAACTCTAAGTAAGAAATACCATTATTTGTTTTGCCTGTAATGAACCCAGTGTCTCTCAGCTGATGTATCTTCTGTGACAGGGTGGAGGATGCAAGGAGGCAGAGCAGATGGCACTTCTCAGGTAGCATGGCCCAGTGCTGTGTTTCCTATTTACACTTTGCCTGACTACATGCTCCAGCCTCCTTTATTAACAAAATTACGGCTCTTTCACACCAAGTATTTTTTTGTCTGTGAAGCGCTTATAATCAAATCAAGGCTGCCTTTTTGGTGAGATAGCAGACTGAACTCTTTCATTCTGTCCCTGGCAAGTGTTTTCTCCAGCCTCCAGGTCACATTTGTAATTATTCTGCGCATCCTCCATTTTTTTCAAAATCTGTTTAGAGATGTGGGCACCATGTTTGCTTCACAGTGCCACGCAGGGGGGAACCTTGCCAGCCTGCTCCCACTCGTTGCTCCCCATCCATGTCTCTGAGCTTGCTGCCAGATCTGAGGGTGTACGGGAGGCAAAGGGTGCTCTGTGTAGAGCAAAAAGGACTCCGATGTGATCCCATGAAAGACTGATTTCCCCTCTGCTTGATGCTGGCCCAGGGAGGTCAACCCTCTTGTCATCACCCACTGAGGTTCTCTCAAGGCACTGTTCCTCCAGGTCAGCAGTTACTGGAGGATAAAAGACCAAGGAGCAGCAGGTTTTGCTGGAAATTGCACCTACCGTTGTCCTCTCCCCATCATCATGACACTTCCCCTGGATCAGCTACCTTCCTCACTACCACATCACCCCCAGAAAGGCAGACAGAGGAGGGCTTTGAGCAGAGAAGAGCAGGGAGAGGCAGCTGGCCAAGAAAGTCGAAGAAACTGGGCACAGAAAACAAGGAATGTGGATGGTTGGAGATCACAATCACAGAATGGTTGAGGCTGGAAGGGACCTCTGGAGGACATTGGTCCAACCCCCTCTGCTCAAGCAGGGCCACCTAGAGC
>JANZLQ010000009.1:32406669-32433880 GCA_026212715.1 Elanus axillaris | reverse complement strand
GGGGGGGTGGGTGGGGGGGGGTGGGGTATGCAGCAGGAGTGCAAGAACTTGTTGTGTCTAGCACCACAAGAGGGTTTGCAGGGGCACAGACCTGTCCTACAAGACCCACGCTAGCATAAGTAGCCCTACCATCCCATCTTGTGCTTTCCAGACTAGCGGACCTGGGTAATTGCTTTATCTATCAGAGCTCCTTGCATTAACAGGCAGTAATTGGCACCTGTGTTAAAGAGCCTGGTTTCAATTACTGCTGAATGCAGCTCAGACTCCAGAGCTGGGAGATTACATGGGGGCGGAGCGGTAATGCTCATGTTTACTCTCTGTCTTTCCAGCAGGTGCTCCTCTTTCCCCAGGGTTGAAGCATTTTTTGCATTTCTTGCTTGTGCCTGGAATCCGCAAAACCACCAGCAATGGCTGCATGGGAAGCATAACTGTGTGCCTCTCAGGAGCACAGAGAACAGGCACAGCTGGCATTGTGCTCAACTCTGTTCTTCCTCATGAGAATGTTTCTTCCAGGAGCCTCTACTACAGATCTTACACTGAATGGTGGGGTAGCAAGGTGTGGGAGGGAATGGGTCTTTGTAGATGGTGGTGTTCCCCCAGCCCCATGCAGCAGCAATCCTGGGAGCCTTCCCAGATCCTCCCCTCGGCTCTCTCTCTCTCTCGTTTTTGGCTTCCACTGAATCAGCATTCCCCTGTGCACTGGGCCCAGCCCCCTTCTTCTGCCGTTCATCATTTCTGATCCAATAAATTACAGCACCGTTAAAATGCAAAGGGAATTGTTTTCTGTGTTTTGGAGCCATGAGCCCTTAAATTTCCATTTGTTTAGTGGGTGTTGAATGGACAGTTGTGGTTGGTGCTGGAGCCATGCGAGGGCTGGGAGAGCTCTGACTACAGAGCGACCAGCGCTGGCCTCCCACAAACTTTGCACCAGCGGCATTACCAGTTTGTGAGGCAACGGCTGTCTGCAGGTCCCCTTTGCAGCAAAACTCCCTGGTCCAGTTCAGAACGGGTCAAGGGAGGGGTTTGGAGAGGCTAAGGCAGAACGCTTGGGCTTTATTCCTGCACTCCTGCATATTTATTCCTATTCCTCTCCCGAGGAGAGTTTGATGTCAGATCTCTGGGAGGGAGGAGGGAGCTGCTGTGTGGGATGCCAGGGCCAGGGCAATCGGTCGTGCTACAGAAGCAGGGCTGGGAGTTTGGGGCCCTTCAGCTGCCTGAAGGACTGATTGAGATAGTAGATAGGAGTCCTAACATCAGGAAACGGGGATAAATGGAGATCCTCAGCAGAGAGTGAGGGCAGTGGAATGAGGAAGAGGGCTGGAATGGGTGGTGGAAGCACGGAGGGTCCACCCCAGGCGTCTGGGGAAAGACTGTGCTGGCATCCAAGGAATGGTGTAGCTTAGTGGCTTCGCAGTGGCAGGAGAAGTCCTCCCTGATGCTCCCGCGAAGTTAGGTGACTCTTGTAAGATAGCCATTGCTAATTGTGAGGTCCAGGACTGCTGGGAACAGGCACCAACCATCCTTGGGGAGGCTGGCCCTGAGCAACCCCATCATACAGCGATGGGGGAAGCCACAACATGTTCAAGGTGGCAACTGTTGCCCAGTGCTGAATGGCCCTCCTGAAGACAGTGAGATTATCAACCACTGATGGGTATGTGTTTCTGTGCCAGTCAGTCCCTTTTCAGCCAATGCACTCTGCTGCGTCTGTACTGCTTTTGCCTTCCTTCTCCCCGGTAACCTGGAGGCAAAGGCTGCACCTGCACCACAGTGCTTAAACGTGGTGGGCACATGGGAGGGCATGGCCATCACTGCATAGTCTGCTTCCTTCTTTCTCTATGTGCCTGTCTTCTTGCAAATGTAGTTTTAAGTCAGTCTTGCAGCACCTCATACCTGTCTAATGGTTTTAACACTGGATGTAAGCTTTGCTGCATGACTCTTGTCCCACAGCTGAGTCTCAGAGTCCTGCCTTGAGCAATAATAAATTCCTAGTCTAAGCTGCTCTGCCTGCGTTGCCGATGCATTTCAGTTCTTCCTCTCTTCCCTGTCTCTTCAGGCTGCAGGTCACTGGGAAAAGCCTGTGAGAGGCCCCCAGCTCTGTTCTCTTGCTCTAGGGCACACAGTGCAGCAGCCACTCCGCTGCCCTGTACCTCCAGCACTTGCGTAACTGGCAGGAGTAGGCACAAAAGGAGTTAAATAGTGCTGGAAAATTGGTATTTAATCCATTGCTGTCCCTTCTAGCAAACCTAGATGGGAAAATGCCTCCCTGTTGGAAATAGTGCCTCTCGGAAATGGAAATGCAGGATGGCTGGGGATTAGGGTGCCTATCGCTGGAAATGGGTTTCTTATCGTCTCTCTGAGCTGAATTGGTGGGACAGCCTCTGAAAATTGAATTGCCTTCCCTGTTTCTGTCTCTGCTATTGCATTCCTTGTGTGCTCTAGCTTTGGACCCGCCTTCCCAGCTCCCTTGTCCCCGTCCTCAGCAGAGCAGGAGCTGCCTCCATGAGGATGCGTGTCTGTGGAGAGGGACTGTCCCATCTGGAAGGTGGGCAGGACTGGCAACATCTGGGAAGTTTCATCCTTTGGATTCTCAAGACCAGAAGGAGGATGTAGTCCCTCTTTCCAAGCTTCCCTCTGACCTTGCGAGGACAGTGGTGGCCTGGCAGAGCCCAGTTTAGGACAGCATGAGCGAAGGTGTGAAATGATCAGAAAACATCAGGCACAACTGGAAATGAGAGCGGGTGCTGAGGAGCTGGGGGGGGAGGCAGAGCGGAAGATGAGAGTAGCTGGAACAGATCAAGGAGAGACCAGGTTCAACACATCAGAGCAGGAAAGAGAACGACTCTCTGTGAGACGAGGAGCAGCCTGAACCCTGGGTCGTTGCTGTGCCAGGTGGAGGCATCTCTCTCCCACAAGCACTCGGGCTCTGTCCTGGGATGGCCAAGGTGACTCTTTCAGTTCCTCCTCACAGTCTCTGTTCATGGTTTGAAACATCCCACACCACAGGCACCAGTCAGCCAGTACCCAGCTCTGCGTTGGCCCCAGGTGTCCCCACAGGACCTGAGCGGTTCACGGCTCCCCAGGCCCTGGACAGGTTAGGCTGAACGCAGATTGAACACTTTCTTACTGTGCAGACTGCAGACCACAGCCAGGGGTGCGGGTGGGCTGGCTGTGGGTATCCAGACATAGTGCCAGGGATTTATTTTAAGGTTTTTGTTTCCAGGGTTTGGTTGGGGGATAATTCTCTTTTGCTGAGCTGTAATTTGCCACAGATTGCCAGTGCCGGATTTCAACCTTGTCTCTGTCACAGTATGTTTTTTTGGAGGAATTTCCCATCTCTGATAGAGTCACGTGTGAGCCATAAGCACAAGAGCTGCTGAGTGTACACCTGTCAATGGCTTTTCAATGCACCAGCCTGCAGTCATGGTGCTGCTCCGATGCATGGTTGCTGCTCTTGATTCTTTGTCTGCCAGAACAGAACACATTGAGCTTGAAAATAAAAAATATTTAGGACTAATTGGGGAGATTTTTGCCGCTCTTACAGAGCTACCATCCATGGTTAATGCAATCTGAAGCAGAACTGTCTTTCGGAATAGCCCCTCTGCACTAAGCCAGAACGCATAAAGTAATTGCTGGCCATCAGAGCAAAACCCTCGCCAAGGGCCTGCTTCCTCTTGCAAGAACAGGCTATGCTTAGGTTGCAAAGGCTTGCTGTCTGCCATGCAGAAGAGTAGAAGTCCTCCCTTCTTACTAGGGTGCTGTTCTTGGCCTCTGATGAAGGACTGACTCAAATTGCTGACAAATAATGGGAAAAAGGTTACCTTTAATTATACTAGTGCTTCCTTACATGCTGAGGGGCAACTGCAGCCGGGTCTAGCCACGTCAGAGGGGTGGGGGAACCTTTGTCTCTGCAGCAAAGGAAAATTACGGACAAAGGCATTATGTTATTTGGGAAGCCTGTTAAAGAGCTAATTCCTGGAGTGGATGCAGATTTGCTCGTTGTTCCCTAGCAGCATCCACACTTGCATGGGAGGACACACCAGTTTGTTAAGCGTGACACAGGCTCAACCTGACGTAGTAGCCTGGAAAGCAGGGACAGGGATGGGGGCAGACCAGCGGCAGCCACAGAGCAATCCTTAAGTTTCCTTGTTTCCAGCCCCGCTTGCTTCTGCCCAGCCTCAGACCTGCCTTGTGGCCATGGGCCTGGGGAATGGAGCCATGGAGTTATCCCAGGAGTATTTTGCAAGGTGATTTTTTCCCCAGCTCTTGGTCCAGGGCCCAGTTCCTTAGTGTCCAGATCCACCTGCACTCTGGTGCAGGAGTGGTCTTGGTGGGGGCCAGCACAGAGCTGCCCCTGTGTCACCTGTGGATATGAAGGGTCACCCAGCTGGGCACAGCTGTGCCTGGATGTGTATTTTGCCCTATGGGGCCGTCACAGCCCCCTGGGTGTGGTCATGTGCTTAACAGTTTATCCAAAGCAACTTGTATTTCATTTTGGGCTAAAATTGATAAATCAAGGTGACTTTGGGGAGAGAAATAATTCCTTTCGCAGGATTTGCATAATCCTGGCTGGTGATATGATAATGGTGTTTGTTAAAGACAGAACACAATGAATTAATACTGTTAAGTTGCTGCTGCAAAATGCAAAGCAGGTAATTTACTGTGGGTGCAAGGAAGAGTGTGAGTACAGCAGGTACGGCTGTGGTTCTGTCAGGCACAGGAGACTTGTTGCCACAGGCACAGCCAGGGAGCAGCACAGTCAGCAGGAGTTACCCCTCGTACTCTGCTTGGTGGTGGCTAGAGGCTGTGCTGCACTTGTCCAGGGGAGGATTACCTACCTGGTTGGGATTCTTTCCCCACTGCCTCTGTGGGGTTGGGCCTGCTTTGTCCCACAGATCATTCCGGAGAGCCAGCCAGCCGCACAGGGCCGGTCCATGCTGGCGGAGGGACGAGGGAGCTGAGGATGACATGGATCATGCTGGAGCTGAAGGGACCTCTTGCCCTGGGGGGTTGCAGCGGTGAAGGGATGGGCCCTGGCACGGCGCTCCATCCCACCTTCGCCACCCCCAAGAGACTTTGGTGCTATTCAGCCCCTACGAGGTGCTCCTCCTGCTGCGAGGAGTGGAGGTCCTGTGGTGGGTAAGGCAGCCTCGAGACCTGCTGGCTCTAGCCCCAGCCCTCAGCTTTCACCTTGTGCAGCCGGGCTCGGCTGAGGGAATGGTGCCGCAGGACAAGCAAGGAGGAAGAGCTGGTACGAGCCAGAGGTGGAGAGAGAGAGTTGGGAAAGGGACGCTGGTGCCTCACTCGTTCCCTGGGCTGGTGCTGCACTTCCAAAGCCATCCTTGCCTGCCAGACCCCAGTGGAATCCTAATGCACCGTTTATCTCTGCAGCTCCACGGCTCTATCGGAGGGAGATGCTGCGCGGGAGCGAGAGCAGGATTTCAAGCTAATTGGATTCTGTGTCTCTGTGGTTTCCCGTGTAGGCAGGTGACAGGGATTAGTGCAGTGTTTCTGAGGAACAGAGGAAAGCAAGGATGGCCTGCATAGGGATTTCCTCCTGCATAGGCCCTGGTGCTAGCTTCAGCAAAGGACTTTTTTGGACAGGCTGTTGAGGTGGAAGGGCCCAAAGCAGTGTGTCCCCACTCTGTGGCAGCATCGCTGTCCATATCGCTCGTGCTTTTCCTAAATCTTTGAGCCAGGCACAGTCCTCCCCAGGGAAGGAAACAGCTCAAACACCTCCTGAGCCTGAGCAAGCCTGACAGTGGTCTGGTCTCTCCTGCTAAGTCCATGTGAGGGGAACCAGACGGGGGAATCAAAGAACTGGTGGCTCCTGTGTGCGACCAGCCAGCTGCCTGGGTTTGCTCCCCTTTCCCTCCCCACTTCCCTTCCCAGGCCCAGCTGCTGGCTGGGAGCGGTGCACGTTTGAGCCTTCTCCCTTCCCCCCAAGTTCCTAGCCTTGTTCTAGAGCCTGTCACGGTGGGAGCAGGATTCATCTCATTAACACAGATTTATTCCTGTATAAACATTTCATTCCTGTAATTGCAAAGCAGTCGTAGAGCAGGCAGCAGCGATAGTGGCTCCATTTGCACTGGGTGTTGAGACAGCCTGCCGGGTGTGAGCCTGCAGCACAGTACGCGCGGCATGCAGCGTGACAAGCCATCGTCTCTACGTGTAGATGTGTGTTCTGTGCAGTGCAGGATCAGCCGGTCTGAGTAAGTGTGAGGCCCTGAGCGCCATCCTATCCCAGCAGGTCTGCCGGAGTATTGCCCTCACTCTGCATAGGAAGGGTAGAGGCCCAGAGGTGACAAGGCCCTGATTCTACCAGCAGCGGTAACAGAACACTGAACAGGCCCGTGTGTCCGGAGTCCCTTTGTCCTGTGCCTGCACTGTAATGTGCACACAGACGTAATTGCTTTGCTGTGCACCCTGAAAGCTGCCAGGTTGCTGGGTGCCCGGTGTCTCTGCGGTGCTGAGGTACAGCCCTTGGGCACGCGGATGGTGGGATGGCATCCTGGAGCAGCAAGCAAGAGACAAAGTCTTCTCAGGGCCTCTTGGCCTCTCTGGGGCAATGGGGTGTACCTGGGGTCACCGTTTCACGGCTCCTGGCATGGCAGTACATATCTTGGGCTGCCTGATCTGTGGAAAAGCATGTTCCCCAGGTCCCATTGCCTTGTCACATTCAGTGCTTGCTCAGACAACACAGACTGAGCTGTGGAGAGAGCGGCTGAGCCTTCCTGTCTGGTCTAAACCAAACCCAGGGGAGATGCTCCCACCACTAGGGCCAGGGAGCGATCCCCCAAGGAGATCTGGGATGTGGCCTGTTCCTGCCCTTGTCACTTACTCGCCACAGCACTACCAAAATGCCACCATCTATTGGCAGCCCCTTCCTGGCAATAGAGCGGCTCTGGGGCCCCGCTCAGCCAGGCATCAGTGCAGAGGATGCACCCAGTCAATGGTGTCTGCTGGGCTCTAAATACAGGGGCGGCAGGTCCTTACTAACCTGGTGCTGCTGTTCATGGTCTCTGTTCTCCCACGCGCTCATCCAAATGTTAATTTTATAGATGCCTTTATAAATCTTGTGGCTTTCCCCTGTCCACAGGCTACATAGATTTCATCTTGTTGAGAGGTGACAGTTCTGGCCTTTGGTACCAAGCTATCAATTTAATACTCTCAGAGTAATAAAAGACATGGGACCGTATTAATGCACAATTACTCTGCTGCTCCTTCCTGTAACTCTTTCTGTGCCATCTGAAATTCCAGGATGCTGAATAAGTGCCTCAGCTGCTGGCAGAGCCACAGGGTTGAGCAGCAAAAGCCAGAGCCAGCCTCCCAGCTGGAACAACTACATGGCTTCCAAATTGTGAGCTGCTCTTCTCCTGCTTGCCAAGAAGATGGAGGTTCGTGCCCACCTCTCTGTTAGACCTGGCAGCCTGGAGAAATGCTTGCGTCCCACCTCTGAGACCCTTCCATGTGTTCTGAGCAGGGGACACCTGCAAGTCTGCCAGCCACACAGCGTATTGGTTTGCCAGGCTGAAAGGAAAGGCATTTCTCTGCTTGCTGTGAGACAGACTTGCTGCTGACGAGTCTGCAAGAACATGTTTAGGTCATTCCATCAATGTAAAGGTTAAATGTTTAGCTGCAGCTATTGAAAACAAAGCAACAGCAGCAGCAACAAACAACAGCAAAAGAATTGGATGTCTTATCAATGTCTGGATTTAAGATCTGCGTCTAAGCACCTCCCAGGTATAGTGCACTGAGGTCCTCACTGGACAGTGCCCTGTGTCGAGAGCACTGCCTCTCAGCAGTTTTTCGCCTGTGGGCAGCAACAGCTCAGCCCCACTTCACCCCAGTTGACGGCTTTGCAAAGTGGATTTTTGGACTCAAATTTTTGCCTGGGGATTTGGAAGAAGCGACTGATGTTTTAAGGCATGTCCACACAATTTCTGCTCTCTCTGCTGATTAAGAGGGCCTCCTTAGGTTGTAGCCTTACTTTCAGCCACTCAACCTCTGTGAGAATGCCAGTGACCTACTCTAAGAGTTATTTGAATATAGATCTTTTGTTGAGTAAACATGGACCTGGAAGAGTAATTTTTTTTCTACCCTGCACATCTCCTGTTTCAGTAAATCAGTAGATTTCTCATACATTTAAGTTGTATTGTTTTGAAAAAAACGCTTCATAAGTTTATATTTTAGCATCATAAAGCAGGTTGTCTTTTGGACAGCATGGCTCGCAGCTTTCATGACTTCATAACAACTTGCATATTATTAAAAGAAAAAACTAAAACCTCAGCATAATGCCTAAATTCCCTCTTGCTGTCACATTTGTGGGCATGTCACAGCAACTATCTTGCTGCCAAGCCATTGTCTCTGGAGTCCGGACTCACCCTTTGCAGTCGTGTGCCTAGAAGACCTGCAGGGTCCAAGGCAAACCCCAGGAGACACTTCTTTCAAGACATGGCAGAGGTCCTGCTCCACGTGTATTCCTCCCTGCGCTCTCTCTCTCTGTGTGCCTGTTCTTGTCACCCTGTCTCTCCAGGGTTGGAGCTCTTCCAGGCTCTTGCTGGCATGGTCTGCCTGTGATAGGGCCCTTTGTGCTTCAGCTGTGCTCCAGTCACACCCTGCCAGGCGAGGAGGCTGCAGGGACCTTTCCCTGCTCAGGAAGGGTTGTTCAGTTCATAGTCCTGTCTGCAGCCTCCAGAGAAGCACCAGGAGCTCAGAGCCCCCTCCTCCATGCCCAAGACCAACTCTTGGGTCCGTGCAGGAGGCAATGGCTCCTGGCAGCACCTGCGTG
This sequence comes from Elanus axillaris, assembly GCA_026212715.1. Lineage (NCBI taxonomy): Eukaryota > Metazoa > Chordata > Aves > Accipitriformes > Accipitridae > Elanus > Elanus axillaris. The sequence continues at coordinate 32,425,092 of JANZLQ010000009.1, read as the reverse complement.
AGAGCTGGCGAAGGGCTATGCTGAACAGGTCTAGGTGCTATGGCTGCCCTGCAGTGGCAGCTGGCACCTCCTTGGGGATGGTGCCAGGTGCTGTCTCTCTGGTGCAGGGTGTTGGTGTTAGGTGCTGGTCTGTGCAGACTGCTCTCTATACCCTGTTACCCTTTTTCTGTTTGTCTCTGGCAGGTGCCGCCCCCGTTAGATGAGTGTATGACCCACTACAATCCACAACCAGCTGGCCCCAGTGATGAGAGAAGCACAGCATACTGATCCGTTGGGGGGACTTCATCAAAAGGCTCAGTGGGGAGCAGCCGTTTGACCCTGCTGGCTCATAAACTGAGCTCCAGTGTGATGCCTTGGCCCCCCACGCTGCTGTGCATCAGCCCAGCCGCAGGGTGCAGCCGAACGAGGTGGCTCTTGGGTGCAGGCACCCAGTGGGCACCCAGGTCCCAGTTGAGCTGTCACCTGAGTAGCAAGAGCAGATGGATGTGGAAAGCCTTTAAATTCAGCACATGATCAATACTAAACTGATCTTCTGGAGTCTCTTATAAGATTACCCCAGCCTCATGCATCTAATCGTAAAAAAAATCACTCGGCACACTACAGAGATTTGAGAAATGCTGCAGACCCTATTTAGGATGCATAGAGCCAGAGTAAGTGACTTCACAATTGTTTCCTGCAGTAAATAATTAATCCACTTTATATTTTGTTTTATTGCTACCCCCATGCCCCTGCCTCAGTTCTTTTCTACCAGTTTCCCTCTCTTGTCCTGAAATTCCTGTGCTGGGTGGTTCCTGTCATTATGATTCCCTACCACACACATGTGTGTGCTTGCACACACACAGACATATATCTGTCCCAGTCCAACTCTTACTGATTGCCATTCCAGGGAGAGCAGTGCTGGGGTAGAGACGATGCTGTTTCACTGCTCAGCGTCAGGGCAGAACTGAGCTGGGCTCAGTCTGTGTCCTGGCCTGGCTTTGCCACCTTCATCTCTGCACCAGTGCTGCTTTCACATGGTGCCAACGTGCACAACTGTTTGGAATGTGTTAACTATGCTAATAGTATTTCTATACTAATTAGTAATGCCATTTGAACAAACTCGGTCTTTATGACACAAATTACCAGCCAGTCGGGTGCAGAGTGGGGGCTGCAGCTGACACAGAGTGCGGCAGTGAAGGGGTAGGAAGCTACTCTGGCATGGGACCAGGCTGCGGCAGGCACTCCTCACCTGGTGCCCATCCAGAAGCCCTGGGCTTCCCCACGCAGTCAGAGCCAGCAGGGAGAAGGCAGCAGCTGGATGGGACGTGGTATGGGGGGCATGCTCCATCTGGGCCAGGGTGCCTGGTGGGCTCTGCCCTGATCACGCACACTTACCAGCGTGGACTCCGGCGAGCTTGCTGAACCAGACGGCTCGTGTGTGAATGCAGGTTGCTACGGCTGCTAAAATCAGGTTGACGGGAGTCCCTGCCATGGGATGCAGCTTGTCTGGCCCTGTCAGCTGAGGCAAGGCTGTTATGTGCGTCTCTGAAGCCCTTGGCAGCATGCTAGCCCCTGGGGCATCCTGCTTCTGGACTGCTTTATGGAAAAGACGGGAGTGCAAATTGGCATGTGTCTGAGCTTAAAATTGTTGAAATCTGGGAGAGTGTCGGGAAGAGTATCACATCTTCTTGCCCTGTCCCTGTTCCGCTCCAGACAGTTGCTCCTGGCCACTCTGGAGACACAACATGGACTAGAAGGGGCTCTTGGGACGGACTTCTGCTGCTCCCTGTGGAAACCATTTTGACTGTGTCTGGAGCCCTGCAGACACCTTCGTGGGAGTGCTCTCATTTGCACAAGTGGGTGTTTTGAGGCTCTGATCCCACCTCTGGTTCTGTCCACCTCTGGTGACTGTGAAGGGCAGGAGAGTTGAGATCATGGTGGCTGTGGTCTGACCCAAACTCCATCTTCAGGAGTAGATCCTCCTTTTCCGGTGTAGCCCAGCCACCTCCACTGGCTCTTTTAACACTCCTTCCAGCAAGGCAGCAGGTGGCTTTTTGGAGAGAAATGATCCCAGCATCAATACGGCATTTTGCATGCTGGCTTCTTGGGATCTATAAGTGAAGGCCGAATCAGAGTTGTTCTAATCCTCTGCTTTGAGAGGTGCCAGCAAGATCCCACCATCTGGGAGGCATTGGCCGCTCTGGGTATTTTGGCTCCAGGCCAGAATCCCTGAAATTCCTCGGGCATTTCTCGAAGTGCCCCTCGGGGGGCACCTACTGGGCCCAGGGCTGTTGAGGGCTAGAGTGCCTCAGGCACAAACTGCTTTGCCAGCATCCGAGCACTGCTGCTCCTTGCACGGGAATCTGTCCGGGAATGGGTTGCCTCTCGGTGAGGTGAGTCCAAGGTGAGCCTTGGGCACGCAGAGCATTACGCTCCCAGCAGCTCTGGGTAGGTCCCTACACACCATGGGTCATGTCCCCAGGAGGGATCTCTAAGCTGTGCAAAGGGAGTCTCCACCTGACTTTGGCCTGAGGTTGCCTGTTCTGTCACATCGGCAACGCCTGGTCCCTAACCCGGCATCCTAACTGGGGTGGAGAGGACACGGAGGTGCATGCACGGCCCTGCTGGCCCCTCGCCACTCTGCTGGCTGCCGGCGAGCGAAGGGGGATGGCGGAGCCAGGGCAGACACCCAGCATCTCTGCTGTCTCTGGGGCCAGCCCCTGGGGCAGAGCGCTCTGGATACCCCTGCAGACCACCTCTGGGGCCATCCTCAAGGCTCCGAGTCTGCTTTCCATTCAAGGTGTGTGCCTCAGCTTGACCCCACGCGCTTCCCGAGGGTTTAGGCATGCGGTGCCCGTGGGGCTGGCTGCTGACAGTCCCCCTGTGCCACCGGATAGCAGCCTGTGGGTCTGGGGCTGCACAGGGCTGCATCAGGCTGAGCTGACAGGCTTGGTGTGAAATAAGATGAATGGGCTGAAGTTGGTGAAAATGATTCTAATTTATAATCTGCTGCTTTGTGGAGCTCCCCAATTAATTCTCTCTAGGTACCTAAGTAGGCCACATGTTTGCTTTGCTTCAAATGTAATAAACATTACACTCTGTCCCCTGCTTTTGGTGCTGGTTCCTGTCAGAGCCTTAGTCCCTATAGCTAATTCCTCACACCTGTCTCCCAGGCTCCTGGGACCTAGGCTGAGCATGGGGCGGAAACGCCAGGCTCCAGGAAACTTGTGGCATGGAGAGATAAATTGCTGATCAAAGGGCTAGTGCACAGTGCCTCTGAATATTTAGTCGCAGGCAAGGCAGCCCAGCCCACTCGGGAAAGGGCTTTGTTCCTGACGAGCTGTTTGCCTGGCTCCGCTCTGCGGCAGCGAGCAGCTGGGGTGGGATGGCGTGCTGGGATCTGTGCACCCTCAGGCCACAAAGAACTGGCCAAGGGTGGGCTGTAACACCAGTGGGTAGGCTGTTCTTCGCAGCTCTGTGGGGTCTGGGTGTCAGCATAGGGCTGCTGCTGCTGAACCGAGTCACTGGCCTTGTGCAGGAAGAAAAGCCTCTCTGGTGCAGAAGTGGCACTTGCAGCCATCTTTTGGTTGAGGGTGCTGCCTGCCTCAGCCTCAGGCACTCCTGGCTGCTGCTCCTGCCCTTCCCTGGTACTGCAGGGCAGGAGTCGAGCACAGCCTCTGCCAGAGAGCCAGGCCAGGAGCTGCAGCCCTGTTCTGTTGCCCAGATCTCCTGGAAAAGTCAGGAAGAGGTGGGGAAGGTCCCAGCAGGTAGGGGGGAGCCTGCCTGGGACGTTCATGGCCCTAAAGTGTCAGGATGCCCAAAGAAGGGCCTGTGCTGCCCCTACAGCCAAGGAGAATACCTCCCAAGAGTTTGGGCACTGCTGGTCCAGGAAGCGCTAGTACCTTTGTCAGGTGGAAATAGAGGTGATGGGCAGTCCCTTGTGCCTTCAAAGGCCTCATGCATTTAAAAATAGAACCAATTTTGCAATGCCTTGCTGATCCGTCTGGCCTCCTTCCTTACCTGCCGAGGGTGGAGGTTGATTCCAGATTTGCGGATAACAAGGGTGCAGAGAGGTTTGCATGAGAAAAAGCCAAGTGCTGGACCTCGGGCTTTAGTTTTTGTTTTGATCGTTTTGTGACTGATCACAATCTTCACTCTCTCTGCCTTGTTTTCTACCGTACAATCATTGTGGTCTCTTCGCCTACCTAACAAGTCAAGCCCATCTCACAGGCACCGAGTATGAGAATGGGTTAAAAAGCCCAGGTTTTGTCTTTGCCATCAATCACATCTATCCTCCATCTAAATTCCAACACTGCCAGGACTGAGACAGCAAGTTCTGATGCAGGAGCATGCCTAAACTTTAGCTGAACTAGTCACCCTCCTGTTTGTCCTGTTCCTGTGGCTTGCATGGTCCCCGGGCATCAGGAGACCTTTCCCAGGCCTTCGTCTCCTTTCCGCACCCAGGAAACGTCCTCCATCCTTGCTTACTTGCCCCACCCTGCTCAGCACCCCGGCCTTGCTCTGGTGCTGTGTTGGTTCAGCAGATGAAGAAGCGTAAAGTCGCTTTGCTTGTTGAGATGCCTTTGGTGGAGGGTGAATGAACTGGAATCGGTGTGTGCTGGGTGAAGGTCCCCACTTCCACCTGGTTTGATGCAATGATGGGTTATTGATTGCTGTGCGGAAAAGTAGGGGCAGCTTACTTGGCACTGTGTTTTCACCATCTCCAGAGGAAAGAGAACTTTCAAAATCAGTTTAGAGTGTGGTTTAATAATGAATTTCAGCAATCCTGCCACTAACAGCCAGGCCTTGGCTCTTCTCTCTCACCTGGCTTTTCCCCTTGCATCCACAGCTTCTCTGCTGGCGGCATAGTGGAAGGAAAGCACTTGCCTGGCCTTGGGCTCCCATCCTGCCCTGGGTGGTCCAGAGCCAGCCACTCTGTGTCCTTCACTCTGCCTTAGGACAGGGACAAATTCCCTGAGCCCTGGTAAGGGAAGAGGTGCTGGCTTCTCACCCTGCACCACAGCACCCAGTTCTGTGCTTGCCGTAGGCATGAGAAGCCTGGCTCAGCATCTGCAAAGAGTCTGACTGCATCCAGGGTACGCGCTTCCCACCTACCTTTGTGCTGTGTGGGTGAGCATTCTCTCCGCACTCCCTGGGGAGGTTCTAGCAGGAGGAGCTGTGTTGAGGGCTGTCAAGGACAGAGATGCCAGCCTGGCCTTGGGGCACGTGCCCCCCCCCTTTTCCTGGAGCCCCCGATACGGGCATTTGTGTGCCCCATGCAGGCCTGCCAGGGAGAGGAGCCAAGCAGCAGCTGTTATCACACTCAGACAGACCTTCCCATCTGGCTGCTCTTCTGAGGAGTGATCCATGCTCCCTGCAGGTGCCGGGCAGCCTTCTCTGGGAGGTGCAGCCAAGGCAGGAGGTGCAGCTGCTCTGTCTACAGCCTCTTGGTGAGGAACAGCCTCAGCCTGCCCCCTCCAAGCCAGGTTGGTACAACCCCGGCAGCGCCTGCCGCCGCTTTTCTCATCTCAGATACGCAGATGGGAGCTGATACAGAGCACCAGGATGTGAGTTGGCTCAGACAGCTTGAGCTATGTTGCAAGAAGCCGGAAACACAAAGCTCAGCCTGGGTCATGGTCCAGCGCACGGGGGATGGAGAGCCAGTGGGCTACAGCGAGAGGATGCACAGGGCCTTTGAGACTCCAAAGCCACCGCTTCTCCCAGCTGCTGTGAGGCACAGTCCTGTCTTGAGTCCTACCCTCTGCCCTGCGGAGGTCTGCCAGGGCACCGAACACCTGGGATCGGGGATCCGCTGGCAGGCTTGATCAGTGTCCGCATCGCTGCCGGCTGTCTGTCCTCCCCACAGCTGTTTGCACTGTGCCACTGGCAGCAGGTGAAGGTGAAGGGAGAGCTGCCCGCCTGCCCGGACGGAGCGCAGACTGAAGACCTTCCCCGTGGTCTTGTCAAGACTGCAGAGCCACTGAGCCTGATCCAGGCCGCTGTCGTCTCTCCTGTGTCTCCTGAAGCTATCCCCAGAGCTTCTGGGAAGGGCTGAGCCAGTGGGTGCCCACCGCCCTGTTGTCAGACCCTCTTGCTTTCGCACAGCCTGGCCTGAGGCAGAGGCGTGGGGCTTGGGCGTGCTGTGCCGTGGAGACTGAGCTGGGCTGCAGCTGTGCCGCTGGCTGCAGGCGCTTCTGCACGGCGCAGGGCAAAGCAGCGGCACCCTCAGGTGCCTGCTGCTTGCTCTGTCTCTGGCAGATGGGGAGGGGTGCTGGCTCCTGGGGAGCTGTGCCAGGACATGTTTCCAGACCTGAGATGGGAGTGTTTCTCTCCGATCGATGCGGTTTGTTTCAGAGGTGATGGAGCACTCGCTGCAGGAACAGACGGAAGCTGGTGGGCACAGGGGCAGCCAGGCTGGTGAAGCAAGACATTTTAAATGCTTTCATCCCAGCTCTCTGCAGCCCGTGCCTTGCCAGGAGCTGCTCTCTGTTTTATGTTAGCTTTGTAACTGCGTTAGGTCCCAGTAAACAAGAGCTTTCCAAGTATGTTGCTGGAGCCAAGGCAGCTCTGGGCATCTTGGCTGTGTCTCTGGGGATAGATAGGGCTGCTGCGTTCTGCTGGCACCATGACACAGCTGCTCTACACCTTGGCTTTGGGGATCCCCAACACCTTCTCTGGGGAGACTGAGCCAGGGGTCTGGCTGCGGAGAGGGAGAGGGCAGAACCCTGAGTGCCACCTTGGAGAGCAGGACTCTGCTCTCAGCCTGGGGTGGACATTCTTAGCACAGCTCTACTCCCTCTGCATGTTTCCTGCTCTTTTCTCACTCCACTTACACCACAGAGAGAGGACAAAGGACCGTGAGAAGTTAGAAGAGGTAACAGAGCTGAGCACCCAGGTCCACCAAGCCCCACCAGCCTTCTCAGCCTCAGGTTCCCTCATCTTCTGTGGTACCCCCCTCTTTCCTGGTGCCCCCCTCATGCTCAGAGAGCTGCCAGTGTCAGACCCTGCTTGCACCCAGCTTCCCCATCCTGGACTGGCTCCTGTCCTGAATATATTTTTACATGTTATGACTCTCAGAGGTTTTTAAATTTAATGGGTTCTTTTTTTTCTTTCTTCCTTCTTATCACCTGAGCTGGATCCTCTCTGAGCTGCTGCCAGCTCCAGGGATTACAAGTGAATAATTTAGGTCTGATGGTGTGTTTGAAGTTTAAGAGAAGGAAGTGGCATGTGTAGCCTGCTCCTCATTCCTGCCCCAGGGCCATGGTGCAGGGGCTGCTGCTGTTTCTCCAAAGGCAATTTCAAGGATTCCCTAAGGAGCCGCACTCTGAACATTGCATGGCCCTACTAAGGCACACCCTTCCAGATCTGGCCTTGGAGGTCAAGGCTCCCAGGGCACCCAGAGGGGCAATCGGCTTGTTTTCGCCCAGCTGCCCTTAACGGCTGCTGCTCTGCAGTGAGGCAGCTCCGCAGCACCAGCGCTGGAGGATGACTGTGCTGCCATGGACTGGACCACAGCACCACGCCTGGGTGAGGGACTCCGGGCCTTGCTTGCCAGCCCAAGGCCAGGAGGGGCTAAATGCTAAACCCGTGTGTGTGTCTTGGCAGCTCTGAAGCACAGTAAAGCTGGCAATGGGCAAACATGACCTGCTGGAGAGCCGGCATGGGCTAGCTGCTGCTGGGTGACAGGAGATGCCTCGAGGGCCACCGGCCTGTTGTCTCCAGGTACGGGTGGAGGAAGGAAGGACGGAGGAAGGAAGGATGTGCAGTGTGCTGAGCAATGGCAATGCAGAGCTTTTGGCTGACCTGCTCATCTTTGCTGAGTACAGAGCAGACTGCTGCTTGACTCTCTCAGGGTGCGTTGAGCCAGAGTGTGGAAGCAGATGAGACTTCCCTCCCCATGTCCCAGGGGATGTGTGCTGCCTTCGGTGGTCTCTGTGGTCTGTGCTTGCACAGTGTCACCTGTCGCTAGTTCTCAGGACAGGGGGCACAGAAAGATGCTCTGGGAAATTACTTTTAACCCTCTGCAGTTCACTGTTCTGAAAGCTAAGTCACTTTTGTTAGGGCTGGTTCAGTAGCAACCCCAATGGAGACAATCTTTTCCTCATACATACACTTCTCTTTGCAAGGTGGCTCTGACAAAATTTAAGTACGGACTTTAGTGATTTCCAGGAGCTTTTGGAAGAACTAACAAGCATGTCACAGGGTCCAGCATTAAATCCTTCCCTGCCGGGATGCAGTAAAAAACGGAAACTGTCAGGCAGTTTGAGATCCACTTAACAGCAATTAGAGCAGATGAAAGAAGCACTAACGCGAAAGCCCCAGTCTCTGTGCTTCGAGTGGGAGGAGGAAAAGAATGTGTAAGAGAAAATGTAAACATGAAAAAATGTGGCTTTGTATCCCACAAAACAATGAATCATTTTAACATTTCCAATCCTTTTCACGCAAGCAGAAACAGTCGATCAATATGTGACAGAATTAAAGACCTGCAGTAAAACCTTGGAGCTGAGGTTCTGTGAGAATTGTGAACACACAGACTAATCCGCAGAATTCTGCATACAGCGTAAACGGAAAGACAAGTGTAGGTTCAAGAGCCAGAAGCTGCAACAGCAGAAGTCTGCTGGGCAAGAGGTCTCCTCTGCCCACCCAAAGGAGGGGAGAAACCATCACTGGCAACGCATATGGAGCATCTGCAAAAAGTAGGAGTTATTTCCCAGAAAACTCACGAGTTACAACAAATGTATGTGGCCCTAAACTGTATCCTTGTAAAAGCCTGCAAAATGAGAGTCAGAATGTGTGTTCATAAAAGCTGCAGCCATAGCCATGGCTCTGGAGGACTTTTAGCCAGTAGGAGCATCTCATAGACTTTACCCTGTGAAGTGGTGAAAATAGTCAAGAGATGCCATTTTATGATCCTATGCCACAGCTAACTTCAAGACAAAGAGAATTTCAAGGTAGGTTAGGAGAATGCTATCCCTGGAAAAAGGAAAGGCAGGCGTGCAACAGCTGAACAGGTGAATACTTAGTTATGTGCACTGATGAAAGGGGCTGATGGACTATGAGTCTATTCTAAAAATACCTATACTGGGCCATTTGAAAGTTAGTAGGGAAGACACAATGGCACAGTTTGAAAATACTAACATTTTTAGAAAGTTAGGATCATTCTCTGGATCCTGGTAGTTGAGTGAGCAGAGAGGCTCACCATGATGCACTTACAACATGTCTTTTGGGACATTCAGATTCCTGCAGTTGCACTTCGGAAAAGCTGTAGAAGCTTATCATATATGCAGAGAAGCCTGCTACTGGCAATAGCAGAACAATAAATGGCACAAGGAAAGCATAACTCTAAAGAGAACTCGGTACAACAGGGGCTGCCAAGGGGGTGAAGGACGCCAGGGGATTGACTGGATATGCACATATACCGTCTGTTAAAAGCAGTGGATCTAGTGGTGGTGGTGGCTGAGCAGGCTTTGAGTCAGAGAGGACTGGGCACGATGAAAGATAAGCTGAGCTGGGTCTGGTGCCGCACCTTCTAGATGTAGGCACTGGACAGGGCTTCCTTTTCCTTCGGTGTAGGAGGGCTCTGCTGGTCCCTCTCAACCACATTATGGTGGTCTTCCCAATCCAGAGCATGTATCCTTCAGAGTGCTGGACTCAGCACTAGTGCACCCCAGAAGTGGTCAGATCACCCTGCCTTTCTGGGATGTGAGTCCAAAGACCATCCTTATACCAGAAATAAACGGTTTTCCAGCTTACATCCTCTCCACGGCTTTCTGCAGCCAGATTGTAGCTTTCACTGTACCACAGTTCTCCTACCATTGTTTTGTGAAGATTACGATTGCTTTGAGCCCTGTTTCTCTCTGCTCTTGGCTGGTGTCAGGGCCACAGAAGTGTGTGTGTGCACAAGAGAGAGTGAGCATGCATGCATGTGTGTTTACTAGGGAGAGAATGAGAAAAGGAGGCTGAGTCATGCTCCTCCTGCCAGTTAGCCCTGTCCTAAACTTTCCTTCTAGCTGGAACCCTTGGCTGCAGCCCAGACCTGATAGCCCGAACCTCTGCCTTTCCTCCGTTTTCTTTGCTCTCGTTTGTTCTAGGGCATATCTAGGGCATAGCTTCAGTTACCCACTCTCTTGCAATGCCTAGGTGGTGAGCCATGCATCTAGCTGTAGGTCTTGGGAGGAAACAACTTGGAATGAGTGCCTGTGCCACTGATGGAAGGGCATTATGTGAACATGTCCCACAGCAGGGATGCTGTCTGCGTGCCCGCTAGCAGAGCCAAATGCTTGCCATTGGACTTTCTTCAGGCCATAGTCTGGGACTGGACCAGCAAGGCAAGTGCTACAGGAATGGGGAGGAGAAGGAAGCCCCCATAATCCAAGGGGAAATGATTAGTGACCTGCTACTTCACTTAGACAGATGCAAGTCTATGGGGTTGGATGGAATCCACCCAAGGGTACTAAGGCAGCTGGCTCACCAAGCCACTTTCAATCATTTATCAGCAGTCCTGGCTAACCAGGGAGGTCCCAGTTGACTGGAAGTTAGCAATGAGGGCTGGAAGGAGGATCCAGGGAAATACAGGCCGGTCAGCCTGACCTGGGTGCTGGGGAAGGTTATGAAACAGATCATCCCACAGTGCCATCCCACAGTACAGTACAGGACAACCAGGTGATCAGGCCCAGTCAGCATGGGTTTACGAAAGGCAGGTCCTGCTTGACTAACCAGATGTCCTTCTGTGACAAGGCGACCAACTTAGTGGATGAGGAAGAGGCTGTGGATGTTGACTACGTGGACTTCAGTAAAGCCTTTGACACCATTTCCTACAGCATTTTCCTGGAGAAACTGGCTGCTCGTGGCTTGGACAGGTGTACTCTTTGCTGGGTAAAAAACCAGCTGGATGGCCAGACCCAAAGAGTGGTGGAGGATGGAGTTAAATCCAGTTGACAGCCGGTCACAAGTGGTGTTCCCCCGGGCTCAGTATTGGGGCCAGTTCTGTTTAATGTGTTTATCAATGGTCTGGAGGAGGGGATCCAGTGCACCCTCAATAATTTTGCAGAGGACACCCAACTTGGGCAGCAATGTTGATCTGCTTGAGGGTAGGAAGGCTCTACAGAGGGATCTGGACAGGCAGGATTGACGGACAGAGGCCAACTGTGTGAGATTCAACATGGCTCAGTGCCGGGTCCTGCACTTGAGTCACAACCCCATGCAATGCTACAGGCTTGGGGCAGAGCAGCTGGAAAGCTGCCTGGCAGAAAAGGACCTGGGGTGGTGCTTGACAGCCGGCTGAGTATGGGCCAGCAGTGTGCCCAGGTGGCCAAGAAGGCCAATGGCATCCTGGCCTGTATCAAAACCAGTGTGGCCAGCAGGAGCAGGGAGGGGATCGTTCCCCTGGACTGGGCCCTGGTGAGGCCGCACCTCGAGGGCTGGGTTCAGTTTTGGGCCCTTCACTACGAGAAAGACACGGAGGTGCTGGAGCGTGTCCAGAGACGGGCAGCGAAGCTGGCGAAGGGTCTAGAGAACAAGTCTAGGAGAAGCGGCTGAGGGAACTGGGCTTGTTTAGTCTGGAGAAAAGGAGGCTGAGGGGAGACCTTACCAATCTCTACAACTGCCTGAAAGGGGGTTGTAGCGAGATGGGGGTCACTGTCTTCTCCCAAGTATCAAGTGATAGGACAAGAGGAAATGGCCTCAAGTTGCGCCAGGGGAGGTTTAGATTGGATATTAGGAAAAATTTCTTCACCCAAAGGGTTGTCAAGCATTGGAAGAGGCTGCCCAGGGAAGCGGTTGAGTCACCGTTCCTGCAGGTATTTAAAAGACTTGTAGATGTGGCACTTAGGGACATGGTTTAGTGGTGGACTTGGCAGTGTTAGATTTACAGTTGGACTTGATGATCTTTTCCAACCTAAATGATTCTATCATTCTAAATAACTGCCCCAACCATTAATTTTTATAGGCTGAGTGGCAGCATTTCATGCTGGGCACAACCAGCAGTGGAGATGAAAGCATGAAGCCAAATAGACATCACAGAGCCAGTACAAGTGCTATTTATTAAAGAAATGCCTGGGTGGGTTACAGAGGAAGCAGAAAGGTGCGTCTTGAAAGGAACCTTTAACACCTGTGAGTGAAAAGCAACAAGGACTGGGAAGCAAGGGGAGCTGCCAGAAGCAACAGCTAATGGACCTGATGCTGGGGTGAGCTGGCAGAAGGGAGCATGTGGCTGGGAGCCAAAGGGTAAGTTGCGCTGCTTCATCTGTAGCCGTAAAAGCAAAAGCTGAGCGAAGGGGCTGCCCAAGCTGAGCTGAGTGGCAGGAAAGTGCTGCTGGGGAAGGGGATATCCCCAGGCGCTCCCACAGGGAGCTTCTGTTCTTTACTATGGTCTGCACGGAGAAACTAATGAGCGTGCACTCCTGTCAGCAGGGTATGTTACATTTCTGCACCCTTCAGCGCTGCAGCACGGACTCCAGCTCCCACGTTGTGGTCTGGATCCAGTGCTTCAGCTGCTGAGCTCATCTGAGCAGACTCCCCATCCACCCCTTCCCAGCGAGTCAGCACAGCCATTCCAGGCCAGGCTCCAAGCCTTCCGTCTCCCATCACTGCAAATAGGCCTGCCCCATGCAAGGACAAGTTTCCAGCTTCCAACAGCTAACCAGGCCCTTTCTTCCAGCTGTACATACTCTGGCTTAGGCTTAGGATACTTACGGGGGCGAGCAGCAGACGGGCCACTGTTACCTTCTTCTGCAACACCTCCCTGGCCTCAGACTTTGCATTTTCCCTTGCTAGCCCCCCCACACACCCCCCCACACACTCCCCCCCCGACTGCACAGCAGCCTGTCTTGTCATGCCAGCCTCTCCGCTGGGGGTACTGCATGTGCATGCCTGTCCCCAGCCCCAGAGTCACTCTGAGCAGCAGAATCTGCTGCATTAGGTCGATTTCAAGAGCCCCTCCAGGTCAGTTAGCAATTACCTGCACCAGATACGCGCTTGGAAAGGAGCTTCTGATCTCTTCAATGCACTCGTTTTCCTCTTTCAATTTCAAATTCGCCTCACTGGAAATAGGCACTTCAGCCTCTTTTACAGACCATGGTAAATTGGGATTTCGTCCAGTTCTGTTGGTTTTGCTGATACAGATGTTTTTCCCTACAGAGGCGATACCGTGGCCAATCTGAGGTGTGTCCAGACCCCCTACATTCAAACTCTTCCAGCTGAGCCTGCAGGTGATGTCATGGTACATAGAGTATTTCTGCACAGACTGCTGGCCCTAGCTTGTGCTGAGCAGCCTCTCCCAGGATGGGCACCCTGGTGCCAAAGTTCTTGTTATCAATTCAGGCTGATGCCCCATGTTGCTGAGACATGGCCAGTGAGCAAAGGCATTCCCTCCCTTAAAGAGTTGGCTGCAGTGCAACTTTCCAATCTGCATACTCCAGTCTTGTCCTGGAAGGAAGAGGACTGGAAAGAAGGAAAGCCAGCATCTTTGCATCTGTCTTTATCCTTCTGCTGAAACCTGACTGCCAACAACTGGTCAGAAAGACGTTTTCTACAGTAACACACTTCATGCCGGGCTCTTCCAACATAGCAGTGGTCACACGGTAGGAATGTTCCAGCTGGTGCGTTCTGCTGCTCAGCTGAGGAAGACACATTCTCCTGCTAGTGCCCAAGGACGTGCTCCCAAGGGAAGGGAGCTGCACTGCTATATTGCAGTCTGACAGTTCGCTGGGAGCCTCTTCACCCAGCTCCTGGGGGCTGATGTGGTCACATGATCCCCTATCCCAAACCAGTGGTTCAGTGCTCAGAAGCAGAAGCAATTTTACATAAAGTTCAATTAAATATTTGCTTTATAATTGCACAACAAATTATTCATAAAGGCATTGGAATCTAATCACAAGGCTGACACTGTGGAGTCTGCAAATGACACAGTGCTTGGGGAGAATAAAGATGGGGGGAGCTGCCATGCTTTGGTGGCAGGCAGTGCCTAAATGTGTGGGATAGTGGGAATGCTCCCAGGAAAAGACTCGAAGCAGCACCAAGGAGCCTCAGCAAGGCAGGGCTGTTTGGCTGGCAGGAGTAAGTGGGGTGGCATGTGAGAAATGGCTCTGGGCAATAGATAGGGGGTTTTGGCCCACATGGGCCCAGCAAACTTAGGGCAGCACTGGTCTGTGCCCTTCCCAACCACGTTGCGTCAGCTCCAGCTTCGTGTGGGCGCGCTCTGTGGTGTGTTAAGGAGCGTCCCCAACTCTGCAGGACCTGTGTGACCACAGAATTGCTGCCTTCAGCTCTTGCCCCTGTCTCCATCAGGAATTTCAGTGCCAGGCCTTATAGGGGGTGCAGAGGCCTCTCCCTAGCAGTGGGGTATGAAAAATTCCTGTGGTGCAACCTGCCTGCGGGATCCATCTTTCCAGACCTGTGCCAGAGCAGCACCCAGGAAGAGGCAGGAGGCATTGGGGCGTGTGGTGTGGCATCCCACACTGCAGCCCCCAGGAGAGAGGCAGTGCGAGGCAAGGACGTGCAGCTTGCAAGAGGTGGCTGCTGGGCACAGCAGGAGTAAATGCGACCACCCGGGGACCCTCTGCAGGGAGTTTGGCAGAGGGAACGTGCTTCCATGCGGCCTTCACGGCATCCTGAGCTGCCGCTCTGGGAACAAAGCGCTCTCTGCCAGTCCTAACACCCAGTGTTCAGCTCCTTTCAGGGTGAACTTGGAGGGCAGCAGACTGAATCCTGTACCCCATGAAGAGCGGGACCGGTGGGACTGAGGTATGTGAGTCTGTTCTGCTGAGATGAGGCAGGGTGAGGCCAGAGAAGGAGAACAGGTCTGCTGGGCAGATGCTGAGCCCAGCTGCCACTGCAGCCAGATATTGCTTTGCCTAGCAAGTACCCATCCCTCCCAGATTCTGTCCCCTGCTGTCATCCTGGGCAGTGGGCTGCAGACTGCCCCTGTCCCGCCAGGGAGAAGCCCTGCAGGGCACCCAGCCTTAGATAGGCGCTGACTGACAGGGGAGCTGGATCCTGGACAGGGAGCTGAACTGGAGATGGATTGCCTGCCAGCCAAATGTGGACATTAGACAGGGAGTTAGATTAATGGGAGCTGGCGCTGCCAACAGAGAGGTGAGTCACAGAGCTTGTCCTGTGCTGAATCTGTTTCTCCAGTGGGGAAGAAGGAGGAGGACTTAGCGAGATTAATCTCTCGTAGAGTTGCGAGAATAACCAGGATTCATGGGCTTCTCAGCAACGGATTTCCAAGTAAGCAGACAGCACTTTGACTTGCTCCGTGTGACAAGAGCATAGATCTGTACTGGTAACTCTGGAATTCCCTGCCACTGGTCACAGGTAAGATCGACCATACTTCTGTGCTCACACAGGAACCCTGCAAAGCACAGGCTGCACAGAAGCACCAAGAAAGCAGTGGCCTGAAAGCACTTCTTCCCTGAATTTTCCTGAAGTTGTTGTCTGCAGCTGCTCTACTGCAAACATTGCTGGACCCTGCAGGGAAGACATGAGAAAGTGGTAAGAACTCCTTCTGGCAGCTGAGAGGGGTTGGTGACACATCAGCTGGGAGAGGTTGCCAGGTCTCTGCCATCTTTGCGAGAAGGAGGAGCAGGGAGCAGGACTGGACGAGAGCCAGAGCATCTTTCCTGGTGTGACTGACCCTTCCCTCTGGGTAGCAGTCCGTGATACAGCAGGAGTGACAGACCTGGCAGGATCTGCTAGCGAGAGGGGAGGGAGAGCAGGTCAGTCATGGCTACTTTTTGGCAGGAGGTGATGGGGAGCTCTCAGGCACCCCTCTGTCTACCCCGCCCAGCACCAAACCCACCAGGGAGGAGGATGAGGCCAGGAAGAGGCAATCTCAGTAAACGGTTTTTATGTTGTGATTACAGAAACGGTGGAGAGAGAACCTCAGTGCTAGTGAACCAGGGAGATTTCCTTGGAGGAGGCAAAATTTCCGTCCCATGTTGGGAGTCCTGTTTCTTTCTGATATTTCTTTAGTTGTTCATGTCACGGCTCTTCAGTCTGAGTAGTTTTACAAATGTGTTGTGGAGATGAAAGCACCAAGGAAAGCTGCTCAGGATCAAGTTGGAAAAGCTTTTAACTTTCAACTCCTTACAGACAAAGGCACATGGCGGGGGGTGGGGGGGGTTGGGATGTGCAAAGACTGGGAAAAAGAAGAGGAAGGAGCAAAAAGAGATAAGAACAGATGAGTGAAAGGGACAGAGCAGGGAAGACAAATCACAAGAGAAGGAACAAGTCACTAGCAGAAAGAAAGGGAAAGATAGGGAGAGAACAAAGCAAAGGAGCCTGGAACTCAACAAGATGGGGAGAGTATATCAGAATAAGGGAAGAGTGCTGCAAGCAGAGGAGAGCTAGGAAATACAAAAGAGCTGTTTGAATGCTGGGATAAAGCAATGATGGGAATAAGAGGAACGGAGAAGCCAGATGAGGACTACATTCCCATGGAGATAAAGGGATGGCAGCAAAGTCAAAGGATGACACATCCATCCTTCTGTCACTGAGAATACAAGACATGACATGAAAGTGACATGTCGACTTTTGAGAGCGGCTGCAGGACGGAGCTGTGGAGGCTGCGTTCAGTGCTGGCGCATGTGGGTAGTCGTGCTCAGAAAGGGAGCGATCATGTCACGGGTGGTCCTTGTTCTCCTGCTTCGCATTCTCCGTCGTCCCTTCCCCACAGCGCGTGGGGCAGCTCCTGGCCTGTGCTACTGTGTGACCTGGGCACACCCTGAAGCACTGCTGACTTCAGGTCTCATGGAAGGACTGTCGTGGCATGCCTTGTTACAGTGCTCTGTGGGGCTCATTTGGGACCTGGGCTGGGGCAGGCCTGGCTGGCCTTAACGGCACCCTGCAGGGCAGCAGGAGAGGGCATGGAATCACAGAATCATGGAATCATAGAATGGTGTGGGCTGGAAGCGACCTTTAAAGGCCATCTAGTCCAACCCCCCTGCAATGAGCAGGGACATCTTCAACTAGATTAGGCACGGAGCAGCTGTGAGATGGGGAGGGGGTGATAGAAGGAGAGACAAACCTTCCCTGGCTCCACGGTAATGGGGTCTTAGCAAAAACCGATTGGAAAAGGGCACAACGACTACAGACAAGCGCCGGAACCATCTCCACCCAGTACCACGCCAGCTTATTGGGTGCTTTCTGCCAGGTAGGCTCAGCTCCATCTGTGCTGCCAACGCACTGTGAGAGACAGCCTCTTGGCTGTCCCAGGGAAAAGATCTGGGTGTTCCCAGTGCCTGTATCCACGTTGGCACACGAGCCTAGCAGCTGTCCTAGGGCTAGACTGGCACCGAGCGAGGTCTCTGTTTGCAGACAGTGTTAGCGGTGGAGCAGCTGTACTCCAGGCTTTGCCTCTCTCCCTACAAGAGCAGCAGGCACAAGTGGGATCTACTCTGGCAGCAGTGCTTGCAGCTGGGAGGTTTCTCACTCTCGCACTGGGATTGAGGACATTTCTAGATGCTTCCATGCCTGAAGGGGCAGGTATGGAGTATTTCCTAGGTCTTCTTCAGGGCCCCATTGGCCTTTGAGGGTGGGAGTCATGCAGTAGTATGAGGATGGGAAGCCTTGTACCAACCAGTGCAAAGGTGGGGAGGAGAGCTGCCTGAGCCTGCTGCTGCTGGATCTGTGCCCTGTTCATCTCTTGGTCCTGGAAAGGAGGAGTCACTCCTGGATTCACGCTGTGGTTATAAACGGCTCTCTTTTGCTTTCCATCCACCTCTCCCTGACCTGCAGGCCACCTGCCTGTGCAGGAAGCACCAGACGGACTCGGGTGGTTTGTGGGTAACCTGCTGCTGGGTTACCACTATCTCTCGGCCTGTACTGGCCAAGCAGAGAATTTGTTGGCCGTGTGCAAGGTGCTGCACACATGGAGCAAGAAGGCATTCCCTTCTCTGGTGTTCCCTCCAGGGCCAGACTCCCAAGGTCCAGTACCAGAGATTGCTGTGGAAGCGGGAGAGCGTTTTCTCCAGGTAAGATGTGAGACCCTGGACAGCGGAGGCTGGAAAATGTCCCACTGGGGCTGTTTGCCTTGAGTTGTGGCTAAACCCTGACTTGCATGGTCAGATTTATCTGTCCCAAAACAGTATTGCAGCCTCACCAGCCTTGAGCTTCTTCCCTGCTTCCACCTTCCACCTGTCCTGATCATGCCCGGCGTGGTCTGTAAACGTGGCACTCCTCCGCTGTGGATCCTGCTGGTATGTGACTCTCCACTGCAGGCAGCAAGCTGTGCGGCCATTCCTGCCCCTCCAACCCCTGAGTGCGGCTGAGCCTGGATGGTGCCCGCCACGCTTCCAGCAGGGCCCTGGGAGAAGCACCCCAGACCCGAGGTGAGTGCTGATGCCGGCTGCCGCGGCCGCCCAAGGTGCACATCAGGAGGGGGCTGGCCGGCCCCAGCCCCCGCGGTGCCCAGATCCCATCTCGGAGCTCCTGCCAGGCTGCCAC
>JANZLQ010000009.1:32382215-32405303 GCA_026212715.1 Elanus axillaris | reverse complement strand
TGCCCCCGGCCGCAGACCGGGACCGCGGGGCGGCCGGGACTGGCGCCGCGGCGGGAGCGCGGGGTCGCTTCGGGGCCGGGGGGGGGCCGGGGGGGGGCTTTGCCCCTTCGGGCGTCGCTGCCAGGGCGCCCGGCGTGCGGCAGCCGGGGCTCCAGCGCAGCCTTCAGTTAAAGCGGCGGCTCCTTTTTAAGCGGGTGGTGTCTTCAGAGTCTTCTTTGGGCTGCTTCCTGGCCGAGAGCTGTCTCCCCGCTTGCCTTCCTGGGACCAGAGCCCTTCGGGCCGGCTGCCGCGGGGGCTTTGCTGGGGGATGTGTGTGAACGAGCAGCCGAGGCGCCCGAGGAGTCCTGCCCGAGTCCCTTTAGCAGGCAGGGTACCGTCTAACGTCTCTCTTCAGAGCCACGTTTTTCTAACAACAAACTAAAAATAACCCTGCTAAAACTAGCACTTTCCTCATTTAAAGCGTGGTTCCCAAATGGCTGTGCGCAGGCCGCCGGGGAGCAAGTGCTGCAGCCGCGGCTGCTCCTCCTGCCAGCCCGGCTACAGGCTCGCCCAGGCCCAGAGCTGCCATGCCAAGTGCATCTCGCAGAGCGTCCTGGGAGCACCCTGTGGCAACCAGGCTCCTGCGTCGCTCGCAGTGCCAGCAGGGGAAGGAGGGGTGCCATAGATGCCGCTTGTCTTTTTGATTTCTGGCAGTTGTAGCATCCCTCACAATCTGCGGGGACCTGTGTTGTCTTTTCTTCTAACCTCATTTTATGTGTGAACAAGACCGGCTACAGGGACGACGGTGTAGACAGCAGCAAGGAGAGGCAGGCTCAAGAGTTCAGACGTAAGTTCCTAAGACAGTGCAGTGCATCTCGGGGAGGCCTTTGGACCTGAGAGAACCGAGAAGGATGGCTTCACCAGAGCTCTGGTTCCCCGCAGCTTGCTTGCATGGCCTGAGGAAGTAGTAAACGGAGAGCTGTGCCTCTCTGGCCCTGCTACTAGGCTGGTACTATGCTCTTAAAATACCGTAGTTTGCAACGACAGCCAGTACCGTAGTCTTGAACCCCACCAAGGAAATCGCAGATGGTGACTGTTTCTTTGGGACCTGTTTCTGTCTCTTCAGAGTGCCTAACGTTCCAAGAATGGCTGAAGCCTGCAGCCTCCGTACTTGTAGATCTTGTGCCCAGCTCTGACGGAGCCCGGGCATTGCCAGGTTTTCCCTTACGAGACAGCTGGATGCTCCCCACCTCTTGCTTGAGCGCTGGGTAAGGAGTATTTGCAGCAAACAGTTATCAGGGTTGGAGATCATGATCCTGGTACATCCATTTTCGAATGCTGAAAATAAATTGCTTCTCTGGCTTTGGGTATCACATAGCAGGGGGAAATGGAAACAAGAACCTGAAAGGGTTTTCCTGTACTGATACTGTGTTTGTTTATGTTCAAGGCCAAAGGGTGGTTCTGCTGCTCATTGGTGAAATCCCTGAAAATGTTGACAGTACCCTGAGTGTAGCACAGGGTAAAGCCCACTGAAATCTGAATCAGCTGGCCCAGATCCTGTACTGACTTTTGTATCACGTACATATCTCTGCTCCCGTGAGGTGGGGGTCACAGCAAATGAGGTTTGGTCTCTGTATGAAACGCTGGTTGCTGAATAATACAATGTTGAAATTGGTGGGCTTGTGAAAGAAAAAGTATGTGCCGTTTCGTAGGTAAGAAAAGCCAGCTTTGTTCCTGCCTAAAAAAAAAAAAAAAAAGACGCCCTTTGCTTTTTGGTGCATTGACACTTTATAATATGATAAGGTGATTTCATACCTAGGACAGAGAAGTGGCTAGTCAAACAAGGTCGATTTAAAAACTCTTTTGAAAAAGAAGCTAGCAGGTCTCCAGAAAAAAAAAAAAAAAAGGCTGTCAGTGGGTTAAAAATAACAGTTAAAATCCTATTTTTCCTAGCTCTGTATCAAATAATATGATATTTTCATGATTTAAAATGCAATATCATATTTGAAAAATCCATAGTTCCTTGCTTGTGTGTCAGGATTCTCAGAATAGGGTCATAATTTACTGTTTGTTGTATATATTGTCCGATAAGCTTTTGGGGGTTTTTGTACTTTGAAAATGATATTGAGCTACCAGGCTTTTATCCTAGCAAATTTTACTTTTGTGCTTCTAATCACTGGCCCATCTTAGTAAAATTTGGTAGCAAGTATTGCAGGAGAGAGGTTTGTTTGTTTGAAACCGCTTTTGCTACCCATGGACATTATTTTGTTAGAAGGATTAGATGGTTCATGGAAGCTTTGAAATAAAACTGGACTTTAGGTGGGATTTGATCTGATGTTATTCCTTTAAAGTATAATTACATATTTTTCAAATAATTCTTTTTATATTTTGAAAGCCTATATTTGAAAAGTAAAGAAAAACAGACTGAAGGATAAACAGTGTGGTGATACTTGTGTTCTTTTGACATCATGTCGCTAAACAGTATTTGTACATAAGAATACAACCATGTATGAATTTGTGTCGTTATCTTTTAACCATGTGGTTATGCAACTGTGTTTGGGTTTACAAGCAATGACACTTCTCTGCAGATAAGTCCATACATTTCCTGAGGCACGGGCCGTTTTGAGTGATCTGCTTTTTTGAAAAATTACATGTAAAGATTAGGTGGGTGTGAGTCCCAGCAAGATTCCTTGCCTGAGGTGGTAGGTGGACATGGTGCACAGCGCCTTGCTGTTCACTGGATCTCTTTTGTCGCTACCACCAGTTTATTCCATGGCATTCCTTTGCAGGGAAGGGTGGCTGGGAGGGGTGTACTCAGCTTTGCATCAGACCTGAGAGCATCCTGCCCTGCACCGTAGCAGGTTTGCTCTCCAGCTAGCAGCGCTCCCCCACTTTACCTTGTCCTCGGGTGACGGCTGTGTGTGGCTGTGCCCTGGGCTGCAGGTGGAGGTGCAGAGTTCTGCCCCTTGGATTTGGCTACTCGAGCATTTGCAGGGCTCATGCCCGCATGTTCCTGCGAGCTGCGTTGCTCGTGGAGCGCAGTCCCTGCTCCACCCCAGCAGAAAAGCTGGGTCTTTGTGGCTGGGTTTGGGCAGCGGTATCGCTGCCTATCAGCCTTCCCTGCTCCTGTGCAGACCTGGTATATGGAGAGCTCATTTCAGGGGGTTGGGCTGGGACTCCGCTGTTCACCTAGCGTGGTTTGGGTGCCCGGTACATGCTCGGCCGTGTGAGGCATCTGTGTCTGCAGTGGCATCGAGTTTGTAGGCTGGTTCCTGCTTCAGAGAGCTGTGGAGGGGCTTTCTGTTCCTGCTGGTAGCCACTGCAGAGACCCATCCTCCCAGTTCACAGTATCTTTTTCATTTAATCATCACTTTTTTGTTATTTGCAAAGTCCATGAAAGGAATACAGCACATTACAGTAATTTTAGGTCTTGTCATTTCCAACAACCCTGTTTTCAGAGACTAGCCCAGACTTTACTTTAGTCTGGCTCTGTGTCTCCTTCATTTTTCTTTCTTTTCATTGTCTTCTGTGCTGCAGCTGAGAGGAGGTAGCTCTGTGTTATCCTGCTGGGGAAGGGTTGGTGGATGGCACTTTAGTGCTGCTTCGACAGTGCAATGGCTGGGTAGCAAAAGTGGACGTCTTCTTCAGCATCTCTGCCTTCCCTAATCCCACAAGGCAGCTGAGATGCCTGCAGAGCGTGTAGGTTCTTTCTTTTCCTACGGAAGCTGTGGGTCCTCTTCTTGGTGGTGCTGTTCCTCTGATCCTCTTGCTGTGTGGTTTGAGTTCTCCCTGCAAATGGATGCCTCCGGCTCCTCGACAGTATTACGGCACCTTCCCTCTTTCCCTTTGAGGGCCTGTGGGACGCCGTGGGCATTGGCTTGTGGTAGGTGGCAGCTGGGTGTAGAGTCCGCTGCAGAGCTCCCTTTGCTGTTAACATTACCTGGTGCACGCAAGGCAAACGGGGATAGACAGCACTGCTAGGAGTTAGGAGAGACCGTTCACAAGTGCATGGGTTGGTCTGGGGCTGCCTGTGCCTCAGCAGGCTGGGCATGGCTTTTATCTTCAAACTTTGGGCTTCAGAGTGCCTGCTCTGCCGGCTCCTTGCCGAGCTGACCCAGCCGCCCTACCCGTGCCCGGCTGCCCCCGCTCCACCGCGGGGAAGGGCTGTGGTGGTGAGCGCACGCACTGGTGCCACCCGCGGGTAGAGGCAGCCTCGGTGCTGTCGGGCAGTTCTCCCCAGAGGTCCTACGAGGCCTCTTTGAGCAAAAGGTGGAAGGGAGACCCTGCTAAGCTGAGGGCCCTGCGTTGTTCTTCTTTAGAGCGGGGGTAGTTGTGCCATTGGGCGTAGGAAAGGCAGCCAGCCCCAAGCTGGTCCATCTGTGTTCCAGCCCAAGGGCCAGGTTTGGACTAGATCATTCCCTGCTGCTAAACCTACAAGCAGTGCTGAAAATCAAGGTGCTTTTCAGGAAGTGCCTCCTTTCTGCTGGGTGCCCTATCTCAGGATACCTCACTAAACAGAAGTGAAGGTTATAATACTCGTTGCAACCTGATCACATTTTTTCAGCAAATGGCAGCACTTCTCTGGATTCCCAGTCCTGCCCTGCTTCTCCTGTCTGTAGGAAATCTGCACTTGCCTCCTTTCTGCCCCATTCTGCTGCCCCGCTTTTACTCGCTTCCTTGCCCCTCACTGTGGCTCTGGCAGTCCCATCCACGAGCCTGGAACAATAAGCCCAACAGAGCTCATTCAGTTTCGACTCTACTCAGTACTACACTTCCTGATTTCAGATCTCTTGTGCGAGAGCTGTGCCTTAGCTCACGCTGCAGGACTGAGACTCTGGGCAAAGCGCCTATTAACACCACTATCAAACTGTTGTGTGCAGGGTCTGCTCCACAAACAGAGCAACCTTGCCTGTCTCACACGCTCTGTCACTGCTGTCGCCTGTGCTGAATTTGGCCCTGACTAGCTGATGATAGAAGCTGTGGGTACAATGGAGGTGATGCTGGGCCTGGTGTCTGTCAGCGACGGCCACAGATCCACAGCTGCCCTGTAGAAGCATTTAGCCAGGTGCTTACCGAGCAGAGCTGAGAGCATCCTGTCTCTCTGCTTTGGGAAGCACCGTGTCAGGGCCAGCCACTGCACCGGGTGAAGTGGTCCTGTGCCCCAGCTACAGCAGTTGCGTGAGCCTTGCTGATTGGGAAGTCCTTCCAGGGAATCGTGAGGGCAGAACTATTTGTCTGGCAACCTTTTGCAGATACCCCCTACCCCTCTTTGTTGCTCCTCCCTGGTACGGTACTGCAGAGAACACCAAGGAAAAGGAGACAGGGGATCACTCCTCTTTACTTGCTGACGTTGTCTCACTCACCGTTGCCACTTAAGGTGGGTTTTTGTAAATCTCTTCCTAATTAGCTATAGCTGGTGGCTTTAACAACTGCAGGTGACTTGAAGCTTGAGGCCCTCAACTCGCCTGAAACTGTTGATGGCCAGAAGCTTTCTGCAGCCAATGATGGGATGTGAAAGGAGTCACCATAGAAACATCCTGGGCAATAAATGGAGCCTCAAATGTTTGAACTCCTTTTAGCAGAAGCCTGTGTGTGGATGTGGGTCCAGACAGGTAGTGGTGTGCATGTGGATGGAGAAAGGTGTGTACATGCAGCAGAGCACAGATGTGAGGCGTTTTGAAGCAGCAGGAGCAAGCACGGGATTTAAACACTGCTTTGGTAAGCTAATGTTTCCCTGAGGTTTTGACTGCAAAACTGAGTCAGAGCAGAGCGTGTGATAGGGTTGTGGTACTGGTCTGGCAGAAGAGAGCTCATTCTTGCAGGTGAGCTGTATCCAGTCCTTCTTGTGTGCTGCGGCCACAGGCTTGTGGGGGCATCCAGGGAAGCCTTGTCCGTCAGTGCTGTGCATGGCAGCATCTGGGAACGCGGCACAGCCTCTGCAGGTGGCACCCATCTGTCTCTCATCCTCCTTCTGGACCGCTGCTGCCCGTCCTTATGGTTTGGCACTGAGGAGCAGTGTGCGGGCAGACCCCAGCTTACGGAGGCTCCGAGGCCCCGTGCCCACCCAAGGGGCACATGTCCTGCTCCCCTCAGTGCCCGCCTGCTGCCGTCCCTGGCAGAGCCTGGATTCCCCTTGCTGGCTGTTTGCTCGCAGGTTGCTTGGGGCTGCAAGCTGGTGTGGGAGGCTGAGCTTCCTGACCGCAGGCTGTGGGGCACATTGCTCCTCTGGGTCCCCACGTGGGCCAGTGTCGGGAAGGGACAGATAAAGGTTTGGCTGCTCCAGAGGCTTAGGAACCCTTGCAGTCTGGCCATCCCAGGGCAGAAGGGTGCTGGCAGCCCCCGGGCCTGGCCCTTGTTCCGGCAGCTTCCTTCTGCTGTGGGATGGCTGTTCGCCTTCCGTGGGGTGCCCTGTGCAAGGCAGTAGCAGCTTCTCTGTGTGCCTGGGGATGTTGCGCTCCCTTCTCCAGTCCTGCTTCCTTGCATCTCTCTCTGTCACACTGGGATTATCTCCCTCTGCTCCTACTGCAGCCGCTTCCTGGAATCCCAAATCCCCCAAATGCTGTTTCTCCATTAATCCTTGTCATTAAAAGTGGCTCCTAAGCCCAGAGCACCTCCTCCTCTCCACAACCAGCGCCCTGTCACCCTCTCTAGAGAGGAGCAGTTTGAGATGATCCCCTACTAAAAATGAGAAAATGAGCTTGTGAACTTGGGACAGGACACTGTTGTTCCTGCCTCGCCCCCCAAACCTGGTACCAAACTCCAGAGTTACCCTTGGCCTTGGATCCTTCTGGATTTTCAGTATTCCATTTTTTGGCAGTGTGAAAACACGCTTTCTCCCGTTGTTAGGGCCCTGACGAGGCAAGTGGCTGTCGGTGACAGTGTTGTGCGTGTGTGGGAGAGGGAGTTGTTTCCCCTGTCACTGGAGAAGGTCGAGGACGTACAGGTGAGGGGTTCCTTCAGGAGTTGGACTTCTCCAGCTTTCTGAGCTTGGCTGCCTTCCCACTCATGAAATACAGCTGAACCTTTTGATAGCAGGCGGGTAGGAATAGCTGAGCATCAGCAGAGTCCTTAAGAAATTACATCCCTGCTTAAACTTTTAAAAGTCAGCCGAACACCCGTTTGCTACAGCCCTCCTGGACTCTTCCCCGATGGCATGATCTTTCTCGCGTTACCAAACTCCTGCTCCAGCGACACTTCCCAAAGTCGGGGTGTGCCCTTCCCGCACCGTCCCGCAGGACCTGGCGGGTCTCGCACCCGCTGCGGCGGCGCCGCCGGTCCCGAGGAGCCCCGGGCCGGTCCCGAGGAGCCCCGGCCGGTTCCGAGGAGCCCCGGGCCGGCAGCCGCCGGCGGGGTGCGGCTGTTCCCTCTCTTTCGGGCGAGGGGCTCCTCCTGGGGCCGCGAGCCGGCAGAGGGAGCCGTGCATCCTCGTTTCCTATGCACAGCCTGACATGGCAATTAAGGAATTAATTTGAAAGGTGCCGTGAGAGAGGAGATTAGAACCGGCATCCTCCACCGGGCGATGGCTCGGCTGGCCGCGCTGAGGAGTGACCGTGTCCTTCCCAAATCCCCCCTTTGGGCGTTGCCGCCCAAGCGCATCTCTCGGGCGAGCCCTGGGGTTGGTTTGGCCTGGCGCAGCTCCTGGGGGCCCTGCAAGACATGAACAGCCTCTGGGGCGGGTATGGCGGAGGCTGATGGCAGCGCCTTGGGCAGCGGGCAAGCCACGGGCACGCAGCGGATCGGGGTCGCGACTGGGAGCCTCCACGGACTGTGGGGTGAGTGGCCGGGGGCTGCGGCCGACCCTGCAGGCGTAGACATGGCCTTGCTTTGCCGTGCCCGGGACTTGGCGATGCGTTAGCCGAGGCAGACAAGAGGTTGTGAGCTGGAGCTGGTGTTGTGCGATCTGACATCATTAGTCCTGCCTAGAGGACTGGCTGTTGTGCTGGCAGACGATGCTGCTCCCTTCCTTGGTGCCACAAAGCGATTGGGGCGTGAAGTGAAATGCAAGCGCTGAACCTTCCCCAGCTGGAGTAGCAACCACAGGTGAGCATTTATGGATTTTGTCCGAAACAGCTGTTTACGTTTTTGTGCAATGGGAGACTTGCGCCTGGCTGGGAAGGATGCTGGAACCATCAGTTCAGGCTTGAACTGGCTTTGCACCTCGAGTGTTGACGCGCTTTGGTGAATTAGAGATGGGTGGTGCGGTGCTTCACTGGGAGGTGACGGCCCGATGAGGGCTGCTCCAGGACAGGAGATGCGAACTAGCGTCGTGGGACTGAGAGGCTCAAGGCATTGTGCAAGGAGAGTGGCAGCTTTTCACTGTGCCATGGCTGCCGCTTTCTGGTTAATGGGTTCAGAACAGAGTCAGTCTGACTTCATCTGCTCTGGCAGCGAACACAGCAGCACCATGCCGCCGCACGTTTTGGGACTCTTGTGGGTTAACCCTGGTAAGCAGCTGAGCACCATGCAGCCACTTGCTCATTCCCTCACTCCCAAGTGGGGCAGGGGAAGAGGAAAGGAAGAGTAAAAGTAAGAAAACTTGTGTGTTGAGATAAAATTAGTTTAATAAATGAAGGAGAAGTGGAAGAGAGAAAACAAAACAAGGGATGCAAAGGCAAGCTCTCACTGCCTTCCATGGGTGGACTGACGCCCAGCCAGTTCCTGAACAAAAGGTAGCTACCCCCGAGCTCCCTCCTCTCCCTTTTTACTGCTGAGCTTGATGTTAGATGGCATGGGATATCTCTTCGGTTAGTTTGGGTCATCTGCCTGGCTGTCCCCTCCCAACCTCATGTGCACCCCCAATCTATTTACTGGAGGGGCATAGTGAGAAACAGAGAAAAGGCCTCGATACTGTGTAAACACTGTTTGGCAATAGCCAAAATGTTAGTGTGTTATCAGCATTGTTTTGGTCACAAATCTACAACACAGCACCATATGAGCTGCCGTGAAGCAAACTGACTCCATCCCAGCCAGCCACAGTACGGGGACTGTTAAACACCTTCTATTGCACGCCCCTTTGGGGTGCCTGCGCCGTAGGAAGGTGCCTGGCACCCTTTGCAAAAGAGCCCTTGTTATACCCGGGCAGTGCAGCGGGAGATGTGGCCTCTGTTCTGTGGATCTGATGGCAAAGGCGTGCTCAAACTGTCCTGGGCAGAGGCATGCCGCTGTCTGCAGTGCTGCCAGGCGTGCGTTTTGTTGTGAGAAGCTAGAGACTACTGAGTGCCGGAAAGCAAGGCTCATGAAGCAGGGTGGCATGTGTGCAGTGAGCTGCTGGCTCAGGGGTGTACATTAGCCTCAGTCCATCACAGCGGTGGAGCTGGCAGGACAGGATCTGACCCGTGGCTGTGGCTGAGTATCTCCCTTCGGTTCCTGGGCACAGGCTGCAGTCAGGTTTGTCGGTTCTAGGGAGGTCTTTTCCAAAACTTAGGCTGTCCCAGAACCAGAAAATCCTGCAGTTGAGTCTGTGTTGCTTATACCAAGCACTGTCCTGGTTGTGAAAAGCTGCTGTGAAATAGAAATGAGAGGGCGGGACCACGAAGCACCAGGCTGGAAGGCCTTTTCTTTAAACCACAGCTGAGCTGGGCTTGGGCAGAGGTAGGACACAGTGTCTGGTCCTGGCTTCCACGAGGCGGCACGTGCATTTCCCTTGTGAGTGATCAAAGGCTGGTGCTGAGAGTCATCTCTATCTTTTTTTATATCTAGTCCATCACTGTGCTATCTGGTGCCTCCCAAGTATATTTAGAAATAGCAATGACAGTTTTTCTTTCTCCTTTCGAGCTGGTGCGTGAAGTGTTTGATAAGTTTATATGTTTTTGTGTGAGAGGTCTATCCGTGCCTCTGTGCACCAAGATGAAGAAAGCTGTCTCGTGATCTAATGCTTTTGGTGCACCCCACCATGGGGCTGAGGACTGCAGAGATGCAGTGCTTGTGTCTGGCTCGGTCCTGCTCAGGGCAGCTGTGTCTTGTTACTCTGTTTTTGAATCACAGTGACTGCATGTTTAGGTGTGAGTTTTGGTGTCAATTCACTGTGACCTCTGATGGGAGAGGTGAGTGGCAAGAGATGTGTACAGCTGTGAGTCCTACATGGGGGAGAATGGCTTTTTGGCTGGATACCGCTTGGCTGTAGATACCCAAACTCTGCCCGAGACTGCTGCCAGCCCAGCAGCCTGAGAAGGGTGGCTATTTGGAGGGGAGGACATGAAGGAAGGAGCACATTTGTCTGCACTGCAGTTCTATCGGTTGGATTCAGCCAGCCCAGTGTTCACCTCCCGTGGCGGTAGGAGTGAAGGGGGCCTGCAGCCTGGTGTGGCAGCGTGCAGGGGAATAGGGAGTAAGGCTGCATGTGCAATTTGGGATTTCAGCACTTCTGCATCTGGCTGCTTGGGTTGGGGATGGTGGGCTCTGGATGGACCTGTTCCTGCTTGAGCACACACTAGGGACTCTGGGGCTATGTGCATGAGTTCTAAGGTGGTTGTCCTCAAACAAGCTAGAAAGGAGTATGTGGAGAGGGAGGAGGAAGTGAAACAGCCCAGCAAATAAGGGGAGAGACGGCCAAGGGTCTGCAACGTAGCGATAGAGCAGGATGCAAATGGACAAGGCACGTGAGGATAACAAAACCAGAGAAAGCCATGATTGCATATGGGAAAGTGGGAGTTGTCTGTGTACGTGTGTGCTGCCCGTTCTCCCCCTCTCGAGCATGGAACGGCTTTGGGGAAAGGGTAGGCACTCCTGGTGAGGGTAATCGGAGCCAGCTTCTTTCCATTTTTTTGGTAGTGAAGATCTTTCGCTGTCACCGCCACCGAGTGGCTGTTGGGCTGTGCTGGATGGAGGGAATTGGGTCACGGGAGTCCTGCGTGTGCCGTGGGGCATTCTAGGGGAGGGCCCTTGCTGAAGCTGTGCAAGGCTGCAAATGTCCAGTGGGTCTGAAGGACTTGGAGCTGCAAATGACTGCACCTGCTGGAGTGGGTTTCCGTGCCCCCTCCTGTGTGCACGCATACTCACGTGTCCCAGCACCATCCTACTTGCTCACGTGTATACGTCTCTCTCCTTGGCTCTATTCTTCCACGTGCACTTTGTCCGTTTGCTTTTCTGTCCTTCCTGTTGCTACTGTAATCTCTCTCTCTCTTCTTCCCTTTGTTCCCTGGGCTGCTTTGCTGCCTCTTACTTCACCATGTCCCTCTTTATTCTGTTTGATAATAGTAACATTAGAACCTACGTACAAGGCCCCAAGGTCCCTGCTTTGTGCAGATACATCAGGAAAGACCCTTCAAAGCCTATGTGCTGAAGAGAGAAGATTCTCATAGTCTCACTATTGCCAGGACTGGCAGAGG
Source organism: Elanus axillaris (assembly GCA_026212715.1). Lineage (NCBI taxonomy): Eukaryota > Metazoa > Chordata > Aves > Accipitriformes > Accipitridae > Elanus > Elanus axillaris. Next base: position 32,393,997 of record JANZLQ010000009.1, on the reverse strand, counting down.
CAAAGGGCTTGATTGTGAAATACGACCTGTGCAAAACCCCACGCTGTGTCCTGTGTCCATCCTGGAATGTCAGAAGTGAAGATGCCAGTCTTGTTTGATGGAGTTTTACACCAAAGCCCTGAACCCTTATGTCTGATTGAGGAATGGGTCAATTAATCTCCCTTTATCACTTGTGCTGAGCAGAGTGGTTGTTCGCAGAGCTCCCAGTCTGTCCCTTCCTCATTGTACCACTGCTTTGGTAGTGACATTAAAGTGAAGCTACTTGCTGATTCTGTTCTAGTCTGCTGTGTTCACGTGCTTCAAGCTTTCAGAAATGTTCTCCTCTTCAACTGCAATTTGCACATTTGGCCTCTGCTGAGAGCTGATGCTTCAATGGGATGCTGAAGTCTGGTGGTTGGAAAGCAGCATTTCTAGAGACACACTGAGGCTGTCTTGTTTTGCATATGTGGTGCCCGCTACATTTCCTTTGCCTAAAAGTCGTATGTGGCTGCTGGATGGTCGTCCACAGTCTGCAAATACAATGCTGGAGCAGGTGGAGGAGGAATTAAAAATTATTTTTTTTTACCTGACAAAGTGGTTGGAGTTTCTTGCAGAGAAAGAAACCAGTACTAGTACTAGGCTAGTACTGTATCTGGCTTGCAGAATCCTATCAAGAAACCTGCGGTGATCTTGTTGATTTGTCATAAGGACATGGCTCTGCTGTGCTAAGTCCATCATGATATCAACAGTGCAGGCTCTAGCTAGGGAAGGACTCTGAAATCAGGAGACAGATTTCACGTTTTAATTTTTTTCCTCTTAAAAGTCCTCCAAGAAAAGTGCATCCTGTCTGTAGTGGTCTCTTTCAGCTTTGTTCAGCCACACTCCACAGTTTCTCTGATGCTTGCTTCCACTTTGGCGCTCTCATCGGTGAACCTTTTGTTACGCCTGTGTCGGTGCTTGTGTCCTGAATCTCCTTGCTGAGACCTGGATTTGGGAAAGAGCAAGCAGCAGACAGTAAAACCAAAAGCCTTCACCTCTTCCTGGAGTTTGCTGCTGTCTGCAGCCCTTTTGATTTACACACAGCAAGGGTCACTGAAACAACAGGCCATTTTGGCATATTTGCTTACCCTGTGTATTGTTTTTGAGCAGCGTGACCTGTATGTGGTGTCATTAATCAAGAATAGTAAAATGAAGCTGGGGGTGGGATGTAGCAGCAGGACTCTCTGTTCTCATCTCTCTGCAGTAAAGGGCAGAAAGAGCAGGGAGGCTGTAAAGCCCATGCCAGCCTCTTCCCAGGCACTCTTGGCCACCGTGGAGCCTTTTTGCTTGTATTTGTGTTGGTAGCTGCACTGGGACTGGCCACCAGCAGGACCATCTCCTCCTTTCTTTGGCCAAAGTGGCTCGGAGAGCCTGAACACCCTTTCCACGGAGAAACGTGGTCTCTCTTCTGAGCCACAGACCTGGGCGATGATGTCGTTTGCTGACACAGCAGCAGCGTTGGCCGCTCTGCTTGGGTCCTGGGCGTGAAGATTTTGGAACCCAGACTGGCAGTGCCTATATGTCAGTGCTGGCCGCAGACAGCAAAGCAGGGGCTCCCAGAGCAGTGGCCAAGCTCCGTCTTGATGAGGTGTCTGGTCCCATCCCAGGCTCATCGCCCTGAGAGAGGGGAACGGGTGGTTTGCCTTTCTGCGCCATTAGCTCTTGCTGCCCTTAGACCGGCTCATGGCATTTAGAGGTCTCATCTGCTCTGGGCTGCAATGTACCTGCCTGCAGCTCGCAGGAGAGACCCTAATAGCTGAAGGTGGAGGAAGAAAGTGATTCTTCCCTGGACAAGGCATGCTAATGAAAAATAAACTGGATCTGGCCAGGTAAAGTCTTTGAATGGCACCTATAAGTAGTGATGGCACTGCTCTGTGACGGCTGCATCTCCAAGGGTCTGTGTCCCTTTGGACTCAGCCAGGAGTTGTTTGCAATGTAGAGGAGAGTGGCAGGTATCATTCGGCTTGTGGGGAGTATGTGAGAACGGTGATGGAGCTGGCAGAGTAGGGAAAGCCTGCGTCTGTCTGGCCGGTACAGGCGTACTCCCTGGGCAGGCCGGACAGAAATGGAGCAGGGCCTTGTCACCCGCTGTAGCATTGACTGATGCGTGTTGGCAAAGCCAGGATCTGCCCTTCCTTCGGGGGAGGTGAGAGGACCAGCAGCACCCCTCACCTCTGTGCAGAGGGGAAGGCAGCGGGGCTGGCGCGCCTGTCTTCAAACTGTCCCATCGCTCCTGGTCTGCAAACTCTCTTCCTCTTGCTAGTTAATATTAGTATTCAGTTTGTGGAACGGGCTATGCAATTAACACAAAGGTACAGTCATTCATTCTGACTGGAGGACTCAAGGGATCAGATGTACTGGGGATAGGAAGCGGAGGCTTTCTGCTGGGAAGGAATGTCACAGCACAGCGGACACAGAAATGAAAAGCTATTAATAATGATCCCGGAACTTCACTTCCATCAGCTGTTTATTTAAAGGTGCTCCCGTATTCAAAGCCTCCTGATTTATGTGGGCAATAACACTCACAGTCCTGGGATCACTTTTTTAAGCAAGGCTAATGGGGTGAAACCATCATACTGCGACAGTAGAGATCAAGCTGGGAAAATGATACTGGAGAGAAAAATAAACTATTGCCTAGATTATCCAGGAGCTATGCCGGGCTGGGAGTTGGTGTGAGCTCCCTGCTCTTCCAGCATTTATTAAGGCTTTTACTTCCTTTTTTCTTGTTCTTTGTGAACAGAATTTACTGGGCATGGAAGGATATAAAAATTTGATTCTGCCGGACAGGATGCTAAAAGCTTCTGGTTTTGCATTCAAGTGAAGTTTTGTCTGTAGCGCAGCCGTGTGTAGCCGTTCTGCCACGCCAAGGCCCTGGGGCAGACAGCCTCCCTGTCCTTGTCTCCAGGGCTTCCCATCCCCACTCAGCCCTGCTCCTGAGGGACTGGCCCCTCCAGGGAAAGCGGGTTCTGCCCTCTTCTGGCCCTTGCTTGGTTTTTGCTTGCCCAGCTGTGGTATGGGGGCACCTGCCTTCAGCTGTGCGCCTGGAGGGGAAGGGGTGAAATGTTCAGGGCTATGGCGAGGACGGGGAGAAGGGGCCACTCTGCGCTGGGGGAAGGCCAGGTTCAACGCAGATTCTCTTCCCGGGGCTGTTTGCCCTGGCACTGACAGCGAGGACTGCTTGGTGGGGCCACGAGCGCTGGGCAAGCACCGACCTGGCCGATGGGTTTGGCACAAGCTTGTGATGTTTACCTCTTCCTGCAGCCTGGAGGTGGGGTGTGAGTGCGAGGAGGGCTTGGGGCAGGAGGGGTGGGAGTGCTGTGCCAGTTCCTTCTGAATCTGCCACGAGAGCCCTTGGGGGACAGTAGTTGGCTTCACCAACTCCCTCTGGACGTCTGGCAGCGTGCGGAAGGAGTGCCAAAAGTTGGCCATCCGGAGTATACCTGAATTTTGTGGTATCTGCAAGGCAGTGAGCAGCTTTTGGCAAAACCTGCCTGTTTTTCCTGGGGAAGTGAAACAGCACTTAGCTGCTGAGCTCTGGTGCTGGCAGTTGTGGTTCGTGTTGCTCTGGACAGGGTCTGACTCCTGGGACGTGACTCAGTGTTGTGTGTGCATCATCAGAAGCTAGTAGCAGTGATGTAATTAGTAGAATGAAGCACACGATTCCAAATAAATAATGCATCTGTCATTAATGATCGAAGGTGACATTTAGCCTGTTGCTGTTGTCTGCAAGTTGCCTATGAGGAGGTTGTAATCTTCTGGTCTGGTATAGGCTGGAGGAAGCCTTTATCTACAGCTCGTCGGTGAACCGTGTGCTGTGAGGATTGCTTGCTTGGAGTCCTGGCCCATCTGCTCCAGGGTGTAGGACTCTGGTCCAGCAAGAAGGTCACGTTCCTCCTGGTGGTGCTTTGTGAGGCGGAGGTGGGCTTTGCTTTGAACAAGTCTCTACCTGGGTGACCATCCAGAGAACCTTTTGGGTCTGTGAAGCTCTGGTGCCCTTTCTCAGGAACACCTGCTCCTTACTGGCCTGCTTCTGCTCCAAGCGCAGCCTTAGACACCCAAGGAGGGACCTAGCAGGGCTCTGATCTCCTGGGGCAGCCCCAAGGGGCCTGCCGTGGCTCAGTTCTTGCTGTGCTCCTCTTAGAGACGCGGACTTTCAAATAGACTTGGCCAAAATGTGTTACCTGTGTAGGAGACTCGGCTACCAGGGATTTCTGCAAATTGTGGTGGATTTTTCTGAGCCATGCTGCATCTTAGCAAAGCACATTTGCTTCCTGTTTGGGGGATGAGGCTGTGCAACATTCAGCTTCAGGTTCCTGAGTTTCTGTGTTATCAAGATTCCTTCCTTTCTCCCCAGTGTGTTTGCTCAGGAATTTCTGGAGAGCAGGAAGGTATGAGGCTGGAGCCTCTTCTTCCCTGTGCCAGAAAAGCCTCTGTTTAAGCAGGACAGCACTGCTCAGGCGGCGGTGGTCGATGGTGATGACGCTGCATTTGGGAGTGATGTGTGCTGGTGTGGTGCTCTGGCTGCGGCACCGGTGCTCCAGGGGCAAGTCTGGTAGCCTGAGTGCCTGAGGAGTCCGGATGCGGAGCAGTGGATTTTGGCAGGATATTGTTGCAGAAATAATTTTCTTATCCATTATACCATCTTGTTTGTAATTCTTATTTAACGAGCTCCTCTGAAAATAAGAAAATCATTGTAACAGTTTTCTTAAGTGTGAAAGATCAGTCTGAAATTGGCATTAAAGAGACTAATTACTCCCATTCTTCCACCTTTCTGACAGCTGTTTAGTGCTGCAGACCTTGTCCTGAGGTGCCGAGGAAGCCACTTGCCTCTTCAGGCAGCTTTTGACCTAAGGTACCTGCAAGAGAAAGTTGGTGCCTGCTTCTAATCTAGGCTGGGCACAACTTGATGATCCTGTTACGCCGGAAAAATACTGCTAAAGCTGCAGATATGAGGCCTGTGGTGCCACTTCCCCAGGTCTCTTTTTCACTGCTTTCTCGTCCTCCCTCCTGACCTCCCCGCTTCAGCGTGGGTCATCCTATGCTGACTTGCTCTTAGTCTCAAAATGACCGTGTGCTGCCACAGGAATAGACTTCCTTGGCCTCACGCATTCTGTAAAGAGGAATCACATGCCTCCTGTCATGAGCGCCGAGAGATTTCTGGGGACAAAATTGCCAAATGTATAGGGAAGAAGAGTGAGCAGGAGCGAGACCTTCCTGAAAGTGGCATGTGCCTGCCATAGTATTTATTTAGCCAGAGGACTGAGTCTGAGCCTGACCTTGAACCCTGAGCAGTGAATTGAAGGAGGTTTCTTTGATCCCTTCTGGCTCAGTAGAATACTCACTTGGTGTTCTCTGTAGGAATTTGGGGAGACTTTCATGAGAGGTGGAAAGTTGTAGACAAGAAGCTGTGAACATCTTCAATTTTCCATTTAATCACACAATATTGAATGATAAATAATTCATGCATCTGCCAAACATTTGCTTAAAAGAACCCAATTCCCTCCACATTTGTCAAAGTGTAAGAATTCCACTGTGTGGTTTTTTTAATTTTAATCTGTCCTTTAACTCCTGTCGAGATGCCCACTTGACTGGGCTATCGGCTTTGATTCCACTTGCCCTGTTTTGGGCAGTCCGGTGCTCGTGCCTTGCCTTTCTTGTCACTTCTGCTGGCCTCCGGGGCCCAAAGAAGTGGCGTCAGGCAAGAAGGGAGCGACGGTGGTTCCCGTGCGTCCTTGGGCTGTGCCACGGGGACCAGCGCTGGTGGTCGTGGTGGAGGCTCGTGGGTGTTCTCTGCGCTGCCGCGTGGGAGTGTTGCTGGCTCCGCATGAGGTAGTGGGGCATGAAAGATGCGAGGCTGTTGGGAATGCGACTTCTGACCGTACAGGGCGTTTGTAAGGCGGTGGCTTTCAGACGCAGCTATCTATCCAGATCCTAAAATTAAAGACCTGCTCTGAGCTCTGGAACTTTTTCTCCACAGCAGGAAGAGAACTCTGTCCACCCCGGCATTTGTGACAGAGATGCTGCGATGGCTGCAGACATCTTCCCCATAAATAGCACTGCTCACCCCTGGCCTGTGGGGGCAGAGGATCTCTGATGCTCTCTCTGCCGGTGGTGCCAGGCCTGGAGCAAGGATGTGCTGGGTCAGTATCCATGGCTGCAGGCAGGCGTTGGAGGAGCAGCAATGTCACCTTGTCCTTCTGCCCAGCTAGAGACAGAGTCTCCTTTATGTGCTCTCTTTCAGCTTCACCTGGGTGTTAATGCCAATTTGGTACTGACTTTCAGTTCTTGTTTGGCCGGTCCCATGGCTCAGTCCAGCTCTTCTGAAGTTTCTTGCAATAGCCTTGACTAAGATAATCTCCTGTCATTTACGGATTTTGCTTCCTACATGGGGTCCCTTGTCATTTTCTGCCAGGTCATGGCTGAACTCATTGCTTGTTTTTTCCCTTTCAGTTTTTGTATCAGCTTTGGATTTGTGGCAATGGGGCTTCTCTTTTCTGTTTGGTTGGGTTTTTTGCATCTCCTGTCTCATTTTTTTGTCTCCCTTCAGCTGTTGAGAACTCTGATTCTTCTGCCTCTGTTAATGATTCTGTTCACAAGCCTTTGAGAAGCTGGACAGATATGTCGTGTTTCCTTTCTCTGCTGAAGCAATTGGTGGGTTCTAGCATGCACAGTGCTTAACAGCATACATACAGATTTTATGCAAAGGAAAGGCTAGCCATGCCCTGTCAGATCTGAGTGCTCAAGTGCTTTGTTTTGCTTTTTTGCTAGCACTTCAGGCACTTTGTCAGGTTCCCAGGGAAGAGTGACTCGTCTGCGATCCCCTGAATCATCCCTTGGGATCAGCCTTCTCTCTCCCATTGGGTCAGAGATGCCAGCACTCCTCCTGTGTGGGACTCGGTGGGATGGCAGCAGGAGTTTGTGCTGCAGGCGTTTTGCTCTGTGCCAGTGCTGATGGGTGTACCCTGAGCTGCTGGATACCCAGGCTTCAGTACTGCATCAAATCGGCAGAGAGGGATGAAGAGGCCGGTGCCTGCTGGCACTGTGCTGTCGCTTGGTGTCAGAGGTTCTGCCTCTGGACCTGACCGGGGATTCGTGAGGCTACGGAGACCTCCCCTCTGGGAAGCCAGAGGGAAACGCCTTCTGCTAGCGCTCCTTTGGAGCTGTGCTGAGTGTTGCGTGCATGACTGCAGGAGGCAGGATCCTGAGGGGAGCGCCGGGAATGTCCAAGGAGCAGGAGGGACTGGTGTTGGGGCTGTCATAGCTGGCGTGTTGTGGATGGGCTGCGCAAGCACTTGCAGTCCCTGTGCTGAATGGCAGGAAGGGACCTGGTGTATTCAAGGGCTCAGAGGGTGAAAGCTGGAAAGGGGAAACCACAAATGGCATAGCAGAGCAGTGGCTGCTGTCGCTGGGGTCAAGCAGTTCCTAGGCTCTGGACGTGGACAGCAGCCCTCTCTGGGGCTGCGATTTCTCCCATCTATCTTACTTGGCGCTCAGAGGCAGAGTTTTTGCAAGCTCAGCTGGGACAGCAGTTTGTCCTGGAGGCCGATTGTTCCACCTAGTTAGTCGGAGCCTCCCAAGACCTGGGGATTGGTGCAGATGTGCTGGCTTTGCTGGTGCAGCTTGCTCTGCCCGATGCGACTAGCTGCACTCCAGCCTGCGGATGTTGGGTGCAGAGCGGCTCCGGGCTTTCTGTTCCTTCTTGGCTTAGAGGTGGTTCCTCCCAGGCCTGGCAGAGGGAATCACGTACGTATTCAGGGCCACAGGAAGATGCCTTTGCTTCCACCTCCCCTCAGAGATTGTTTTTAAAAGCAAATTAAAAGTATTGTGTTCACGTAGGCAAGGCATGAAAATTCCATATTTGGAAAAGAATTGCTGCAGAGCGAGACCGTTATGGCTGTAAAACCCTCTTCCCTAAGGCATGCTTTGAGATTTTCTTTGCAATTAAAATTTCTTTGAAACTTGGACCAAAGAAGATTTGGAGGAAAAAAAAATCTCCTGAACTTTGAAAACACTTTTTGCTAAACAATGCTTGTGTGAGAGCTTTAACAAATACTGTTCCTCCCAGTGTGTCTGATAGCAGAAAGTAGCTGAACATGAGAAGTCAAAAGGTTGTGAATAGCTCCTGCTCTGACAGTTGCTGTGCTCTTCTATTAGAATTTCTCAAGGCAGCATCAAAGGGGACAATAATTAAACTTAAAGCAACTTGAAAAGAAGGGATAAAATGTATGTTTAGTCATACAGTCCTGAGCATTGTGTAGGTAGAAATTTCTCTGGAAGAACTTTACCTGGACTGTGCACAAGTTTATCTGAGAAGACAAGCAGAGGAAGAAGTACCCTCCCGGGAGAGTAATTCCAAGGAAACAGAAAGAGGAAACCCGAGGCTCACTTCAAGAACAAGCAGGACTAAACTTTTACTAAGTATAATGGGCTTTCTGCCCCCTCCTCGAAGCTGAGGCTAGGGTGACATTAGTGAGAAAGCTTGATTTTTATCATTATCTGCCTGTCTTCTGTGCTCTGTATCAGGGCTGAAGACTTGCTGAAAGGCAGATTGCTATCAAACATTGCTTTGCACAGTCTGGACCTGCACTTGGGATGTGTTCTTCCAGTAACTGTGGTTACACGAGCCTTTTACTGCATAAGTAAAAATAAAAGTAATTTAAATATCCTCTTTCAAAAGCCTCTACAGTTTTGAATCCCTTGGCCACTTATCACCAGCATTTGTACGCGCTGAGATGCTATGTGCCATCCAGATCAATATCTCCAGCCTTCTCTCACTTCATTGGCAAAACGCATTGAGAGTCTGGAAAGGACACTGAATTAGAATACGCCTTCTGCAGAATGTATTTCAGCAGAGAGATGCTATGGGGGTTCCAGAGCTTGCAGTGGCAAAAACCTGTCTAGCTTGCAGTTGCTCTCTGTGGCATCATGGTATTCTGATGCATTGTCCACCTTTCTTTTATCCAAATGTTGGGCCTTAAATGCCACATCACTAATGGGATCTGCTATGGAACGGGAACTTGCAGCGCAGTGGCTATGATGGCAATCTGTCTTGATGTGAGCTGGCATCCCACACCTTTGCTCTCGCCAGTGCTAATGTCCCTTACAGAATTACCAGTGCGTGTTAACATGTTCCAGCCAAAGGCATTTGTTAGTTGTGACTGTGGGTACTGCAGTGGTGCAGAGGGAATTGGAGCAACAGCCAGGTTGTGGTCTTGGTCCCTAGTGTTTTAAATCTGCAGAGCACTCCTTGTAGGCTGGATACCCTGACTATTCCATTGCCCAGCCAAAAGGCGTAACCGTAAAATGCCTCTTGGATGCTAGGAAGGAGCTGTGGGAAGTTATGGGGATGTAGGCGGGTGTTTGGCCATGGTGCAGTGGTCCAGGGCTGGTGTGGTACTGAGGTGTGTTGTCAGAGGCAGCCTGTGGGATGCTGGATGCCTGCACGTGATATATTTGCCGTGTGGCCTAATCTGGAGTTGATAGTATCTTGTGTGTGGCAAGATTGCCCCCTCCCTCGTCTCTATATTTCAAGGAGAAGTTTGTAGAAGAAAAAAAAAAATATCCTTGCCTCGTCTTGTCTTACAATATCCAGTAGAGAAAGTGAGCTCCAGAGAGCCTGAGTTCATGTCTTAGCCCTAGGCCTGGAGATTATGAACCATCTTCAAGCTTTGCAGCAGCCTTGCCATGCCTGTATTCCCTCCATACAACAGATACCGGATGCGTGCTCCAGCCAGCCTGTTCCTTTTCCCAGGAAGGGGAGTGTTAAGTGGATTTGAATCGTGTTTAACAGGAGGAGACGTGGTTACACGCAGTGTGCTGCACTGTAGGCAGTACTAGAGAAAGAATTGCTGTTGAAGTAATTGCAGGCTTTTTGCTGCCCCGTTTCCCAGCAAGGTCTGTCTGAGGCTGGGCTGTCATGCCGCCCACGCTCTTGGGTGTGAGGCAGGTGGGCTCCCTGTGGATGCAGACTCCGAGCTGGCACGAGTGTGGTCCCCAGAGCTGCTGTTGTGCTTGCACGTGGCCTCAGCTGTTCTCTTACGGCTGATGCAGCTGGCACGTGTGCATGGTGCTGGAGCCGGTGTTTACCCTCCTAGCTCTCGGGTAAAGGCGCGCTGGGGTCAGGAGGTGCTAGGCAGAGAATGGAGGGGCCTGGTTGGTGCTGGAGGTCTGCCCTGCTATTTGGAGAGGGTCTCCAGGTACACTTGGATGTTTGGGGAAGGAGCTAGTGTGAAGCTGTGCTCTTGCCGCTCCAACAGCAAGGCATGTCTGGCTGCTTACTGGGGAGCCTAGGAGGAGCTTTTGTCCATCTGACTCCTGTCCTGGGTCGTCTCTAAAGATGCTGTAGTCCTGCCTGTTGGAAGCAGCACTGCAAACTGCTGACAAGGCTGCGTGATACATCTCCAACCTGCCTCTTGCATCTCCCTGTGCTCTTCTCTCCACTCTCCCTGCGGAGTAGCTACGCTCAGTGCCAAAGCTGACAGAACGGTGCTGGACCAACGTGGCTTCCTTGACATTGTGGGGAGAGATACCAGCTCCAAACCAACAAGGCAGACCTTGGGGTGCAGGCACGCCACAGCTCTTCCCCAGCCCCCTTTGTCATTGCGTGGTCTGCCCTTGGGGAGCCAGGGAAAAGTGCAGTGTGAGGAGAAACAGTCCAGCAGCACCAGTGCACAAGGTCCTGGTTTTCAGCTGTGAGGTTGGGCTTCTGCATGCTCTCCTCCGTGGAGACCATCCCTACTGTGCTGCTGTCTGCTCCTTCCTTGTCTTTGTTGGATAGTGGTGCTGGAGCCAGGTAACTGCTGGGACGCTCCCAGTTTGAGCTCATTCAGCAGATAGCTAACTGAGCGATGAGGGCCATGTCCAGGACCGTGGGAGTCAGGACTGAGCCGTTGTCTCTGACCAGCAACCTTCCTGCTGCAGACTCCGCTTCCTTGTGTCCTTTGGGGTGTGGGTATGCCATGGAAAAGCAGGAGAAGGCCCAAGCTTTAGGGAGCTCCTGCCTTAGTATTCATTCTGTGGCTCTGCCTTCCCAAGGGTGGCACAAGCAGTGCCTTACTCTTACCTTACTCCTCAGCAGCTTTTGTAGCGTCCTTGTGGCCATTCCGAACAGAGGGAGCAATCCTGATGCTTGTGCAGGTGGTTCATGCAACTCTGTCGGGAGGTGCTAAGGAGCCAAAGCAGCGCATCCAGGCCTGCATTAGCTCGGACGGCAAGCTAGGATGGATGAGGGAGAGCTCTCCTTCTGCTCTGTTGCATCTTTTGTAGCCGATGGGGAGCTCTGGGTTTTCTGCTGATTATGAGGGTTTGTCTCAGAGGAGCGGTACCGGTGTGGCAGCCCTTCCAGTAGAGCTGCAGGCACAGGGAGCAGCGCATGAGCTCCCAGGGCGCTCATCTGGCCTGTGGTTGGGATCCACCCCTCCCTGGGCTCCTGGGGTACCACTGCCCTGGTTCTGGGACTGCAGCAGTGTTGGGCAATAGTACAGTCTGGATGTATTGGGCTTGCTATTGGGCTATCCTTGTGTGCTGTCGCCTGCGTCTTCCCCCCTCCCCCTGCCTGCTTTCCCCTGCATCAGCCTGCATTTGTAAAATGAAATAAATATTGACACGGACGGGATGCTATTCAATTTGTCCTGATCACTGGGCTGCGGTGAGTTCTGACAGAGCACAGTGTAAAACATAAGCTCAGGATGTAATTTCTACTGTCAACATGATGTACAGTATGGCTGTGCCAAATACACACCGACAAACTGCACAAGCTCTTGGG
>JANZLQ010000009.1:32311424-32382207 GCA_026212715.1 Elanus axillaris | reverse complement strand
GAGGCGGGTTGTGCTGATAGTTGGGAAGTGGGGATGACAGCCGCAGGAGAGAGGGCATCGCCCTGGGCATGGGGTGGTGTGAGAGTCTGGCGCTTCACTGTATGTGTCAAAGCCTGCCTGGCACAGCAAGTGCCTGGGCACTCTGCCATGGGGCCCATGGATGCTGCGCCCCTGCAGCGGCATGCTGCTGCCTGCTTGGGATGCTGCGCCGCAGGCTGGTTCTGGCTGCAACGGCAGCAGCTCCCACTAGTTATTTATGGCTCCGCTGCTCACGTGTGGCAGAGAGAAGTGGTGCTTCCAGCTGTTGCTGAAAGGTCTTCAATAACACAGGGAAATAAACGTCGTGCTAGTCTTGGTTCCTGTGCATGGGACCTTCTGTGGCAGTTTGCAGCCCTGGTGTACTTTGGATCCTGCCGCAGTGTGTGCAGGCTGCTGCAAGGGCACAAGCAGGACTCGGGTGGGGATTTTGGGTCTGCTGCTTCTGGAAGAGGTCTGTGATGTGACAGCCAGAAAGTGTGCACACCGAGACGAGACATGGTGCGGACCCTAGCCGTGGCCTGAATCTGTGACAGAAGAGAAACAGGCTAAGAATTTATGGGCGGAGAAGAATCCGGCTTGTGGCAATGAGCCTTGCCGCAGATGTGGCTCTGGGTCAGTGTTTCTAGGTGGCTCTGGCTACTAAAGGCTGGAGCTCGCAATAGGTGGTATGGGTGGGCTCTGCAGTCTGGGACCCGAGTGTCTTAGAGGAGCATCGAGGCCAACCGGGTTACACCACCTCCTCTGCTGGCCGTAGAGCCGGAGCACGGGAACAGCTCCGCTGAGCGCCGCTGAACTTGGGACGTGCGAGCCAGCCACTAACAAACCACATCGGATTGTAGCAGTAAGATGAGAAATCTGTTAAATGTAAAAAGCAGCATAATGGCTCAGACTCTCAACACAAGGTTGTGGTTCCCACAGCAACGGCAGCCCAGCCCATGCGTGCTCAGCGGGACTCTCCTTTCCGTGGCAGTAGCTGCTCTGTGGAGTGCTGGGATGCAACAGGACCAAGCAAGTTGCCTTGGGAACTGTGGACCAGCTTGCCTGCCAGCCAGGGAGCAGCTCCGCTGGAGCTGTGCTCGCCCACTGCGGCATCTTTTGCCCTTGCTTCCTCTTCTCTGCCCTGCTTTAGTGTGTGCATTTAAATTGTTGCTTTTACTGGTTTATTGATGCTGTTTAGGGTTTAGCTGCTTCCATTTGTATGCTGTAACTCTAGCAAGGCTGAAAGAGGCGGCAGAGCGCCTGGCTCTGAATGAAGCGGCAGTGCCGTCCCTGCGTGGCTCCCGTAGTGTCTGGCTTGGGTAGTCGGGTCGCGGAGGAGATCGGCAGCGTGCAGCTGCCACTGGTGCGAAATGGCGCAACGAGGGGGATGTGGATGGCTGCTGCTGCCCTCACGGAGCCAGCGTTGATGCTGTCTGCCAGTGCTGCCGTCCTGCCGGCTTGGTCAGGGCCCTTGGATGCTGATGTTACTTGTAGTGCCTGGATTTGCGCGGTTGGGCTGGCTGGCTTTCAGCCTCCCTACGTGTTCAGGAGGTCTTCAGTGGTTGCAGAGCTGCTCTTTGGCAGCGGCATTGCTGCCTTGTCAGGTTGCTGGCCGGGCTTTATAAAGCAGCGTGGAGTAGCCGGGATGGCAGGGAGAGGGTGCCGGGGTGGGCAGAGTGGGAGATGTCAGCACCTGGTGACTGCCTCTCCCCAGGGCTCCGCTTATGTAGCGGTCCTTGAGAACGTGTGCAAACGGGCTGTTTATTAAGTTCTCTTTCCGGCAGTTGCATTTACCAGGTACAACCCATTTGTACTCGGACTTTGGACACGTGTGGAGGTGTTGCCTGCAAAAGTGCTGCAGAGTGGCAAGGGCAGAGATGCTGGATAGGATGTTCTTCTCACGCTTAACTGTTTGCCATGGGTGCTGGCCTGAAGCTCTTGCTCTGGCACAGCTTGTGCTGTTTGGTTTATTGACATCTGTCACCCTCTGGGGAACTTAGTTCAACATAGCTGCAAATTTCCCAGATGTGAGAAACTGGAGAGATGCTGTTTGTGGCAGTGGTGCGCTATATCCTGCTTGTTACATGTCTTCTATATATCTACGTAAGTGTGATAGAACAGGTTTGTATGTGTCCTGTTATTGTCATCGTGCATGTCTTGCTCTGAGGTCTGCTGCAGGTGGGGTAGCCTCAGCTCTGCTGCTCCGGAGCAGGGTCCTTTTATATCTGTGTTTGATCAATGAAGGCTGCAGTTACTTTACCCTGTGAGATTCCTAACAGTGGGAAGGAACGACTCGGTCTGTCACCCATCTACAGGTCATCTCACTCCCCTAGGTGTAGTCTCTGATGTTAAATATTTTGATGTTTGGTGACAGGGGCTCTCACCAGATTGGCAAGAGTAGCTGGCCCTTCAGGGGCAGTGGCAGGAATGGCTTCTGCGTGGGGAGGCCTGACTGCAAGAGGGAGTCATGCCACTGCCAACAACCGTGCGTGTCTGGTACGGAGATGTCTTAATGACAACTGGTGTGGCAGAGAAGAGGCGTGGGGAGGAATGTTAGTGCTCCTGTACCATGGCTGCCGACATAAAAATACACCGGAGACCCTGTGTTCCTTGGAGCATGAAGCGCTCAGGACTTGCACATGGGACAGCTGATGTGCATGTGTGCGTGGAATATAGCGTGCGTACATGGAGGGGAAAACACGTGTACACCCAAATGAGAGACAAATATGGACAAAAGAGAGTGCCAGTGTGTATGAGTGCTCTTAGCTGTGCACAGGATGGAACACGAGTGCGAGCCCTGTGTGTGAATTTGTGCACATTGCATGATGCACTACTTGTGAGCAGTGTGGAATGATGCCTGGCACTAATGCCCCGTGTTTCTCAGTAAGTGTTTGTCCAGGCAGGCAAACGCAGAAACGACAGTGCAGCTCGCTGGGTACTTTGGGAAACGGCCCTGTTGGTGCAGTCACACTAGGGGAATGGCAAGTGCAAGGAAGAGCTAGGGAAGTACTTGCGAGCTGTCCCTGCTCTGAACTGCTGGGCCTCTTTAGAGTCATGCAGGGGGCTGTGCGGAGCACAGTCCAGTTCCCCTTCCACAGGGAGTAGATGGATATCTAGTCCAGCATTGTCCCCCTTTCCGTTCATCCTCTTTCTCCCTCCTATTTAGAGTAACAGATGACAGGAGATTATTTCTGCAAACTGGTGAAGATGTGCGTGTTTCATGAGTAGTTCTGGCTGTGGCTGGTGTCGCAGAGCTCTGGTGGAAGCTCAGTGTGTTGGTGCAGGGAAGGATGGATGCTGCATACCCGTCCCCATCTCCTGATCAGGCCTCTTCTCTCCCCAGGTGCTCACTGAATGCAATCTACCCTTCGCCACAGGTCTCATGTATTTATCCTTAGTGCCTTGTGTGTGGCCTGGAGCTTACTCCAAAGCCCTTTCATAAACTGTTAGCTTTAAAGTCAGGCAGGTGGCGAGTCCTTGAGCAGATGCTTTTCTCCCAGCCCACGGCTGCAGAAGTGAAATGCTGGGAAAACTTCTCCCAGGAAGACCAGCAGCAGCAGCTGGACAGCCAGCACCTCCCACTGTCAGGCACTGGCATTCCCTGGCATTCCCTTGCCTGTGCGCGCAGGACTGGTGCGGTCTGGCCCTGTGCAGGCAGCAGCAGCTGTGCAGTGCCGGGGTGCTGCCTACATGTCTCCCACCAGCGCTGGCAGCGATGACCCCCCACACACCCCCGCCAGCAGCAGAACTCGCTCCCCTTGGCAACCAGGGCAGCGTGGAGAAGGAGACACCTTCAGCAGCGGGGCTCCTTGGTCTCGGAGTCCCTGCTGGAGCAAATGCCCGTGGCGATGAGAGCGCTGCAGCTTGCTGCCCTCCCTTCTGGGGCACTTGCTCTGGCAGGACCTGTGGGACTGGGCTCTGCTGTGGGGAACCTGGGGCAGGACAGGGTGGGAGATACTGACCAAGGCTGCAGGGGCAGCGTGGGGGGGCATGGAGCCCTGCTCTCACACCAACACTGACACCTTGGCCTTTTCCAGGCTCCTGGGGATGCTGCCAGCTGCCCTGCACCTCCCTGCGTGAGCCAGCAGAGGATGGAAGTGATCGGCATCAGCTGGGCAAAGGACTCTTCACCAGGTGCTGGGATGTCATCCCTGTGAAGATGGGAGTTACAAATGGGCTTGTGAACCGCACGTGTGGCACAGGCACCCGTGCTGCCAGATCCTTTGCGCAGTAGCCCAGGGCCACCGCAGGACAGGCAGACATTGGCCAGAGCAGCTCATCCTGTTAACTCCTCTGCGAAACCTCACATGGAAAAGCTTCCCTTCGCTTCCTGTGAATGACGGTTGTGGGTGCCCGTGCCCTGCACGCTGCCGTGGAGCTCCATGCCTGCCGGCCGGGTGGGCAGCAGGCTGTGCGTGACCCTGCTCCCCAGTGAGACTGGCGGCAGCTGAGCACGGAGCTGTGCAGCTCTGTCCCCAGGGACAAATGCCAGCTGCCGGACTCTTCTCTGGAGATCCAGGAACAGCCTGCGAGGCACCAGCACTGGCTGCTCCCATGCTAGCCACGGGCAGTCCGGAACGCCTGTTGTTACAGATGTGACTCCAGCCTGCTGGGACAGGAGTGCTCCAGCTGCAGGGCACAGCACTCAGCAGGAATGGGGATGCTGTGCGTTGACCGGTGAGCCCCACGCTGCTGGTGTGGACTTTCCTTCTCCTCTTCCCGAAAGGATGCTAGTTGCCTGTCCAAAAGCTACTGCTCATGCAGTCTCCTAGAGTGCGATGGCGAAGGGTCTGCAGGGCTTCTCGTGGACCATGCTGCTGCTGTTCTGCGCCATCCAGGAGCTGGGGGCCTGGGCCATGCACGCTGCCGCAGAGGGTGCTGGCCTTGGGCAGCCGGGGGACCCTGCGCTGCTGGCCGGCGGGCGAGTGAAGCGTGGCTGGGTCTGGAATCAATTCTTTGTGGTGGAGGAGTACACGGGCACGGAGCCGCTATATGTTGGGAAGGTAAGGTAACCCTGTGTCTCCATGGGGCTGGCCGGGCCAGTGGCAGAGTGAGGCATGCTGGCAGCACGGTCGAGCCTGGTGGGGGAAAGAGGGTCTGCACGAAGGTTGCTGATGGGGGCCTGGTTAGAGAAGAACTCTATGGACTGGGGCGGCAGGAGCCTGGGCCCTCCTGGGGGTTGTGAGGTAAATGTGCTCCCAGAGACTCTAGGGCAGGAGCACACCAAAATTCACATCTATGTTCTTCCAGTCGTGTGCTGGGTTCCCGTGGTGTTTGGGGTGCAGGTCTGGGTGTTGTAGAGGCTGTGGGGAAGGCTCAGCCCCATCTCGGTGGGAGGACCTGCTGGGTTGGAGCTGACGTGCAGGGCGGGCATCTGCTCACGCTGGTCCCTGCCATGTCTTGGGAGCCAAAGTGCTGCTGTAGCACCAAGGGCCTTTCTGCCCCAGCAGTTGCTGCCATAGGTGCAACCCTGCCTTCCGGACGATGGTCCATCCCTGGCCTGTAGCCCTTTCGGCGTGGGGATAATGTGGTGGGGTTTGTTTCGTGGCCCGTCCCTGTGGCTCCCTCCTGGTCCTGGAAGGACTGTGCTCTGTTGGACCCGCAAACTATAGTGGCTGTTCCCTAGCTGATTATCTCTGGAGACTGGGGCTGGCAGAGGAGATGTCCTGCTCTAGCTGTGGCACAGAAATCCCGCTCTTGTTTGTGGCCAGAGCGAGGTTGTTGCAGGATTTATGTATCTCGGGCTGGCTTGCATAGCATGGTGTAGAAGATGCTTGGAGGGACCCCAAGTGCCAGCACTGGTGATGGAGCTTTCCTGGGGCTTGCCAGGAGCGATGCCCATCAGGGCTGTGCTGTGGGCACTCCTGGGTGCCAGCTGGGAGCTGTAATGGGTTAGTAAGCTGCTCCCAGGGCCGGATGCTTGCTGGGCTTCGCGCAGGCAGTGGCACCGATGAACTTGCAGGGAGAGGTACTGGGAAGCTTCAGGCTTGTTGTAACCAGTGCGTCCTGCTCTGCTGTGAGAAGGTGGGACAGTGGTCACCGGAGCACGCTGGTCTCCCTGGGCTGGAAAAGCCCTGATCTCTCTCCAGCAGTCTCCCCGCTCTGCGAGGGGGTGGCTGTTCACGCTGTCCTGGCTCTTGCTGTTGCTTGCACACCCTGCGGAGAGGAGCACCGGCAAACCCGGAGCTGCTGGCAGATAGCAGTGCCTTGCTGGGCAGAGCTGGGTCTGTCCCTGGAACTTGCTGCTTCGCTGGTGTATGACCTCCTGGGGTGTGGGGCGGCTGGACGTGGACCTCTGCTCCCTCCACTCCTGGTGCCCTGAGGCCGAAGGAGCGTTTTGCCTTGGGGTTGTTGGGCTTTGTCCTTTTTCTGGGAGCTGTGGAGGAGCTGCCCCGTGGCTCCCACGTGTCAGAAGGATGTGCTATTTGTGTACTGATGGAGGCAATGCTAGCTGTTGGGACCAGTCAGAGGAGCATGCTGCAAGCCAGCTAGAGCTGCTCCTGGGGCATGGGCTCTTCTCAAAGGAAAATGGCCAGGAGCTCATGCAGCAGGGCTGTCTGATGGCCTCGGCCGTCTGGTCATGAGTGTAGAGGAGGCTTGAAAATGGGCTTCTTGGCTAGGGGCCAGCTGGGATTTCAGCGGTGATTTGTGTCCGTTTCAGCAGACACTCGAAAGCCGCACTCCTCCGCCACGATGCTCAGTGCAGTTACAGCTAATTCACAGCTCCCCTGGGAAGTGACTCGAAGCATCAGGCCCTGTCAAACTCCAGCGGTAGCCTAGCAACCGCCTCGTCTCCAAAACGGACCCAGGAACCTACAACTAACCCATTTTACAGCCCCTTTCCGCATCCTTCACCGCATCACCCAGCCCGCTCCCAATAAACAGCCAGCCTGCACTGAAATCCCGTCCCCGTGAATATCGCTCCTGAAGGCTGAGAGGAACCTGGGGCTGGGCTTTTCCCTGGAGCTGGGACAAGACGGGATGCCCACCTGGAGCCGCCAGGGCTGGGGTGGCCCCGGCTGCCCAGGGCAGTGTCCCTGCCACAGCCTGCGGGTGCCGGAGCCTTCCCGTGCCAGGGACCGCGGCTCCCTGTGGCGTAGCTGGGGCTTGCCCTCCGTGGATGCCTCCTGCACACCTACGTGTGCTTTTTGAAGGGCCGATACCATTTCCATAAAATCTGGGTTCTCTAGCTAATCCTTCTTCTGAACTGTAATTTCCCCTGAGGCTGCTGTCAGTTTGATGTGGATTTCTTTGGGTTTTTTAAATAGAATTATGGGGTCAGCACTAGTTACAAACTTCTGCATGTGGACAGATCTATTTTAGATAGAGGAGAGGATTAAAGGGAAAAAAGCAGATTTAATTAAGTTGCTAATATTTAAAGAAAATTGATGAACTTGGGCTTTATGAGTTGGAGCAAACAGAGTGCGCCTTTATTACGGGCTAGTTTTTATTTGATTTGCTTTCTTTTCCAGCCCCCAAGTCATTTTTTATTTGTGTATCTGTGCTTTCTGTTTAATCACTTTTCATAAGGAATGTGCACCTCTGCTCACATTTAATTTTGATTTAATTATTAGTAAGTAATTAATGGCTTCGTAAAATTTCTGGTTGTAGCCTTTTAGGACAAGGGAACTATTTTGCTCTTTAACAAACCGAGCAGATCAGCCTTTTGTCTACCTTCTGGGTGGCCCTAGCTGCTGTTGGACCTTCTTGTCCTTGGCCAGAGGAGCTGAGCTGCGGGCGCGGGATCCCCTCTGCTCCTGGGGCGAAGTGCTGCGGGTGGCCCCCAGGGCTGGAGGGAGCTGGGGGGGAAGGTGCGGTGGGGCCCCGGGGCTGGCACGAGTCTGCGCTGTGCCAGGGCTGCCCAGCTCCGCTTGCCTGTGATGGCAACGGGGGTCCCCAAGCCTGCGCGGGAGCGTGGTGCTCCCCGATAACGACATGGCCAGGCAGGAGAGAGCATCCCTGGGATGTGTTCTGGGGCTGTGGCATCTCCCCTCAGATGCCTGTACTCTCTGTTATCCAGCCCTCCCCCATTAGTTGTTGTTTAGCCAAGCAGCACAGATTTAGCTCTTTTAATCTTCCCTTGTAAATCAATCTCTACAGCCCCTTGAGCCCAGGCTCCATTTTTCTTCCTAGCATTCCAGTTTGCAGGGATGCTGGTGTCTGCTCCGAGCAGTCAGCGATGAGTAAATATGTAAAGAGGATGTGCTGAGAGCGCAGCGTGGTTCTGGGAAGAGGTGCTGGGTGGTTTATCTCTGGCCTAATTATTAATCATGAGTCTGGTGTTCAGCAGAAAAATGCAGGTTTCTCTTACCTGTGCTGAACGGACCGGGTGCACCTTTTTCGTTCTGAAAAGCTGGGTTTCTAGCAGAGTAGTACTGAACATTAGGGAGGGGATTATGAAGTGGAGAGGGCAGCAGGGTCTCCAGCAGCCAGTGGGGAGGGCTGGGGCAGGATCACCAGGGCAGGATGCTCCTACAGACCAGGGCCGACCATCCCCGCAGGCACTTTCAAAGCGGTGCTGCCCCGGCAGGTCTGTGGCCAAGCCACTGCAGGGGTCCCAGAGCTCTGCTGGGCTCACAGCCCAGTTTGCTAGCTGAGTGAAGGTCTCCTTCCCAGGCAGGCCTTGGGAGATGTTTCAACGTGGGCAGTAATAGGTGAACGTTGCGTAAAATGCATTGAATTGTCTAACGTGTGGGCCCCTCACTCATGAAATAAATATATAAACTGTATCTAACAAGACAAATATAATGAAGGCGTCATAAAAAAGAGGCAGCTCTGGTATAAATTCTTGCTGGTAGAGCTGTATGTCTGAAAGGTGGATTATAGAACTGCAGTTTGGAAGATTGAATGGCCCATAAACATTTTCATATTTCATTAGCCGATTAATGGACGGCTTTTTTTGGGGGGGGGGGGGCACACTTGACTTTGCTGATTCTAAGCAGAAACTGTAGGAAGCAAATGAAAGCAGCTGATGAAACCTTTCCGGGGGCCTGTCCCATTATGGATTGTCCCAATTAATGCCCGTGCTGCTCTCTGTCAAGATGCATTCTGCCTGTCCAGTTACTGTTAATAGATTTCTCATAAGTGGCTGGATTGTAAAAACCTCATAACTCAGTTTAATGCCACCGATAAAATTATCTCTGGACGTCTGGCCTGGATTCCAGTCAGCTCCTGGTCTGTGGGGAGCTGTTGTTTACCCTTTCTTTTCCTAATTTCAAACATTGTCTTAATTAGAAAATGACGCGGAGATTGCCTACAAAAGCATCTTCCACAGGGTCTGTTTTTCGTCCTGAACACGGGCCTCATTTGCCACGTTCTCCTGCAGGCTTTGCTCAGGTGGGGGGCTCTGGGTGTGACGTTGTGATGGACCGACTCCCCTGTTACCTTGCCACGTAAACCCAATACAGATGCGCAGTGAGTGCACGAGCTCTCGGGCGGCGAGACTTGCCAGCGCCCACTGCCCAGAAAATGGAGGGTGGCTGTGGCAGAGCAGGCAGATGAGGGTGGGCTTTGGGCAGTTGGCTGGGTAGATGGGGACAGATGCTGGTGGTGAGCTGCCTTTACACCCCCGTCCGCTGTGCAGCTTGGGGGTGGTGATCCCACACTGCCGGGGTCCTGGGTCCTTGCCCACAGGAAAGCCCCGTTTTTTGGAGTGCTGTTGAATTGTCCTTCCCTTTTCCATCATCTCCCAACCTCGTAGTGGTGGGGTTTGTCCCTTGGTGTGTGGTGTGGGTGGGTACTGGCAGGATTTGTGATCTGCCAGGCATATGGTGGCATAGGCAAGACTGAAGGTCCCGTTTACTGGGCCTTCCTCCGTGCTGTACAGGCATTGTTCGGTGGTGCTCTGTGCCACTCTCCGGTCCACCAGTAGCAGAGGGAACAGATAGGCATCATGCAGGGTCCACGGGCACCTGGTGCAGGGGCTCCTCAGCCATGGGGGCACAAGCATGGCCCCAGCCTGCTCCCACCCTCTCCCTCTTTCCCTGGCAGATCCACTCGGACTCGGATGAGGGGGATGGCTCCATCAAGTACACTATCTCCGGGGAGGGCGCAGGGACAATCTTCCTCATCGATGAGATCACGGGTGACATCCATGCCACTGAGCGCCTGGACCGGGAGCAGAAAACCTTCTACACGCTGCGGGCTCAGGCCCGTGACCGGCAGACGGACCAGCTGCTGGAGCCTGAATCGGAGTTCATCATCAAGGTGCAGGACATCAACGACAGCGAACCACGCTTCCTGGAGGGGCCCTACATCGGCAGTGTGGCTGAGCTGTCCCCCATCGGTAGGTCTCCTGGGTGGGAGGAGGTGGGTTGGGAAACCTGCGCCTCTCTCCTGTCAAACCTTGAGCCTGCTGTACCCTGCAAAACTGCCTGCAAATCCCAGGGATTCCAGCTGCGATCAGAGCTAGGGAGCCAAAAGGGAAAAATAAATAAGGTGGCTTAAGGAAAACAAGTGAATAAATCCTCTGAGCTGATTGCCAGCCTGTGGCTGAGCGCTCAGTCTCAGCCCTAAGCTGTGCCCTGGAGACAGGTCGTGGCGGTGCCAGCTGCCCGCTGTGCATTCACCCCGGTGTTGCGCAGCCCCCTCGCTCCCAAGTGCCGGAGGGGATGGACTGAGCCCTTGCACGCCCGGGGGTGGGGGGCTCACGGCTGCCTGTGGTTCAGATTAGCCTGGGTGGTGTTTCTCTCTGGTTGCCTGTGCCTCAGGCCACCCTCTCTGTGCTGCTTTGCTGCTCTCCAGAGCCATGTGGCTGCCCAGCCATCCCCTTCTGCTCCCCCATGTAGCACTGCCAAGCCCCTCTCACCCGGCTTCCAGCCTTCCTCTGAGGGGCCAGGCGTTGTCGGCTGAGTTTGGGGAATTCCCGTCCCCTGTGACAGAAGTACGGCTTCTCCGAGTGACCGTTAGCCTGCCCATCCCCTTGCCACCAGGCATCTTTTAAGTCCCTTGGTGATCAGCTTCGCTGAAGCGCCGATGGGCAGGCTGGGACAGGTGCCACGAGGCTGCGTGAGTCCGTCCGCCCAGGCACGGCGGAGCGGGGCAGTGAGCTTTGTGCTCACCTCAGCATCAGGAGGGGTACAGGGACGTGATGCGTGAGCTGCAGCATTGCTGCCCGTGCTGGCCCGGTGGAGGGTTGCCGTGCTGCTGAGCACAGCTCGAGTCCAGAGAGAGCGGCTGGCTTGCTGCACTGCCCAGAACGTCACACCGTTCCCCATCCGCACTGGGCTATCTGTTATCCCCCATTGACTAGCCAGAGCGCGTAGCAGACGGCACCTGCCGGCATGCGCGGCGAACAGGGAGCTATAAATCACCGTTCTCCAACGGCTGCATCAAGGTAGAAGACAGCCTGCGAAAGACTGACATCAAAGATAAGGCAGGTCCCCAACACTGTCAGCAAGGGAGAGAGTGACAGTGCCAGGAAGGCAGCGAGCTCCCGGAGGGAGAGCGCCGGGGCTGGGAGCCCGGAGCAGCCGGGTGAGGGGCTTGGCAGGTCAGGCGAAACGCTGGGTGCTGCTGGGCTTGTGCGGGCTGAAGAGGCGTCCTGGAAGCAGAGTACAGGGGATGGTGCTCAGGTCTGTGCTGCCTCAGGACAGAGCTCTGGCTCTCCGTGGTTAATGTGCAGCTTATTGTGAGACTGGTGCATGGCCTCCAGCAGGTACAGAGGTGCAGGAACTGCCCACACCAGAGGAGCTGCTGCTGCCTGGATCTCTGTTGATGGATGGGAGAACAAGCTCTCCTGAGGCATCCAGGCTCTCCTTCCTCTTCCACTTACCTGCACAAATCCTTTCCTGAGTCAGAGAGTGGCCCCTTGAACTACGGCCATGTGGTCCCAGAGAAATGAAAGACAGCATGTGGGCTGCAAAGCAGGACGCATCCTGTTCCCAAAGGGAAGAAAGAAATTAAATTAATCTATTTTGCTTTAACAACATTTAAAAAGGAAGGAATTCTCGACTCTGAGTATTAGACAAGGATCCCAGTTCTTTGAAAATCACTAACAATTATGGAGCTGCCTGATCAGACTGATGTGAACAAGACATATCAAAGGAGACAGTTTCTATGCGAAATTGGAGATCAGAGGGAGAAAGAAACACTGTTTCACAACATGAAAGGAGGCGATTCCTGCAAATTAAAATACTCAGAAGTTTAAAGTAAAGAGAAGTGCTGTGAATAGCGTGGGCTGTGCTTCCAAGCTGCATGCTCAGAGCGGGGAGCTGGAGCCAAGAGCCTGTTCTGCTTCCCAGGCTGATCTCTGTCTGTCTGCCTGTGACAACTTCGGAGCTTTCTGTAGCCTGGCCATCCCAGGGAGCATAAGAGCTCCTCCGCAGCA
The DNA here is from genome assembly GCA_026212715.1 of Elanus axillaris. Classification (NCBI taxonomy): domain Eukaryota; kingdom Metazoa; phylum Chordata; class Aves; order Accipitriformes; family Accipitridae; genus Elanus; species Elanus axillaris. The sequence goes on along the minus strand of JANZLQ010000009.1, from coordinate 32,369,861 downwards.
GCCTAGCCCTGGGGATGGCCCACCTAACAGGGCAGGGAGAGCTTCATGCAGCATCGGGTGGTGCTGCCCCATGGCCCCCTGCAGTACGAGTGCAGAGCTGGAGGGTACCCACGTGCTGCTGCGAGTCCCCAGCTCCCTCCCGATTCTCCCTCGGCTTGCTAGTGCTTTGCCCAGGAACAGATAGCACAAAGGACAGGATGGTCACATCCTGGGAAAGCATAAACAAGCAAGCCTGAGAAGTCGCTTTCTCCTCAACCCTCTGGGGTTCAGCAGCTGCCCTGCTCCTCCACTGTGGCCCTGGTGTGGACACAGAGGGAGATGGGGCTGGTCATGCACCTGGTGTGTGAAGTTTGGCTCCGGCTGCTGTAGGAAGGGCTGAGGATGCAGGACACAGGATGCTGCCGGGGCCAGGGAGGTGAGTTCAGGACTTTCTTACGGGAAATACCCTGCCAGACCCTGTTTGCGTGGCAGTGCTCCTTTTGTGGCATCAAGGCCAGATGTAGCTGAGATCATGGCCTTTTCTGCGATTGCTATCGGTAGTGACGTTTGCTGTCTCTGAGCTGGACAGATAATCTCCCCTAGACCTGAGGGGTGTTTTTAGAAGAGTGAATGGGGAGCATGCCTTTCTGCATTCTGAATGTGGATGGAGGTGATCTTCTCTACTGGCCAAGCAGGGGTAGGAAGGCTGGGCAGCTTGGGTAGAACTTGCATTTTGGGTAGAACTTGCATTGGCTATTAATACATCAAGATGAAGGTCAAAGCCTGGGGACCTGCTGGCAAACGTGCCTAGTCTCAGCTCCATTTGGGTGCAGATGTTTTCCCCGATCACCAGTGTTTCTGGTTCAGCTGTGCTCTCTGCTGGGGAAGGGGCTGGTTTGGAGCCACCCCAGGGGGCAAGGCTGCTCTCCAGCTTGGAGCTTGTTTGTAGGGAGCTGCTCATTCCCTGTCTCTGCTGCTCTGCAGCCCAGCCTGAAAGTAAAGGGTGGCCTCCTCCTTCCTCTCATGCCTCTGCCTTCCCAGACCTCGCTGGGGTTTGTGCTTGGGGCTGCCCAAGTGCGTGGTTGTTCTTCTCACTCGTGGCAGCTATCAGCCGCAGCTCTCCATTCCCTGCCAAAAGCATAGTCCCAGCTCCCAGAGGTGCATACCTTCCTGGGGCATAAAGAGGAAAAAAACAAATACGGTCAGATCCGCTCTGTGACAGCAGGAGCAGATCAAAGGACATTATTTGCATAATGAAGGAGTACTAATTGGGAGGGAAAGCCATTTGATTTCCTAGTGTCTAAGAGGGAATAACAAATGAGAGAACTGCACAAGCTCGCACAGAGTAGCTGGGAGCGCTTTGCAACACACCTGCCCCTTGCTCTGCACTGGGGCCGGGGCAGCACATTTTGTAGTGACAGCATATGTGCTGCTTGAGACTGTAAGATGGAGTCAGGGTGGGCTACAAGCCTCTTTGTTCCAGGATCTTGTCTTGACAGCGGCCAAAGTGGACGCTTACAGAAGAGGAGGAGGAACAGCACACACAGCATGTGTGGTGTTCCTCTTAATATTCTCCCAGCCAGCAACCAGTTTCAGCTTGGGGATTTATTTCTTCAGCTGTGGGTAGTTTCTGTGGGTTTAGTCAGCTTCAGCCTCTGTCTTCCACGAACTCATCCAGATTCACTGTAACCCTCTGCAAAGGGAAAAGAAAAGAGGTTGCTGTTGCTATCTGATGGATCAAAAATGGCAGATGCAAGATGGTCAGGAGGGTAAGGCCAGAGTCTGGGATTTGTAAGGGGCAGAGGTGGTGCTTGGAGCTAACCCCAGCCCAGGGAGCCAGGCTGAGCGTGCGCTATGCCACCGGAGAAGTCAGCGTTTTCTTCACGCAGAGCACAGACCCGAGGCTGGCACTGAGCTCTTGCACTTGGAGGAAGCGCATCCAAACTGGAAGCTGACCCAACAGTTTTACCTGGGCCCCCTTGGTATGGCAGGACCAGCTGCAAGAGCAGGCTTCGCATCACTTATCTTTAGACCACTTACCTGGTCTGGTGCTGCTGAGGACTGTTTTGCAGACAGCAGGGCACAGAGCCGTGGAATGCCGCTGTCGGGATGCAGAGGAGGCAGGTTTGACCCGGCGCTGTGTCAGGCTGGCAGGGAGGGCAGCTGGAGCTGCAGCGGGGCGGAGGGCTCTGCCTGCTCAGCCCCCCGAGGGAGCAGAGCCTTGTCCTGCCTCAGGGCTGGCAGCAGCTGCTGGATGCAATGCTCTGGGTCCACCTGGGCTGAAGAAGGCAGGGGCTGGCGGTGCTGCCTGGGACTGTTTTTGCAAACTCCCCCACACACACGGCCCCCCCGTGCCCACCGCCGGGCCAGGACAGCCAGCTGCCACGCATGCACGTGAGCGAGCCAAGGAGCGGTCTGTCTGCAGGATGGGGGCCCGAGCTGCAAACCCTGTTGCAGCCCCTCTGCTGTCTTGTCACCTGAAGAAGAAACTGGGGGCTAAGAGCTCGCAGGCTGCTCTGTGCTGGCACCTGAGGCTCGGCTTCTGTGTGGGTGCCCCAGTGCAGATCACTCCAAAATGCCCGAGTTGAGCAGAGTCTGGCACCAAAGGAAGAGACCTGCAGAAGAAGGTGGGATGGGACCCAGCTAAATGCCTGGGAACTGCAGGAGCTTCACCTTGTAAGAGGAGATGCTAAAATTAGCTGTATTTTGGGCTCCCTGGGGTCTGCCTAACAGCTGTCTGCCGCACAGAGGCGTGAGCCCAAATCCAGCACACAGTGCCTCCTGCTAGATAGCTCTGTTGGTCGCACAGAGCGGGTGTTGCTGCCCAGAGCTCACTTCTGGGCTGTTTGGGGAGCACACAGAGCCTGGAGTGAGGGAGTTGCTGGGAAATGTGCATCCTTTCATCAGAACATCACTCCTCCCTTGGTGCATTTTACTCTCCTTATTTCTCTGTGTAGCACCAAGTCCAGATTAGAGACGATTTGGCTGTAAAGACAGAAACTTGGGGTCAAGCCCTGACTCTAGCACAAAGCTGGCTGAATGCAGAAGTAATTATTGTGAAGAGAAATTGTTTAATCTCCACGCTGGAAGCAGAGAAAAAGTACTTTAACATGCAGCCAGAACACTTGCAGACAGTCTGATTTTTATTTTTTTTTTTTCCCCTTGATAGAAAGTGCTCAAAACACTTGGGTGCATCTGGAAGCTGTTGGGGCAGCAAGTAGCTGGGAGCTGGGGTTTGCCCTGCCTGTTGGTCCTCAGTAAGACTACCCCTTCCCCACTGCACTCTTGGTCACGGTGCAAGCCCTGAGCCCTCTACCCTGCACATCTGAGCGCCTGCTGCACCCTTTTATCCAGCTGGCATGTGCGAAGCCCCACAGGGACCCTGTGCCCCCTTATTTAATGCTTTGGTTTGCTCCCCAAGACACCACATTCACCTGCTTGGTGTCAGGGGCTGGGGTGCAATGGGTTTCTCTGGCCAGACACCCTAAAGGATGTTTCCATAGTTGTGTTGGAACGATTCCATCACAGCCAGGTTAGCTCCCTTGGGCTTTTCCTCCGGGGTGTGAGGGCTGCGCAGTAAATCTCCTCTGGGTCGGATTTGGCTTTCTACCAAGTCAGGATGTTTCTGAGATTGCAAGAAATTCACTTCTGCTCCAGTAATTTTTAAGCTCTGGTTTATTTTCTTTCCTGATGTCCTGCCTGCTTGTTTCTGCAGTGCCTCAGCCACTGCATGTGCTGGGGCAAGATGAAAGCTGTGAATTGCATTGCTTATAAAATCTTAGCTGCCCCCTGCCCCCACAGCAACCAGGTCCCCGAGATGGGAGTGCTGCACTCTGGCATCAGTCCAGGGCATGTGGCTTTGCATGACAAAGCTCTCCTCTCAGGGTCCTTTATATTCTGCAGGGCTGAACTGACCATGTGCTGTCCTGGAGCTAGCTGGATCTGCACAGAAAGGTGCCCTAAGCATGGGTAGTAGTTGTTCTTTGAGCTTAGTCTGAGCTTGGAGGTGCAGGCTGCATCCCCAGAGCTGGTCTGGAGAGCAGCTGGAGGCTCCTACCCCTGCCAGGGAAGGATGAAGGCTGCCATGAGGAAGGGCAATTAAATTTAGCAAGCGTTGGCTTTTCCTGCTGCCCATTTGCCTCCGCAGGCCTGGACCCTGGCTGTACCTCTGTCCCTGGGGAAGTCACAGGTCCCGTCGGCTTGCTTGTGGATTCAGCGCAGGGCCTCTTTACTCTTGGATGTGTTTAGAGTTCGCCTGTTGACATTTCTTTTAGCTAAACGTGTTTGGAGCGAGTGGCATAGTAAATGCTCTGGAGCCATTAGCTTTCTGCATGCAGTCGGATGGCACCTTCCAGGATGGCTGAAACTGGCCCCCGAGGCTCTGGGTCCTGCAGGGAAGGTGGTGACAGATGCTAGGACAGGTCTCCGTTAGTATTCCAAAGGCTCTCTGCCGAGCCCCGTCCATCCAAGCTGAGGTGCTCCAGGCTGAGCTGCTGTTTGCCGGGCCAGCCTCGAGGACCACTCTGCGGAGCAGCGTGCCGGGGCGGCTGAGCGGGACAGATTTCGGCATCCCGGCATCCTTGGCATCGCCAGTCGCCTTTCGGCACTGAGTGCCAGCGGCCCCTCTCTGCGCTGCTGATCCTGGCTCCGTGCTGGGTGCAGCAGAGGTGGGATAATCTCCCTGGCCTGCGGAGTCAAGGGCTGGCTGACGTCCCTGGCAGGTCTCCAGGATGGCTCAGGGTGCAGAATGGGGACAGCCCAGGAAGGGGCTGTGGAGCTGGAGGTTGGCTGGCGGCCAGGGTCTGCGTCCCCTCCCGCACCCAGCCCACGGGCACTGGGTCAGCCGGGTGCTCTGCGGCCCCAGCATGGGCTGTGCCGGAGGATGGCTCGGGAAGCGAGGGTCTTGGCCCCCCTTTCCTCTGGGGGGAAACGCAGTTCGTGTGATCTGCTGTGCCAGATCGCACCTTTGCAATGGGAGAGTAAGAGATGGACTCTTGACTTGTTAATTTTTATGTAAAATCGTTGGTTTCCTCTGGTTCTGTGGGGCGAGCTGGCCAGGGGAGGAACCGAGGTCTTTATCTTGTTTCACATGTCTAATTTTCTCTCTGGATATGAGTTCAGGCTTGCTGGTTATGGGAGCTGGGTTATGCAGTATATGATGGATGTTTACATTTTATTTATTGTATCTTTTACAGCTAAGGTACATGCCAGAAAACTAAATAAAAGCCATACATGCTGTAGTTGCTGTGGGCAGTGCAATGCTTGGAGAGAGGGTACTAATGTCAGAGCAGGGGTGGGAGCCAGTGTTCCTAGGCTGTCTCCCCAGGGAGGAGAGGATCAGGTTTAGCTGGAAGTCAAGACCTATGTTCTTCACATTGAAAGAGAGGGGGAAGGAGGGGTGGAAAAGTGATGAGTGGGGGTTAACAGAAGATGCTGGAAAGTTGGACTTCTAGATTCCTAATATCCTATAGGTGACCTTGAGCAGGCTGCATTGCATCTTTGCAGACTAGAAGTCAAGGCACAAAGTGGGGTTAATGTTCCCTAGCTGCCTGTTGTTGCTCTTCTGTTAATGAGATGCTGTGAGAGCAGGTGGGGAAGGGCAGAACCTTCATCACCCTCAGGGTTGCTGGCTTCAGCATAAGGGCCGTAAGTATGCCATGATCCTGCTGCCTCTGAGCTGAAGGTGCCTTGCTGCAATGCTCCTCATGCTGCTTGGTTTCCTGTCGCACTAAAGTGGAAAGCACTGGTCCCAAATGTGAGGCTCACGCCTGGGACCTGGCAGCCTGGATCTGCCTCCCTGCATTCCCGTTGCTCCAGCAGTTGGGACCGCCCAGCAGCTGGAGGCAGCCCTTAGGGGCATGGCTTGAAATGGAGAAACAAAACCCACCTCTAGGTGGGCATGGATCCTGCCTTCCCATTAGACACTCTTACCGGTGCAGTTTTGCAATGTTCAGGTAAATACTGGAACACGAGGAGTATAGCTGTTTGGCTGAGAGAGATGGATTAGCTGGTGAATTATACAGGTGAGTGAATGCATCTAGGGAGAAGCAGAACGAGATGCAAGCTGATGCAGACTTTTATTGGGTAGCCCTCTCTCTCATGATCACTGGGCTGGCACCTGTGGGGTGACAGCACGGAGATGGCTGGGATAGAGGGTCGTGGCATAGTCCCTGGGGCACCAGCTCTGTCTGCATGCATGCAGTCCTGGCGCAGGTTATACCGTATACAGGGCAAGGGTAGGCAAATAACTGGGGTTGTGTACATGTGGGTGAGTTTTTGATCTCCTAACCCTTTGCCTCTGAGGTGCCTAGGCAAGACCAAGTGGTTCTTGGAGCGTGGGGGGTCTGTGCAAGGTCAGCAGGTTCTGCCTGTGGTGATGATGGGTGCAAGTGCAGGAGTGGGTGCTGCTGCGGACACTGGGCACGGACTCTCAGCTGGCTGCTGCCAGGCTGTGCACAGAAGGAGCCCTACCTCTCGCCAGGGGAAGGTGCTGCTTTTTGTGATTCTCAGACTTTGGCACCGCTAGCATCCCTAGGGGGGCTTCTCTGCTGCAGCTGGGAGAGGGATGCTTGGAGACCCCACTGCCATGTACTTTTCCTTCTCTGATCCCTTCCTTCTCAGCTTTCTGATCAGAAGCTTCCCAAGGGAACATGCCAGAGTGCCCAAAGGGATGTGCAGGTACTGGTGTGGAGTGATCTGCCTTGGCCCATACGTGGTGAAAGAGTTGTGTGATGGCAGGGAGGGGCAGGAGGAGGCAGGACAGACCCCTTCAAAGAAACACAGCAATAGTATTTCTTAAACAGTTGTTTGCAAGGCAGGGAGGTAGTGTTGCTGTGGTGTAATCTGGACGTGCCTGGCAGGGATGCACCATAACTTCACTGGAGACAGCAAAGCATAAATAAGTCGACTTGAACTAGCTTGTTGCTGAAGACCGATGAGGGGGATTCTCATGTTATCAGCAGAGCTGCAGCTCTGAGAAGACAGCCAGGGAGAATGAAAAGCAACCATGGTAACTGCTCATTTTCTTCAGTGAGGACCTTTCCCAGGAGATCAGAAGCAAACTAGACTGGGGGAAGCATGTGCATCCCAGCTGCTCGCAGCAGCATTGCTATCTCTGCTGTCTTGTCTCCTGCCCGAATCCAGGCTGGGCTGGTGTAGAAGCGCCCTGGCTGCCTGGCTTGCCTGCAAGCTGTGGGCTTGTGGGCTTCTGACGGGAAGAGGAAGGCACCACAGAGTGGAGCTCCTCATCCTCCATCTGGATGGTTCCAGTTCCGTTTCTGCCCACCGTGATGTGACAACAGAGGTTGCTTCTGACTTCGTGTGTACCTCTGGTGTTAGGAATGTAATGGGTCTAGACTCAGATGCTGACAACTGGTAGTAAGCCTGGCTCTGGGTTATTCATGACATGGGTCTAGCCAAGACCACCCTGTAAGATTGTCTTTGCAGCATGTGGATGGATGCACTGCAGAACAGAAGGGTTTCTGGACCAGGGTGTGGTACCTCTTGTCCTCAGCTGGTGGCACAGCAGCCCTAAAGAGGTGTGTGAAGCAGAGCAGAACTGCTGGATGCAACAGTGTGAGTGGTGAAATGCTCTCTCCTGGCCCTTTCCGTTTGGACTGGTCTTGTGCCCTGGAGTCATCTCTGAAGCAAAACCTACCTTTTAACTATGTATTGGGTTTGCATGGCAAGGTTTTCATGGCAGGGTTGGCTTCTGTGAGAAGCTGCTAGAAGCTTCCCCTACGTCTGATAAGAGCCAGTGCCATCTGGCGCCAAGATGGACCCACCACTGGCCAAGGCTGAGCCAAGCAGCGACGGTGGTAGTGCCTCTGGGATAATATTAAGAAGAAGAAAAAGTTGCTGCGCAACAAGAAAACTGAGCCAGAGAGAAGAGTGAGAATATGTGAGAGAAACGACTCTGCAGCCCCCCAGGTCACTGCAGGAGGAGGAGGAGATGCTCCAGGCGCCAGAGCAGAGATTCCCCTGCAGCCCGCGGGGATGAAGACCCCGGTGAGGCAGGTTTTCCCCCTGCAGCCCAGGGAGGTCCCCGGGGGAGCAGATCTCCACCTGCAGCCCATGGAGGACCCCACGCCGGAGCCGGTGGATGCCCAAAGGAGGCTGTGACCCTATGGGAAGCCCATGCTGGAGCAGGCTCCTGGCGGGACCAGCGGCCCCATGGAGAGAGGGGCCCACACTGGAGCAGGTTTGCTGGCAGGACTTGTGACCCAGTGGGGGACCCACGCTGGGGCAGTTTGTGAAGAACTGCAGCCTGTGGGAAGGACCCGAAGTGGGGGGCAGTGAGAGAGCGGCTTTGGTGGGCACCTGGTGTCCAGCCAGGGTCAACCCACCACAGACCGCAGTCATTGCTGGGGGACCTTGTCCATTATAAAAGCTTCTCTGCCACCCTTGTCAGCTCTTGGCCCTGGCAGTATCTTGCAGCAGGGAGTTTCCCAGTTGGTTTGATCTTTCCTGTGAACGGCTCAGGGCTCTTCTTCCCATCCTGCACTTCATCCCACCAGAGAGGTGACTCATGCCAGTGCCTGACCTCTGGGCCAGGGATGTCCTGAGTCTGGTGCTAGAGGTGGAACTGGGTAGCCTGTCCTCACAGGTCTTTGGTCACACCATCTCCTTTCTCGGAGGTGGCTGTAGGTAGGATTAGGTTTCCCCTCCTTCCTCTCTTCTGTTGTCCCTGTAGATCTGAGTCCCTTTGCTCCTGGCCCCTTTCTCATGTCCTGGGTCCTGCTTTTGTCAAATTGAACATGATGTCAAATTAAAGCCATCACAGGGACAGTTGGAGTGAAGCACACAGTTTAATGAGGCAGCGTTGAAAATCAATAACTTAATTGCAGATGTTTGATGGACTTTTATCCAATTTATAGTCCTTCTGCCCTGCTACGTGTAGAGCATGAGGACACGGTGCTGTGTCTGGCTCTGGGCAAGCAAAAGCCTTTCCTCTCCTATGGTTGTTGTCCCTTTGCAGGTCTGTCTGCTGCAGAGATGTGGTGCTGCAGCGTGGATCAGGCCCTGGCTGGGAGGTCCCTCTGCAGGCTGGAGGTGACCCTGTTGCTCAGTGCTGACAGATAAGGGGCAGCTGTGGTGGTAACATCTCATCCCCAGCTCCTTCCCAGATGGTCCAGCAGAAGTCTGCTGGGAGAAGAGCTCCCAGCTGTTCAGATTGGTGATTTCCAGGAGAGCAGGTCCTGCCTAGACAGCAGCCCTGAGGCAGCCCAAGGTCCGGTTCCTTCTGCCACTCTGCGGGACAAAAGGGGCATTTGCAGCAGTGTCTGGAGTCCTGGCTCTCGGGCTTTTGGGGGAGGCAATGCTGCACTTCCACCCAACTGTTCTTGTTTCCGTCAGCAAGTGTGAGTGATTGGTGTTGGCTCCTGCTCTCCTGTTCTGCCTGGCCCTGAGGTTTGGGTTGCTGTTCTCGCCTCCTCCCTGACTTTTTGTTTTCCTCCTTGTCCCTGCTGCAGGCACCTCTGTGATGCAGGTGATGGCATCTGATGCTGATGACCCCACATATGGGAGCAGTGCCCGGGTAGTCTACAGTGTGCTGGAGGGCGAGCAGCACTTTACTGTGGACAGTAAAACAGGTGAGCAGCACCCAGTTGGGCTGGGGCAGTCCGTGCGGGGCGTCAGGAGACCAGACCGTGGCCACGCGTCCCGCCTCTGCTTGGCGCACGGACCTCCATGCTGGCTGTTGATGCCATGGGCATTACTGCGTGTTGGAGAGGAAGCTCGACACCTGCTGCCCGACTCCGTGCTGTGCCTGCAGCAGGCAGCACCATGGGGCAAGACCACCAGCTGCCAGTCCGAGTGTCCTGCCTGTGCCTGCACTGGCCAGAGCTCCTCTGTGTGCTCTGTGCCTGGAGCAGGAGTGCGCCTGCAGGCGCATAAAACATCAGTGTGAAAGGTTTAAGTAGTACCAGAGGGGCCTTACCAAAGGCTGCATTGTTATCACCAGGGCTTTGATTAAAGGTAACACTTTAAATTAAGGATCGGTTTATAAATGTTCTATTAATATTTAATGAAAGAACAGTAGAAGCTGCTCCATTCCTTAATAACTTATAATAGAGCCTGTTGTAAAATGCCTCTGTAATAAATCCCTAGCAGATGATGCTCTGACATACTGGTTAGAGTAGACCATAACCAGGAGATGTCGGGGGTATATATTCTCCTTGCCTCCCAGGAGTGTGACTCTCATTACCCTTAATGGGAGCCTTGCAAGCTTTCTAAGGAGGGAAGACACTCAAATGCTAATAAGAGGTATTTAAGGCACAAAGCATGCAGTAAAGTACCCACAGTTTAATGAAAAATTGTCAAAGGACAAGCAGGATGGGTAGCTGCAGCTCTTGTTGGAAAGCTGGACAGCAAAGTATTCCCCCCCTCCGCTGCTGAACCACAGTGACCCAGGCTGAGATCAACCCCTGGACTGAAGTGCCAAGTCCCTGTCAGGCTGACACGTGCCTGTGCTAATTGATATTTTCTGAGGCTGCTTTTATGTAAGAGTGAAATTTGTCTGGAGTCTCTGGTGTAAGGAGAGTGTAAGGAAGGTATGTGTGCCTGAGCCTCTGCATCTGTGTGAAACCATGCACCTCCTGAAGACTGATCTGTGCACATGGGCGAGCCAGTCGCAGCGCTGTCTGTGCTGCCACCCCGGTGAAAATTTTGGTAGCTCCGAAGCACACCTGACGGCAGAACTAGGGTATGCAGTGGAAAATGCCATTGTCTGGACAGAGGCTGGTGTGGTGGGGAGGGTGCACAAGAAGCAGCGTGGGGCTCTACCCATTCCTGGCCCAGAAGCTGTTGCGCCTGGGCTTTCTTCTCTCCCACATTTGCTTTGCTCTGCTGCAGGGGGACCAAGGGGGAGGGGTGGGAGATGGATGAACAATGGGTTAAACACTGGGAATTCAGGTGCATGTGAGATCCTGTTAATCCGAGACAGTTTTGTGTGAGTGGAAGCCTGACTACTAGAATGAAGAGGGACCACTGGGAGCAAAATGCACAAGCCTGGACGTGCAGAGGCTCAGCTTCCTGCAACAACATTAATGCTCTGTATTAAGGCATAAACTAAAATGTGCCCTGTGGGACTGTGGTGAGAATTAATGTCACTCTGGGAATGCAAGCTTCTTGATTCTTTGACTTTTTGTGTCTTAATTCTCAAGCTGGCTGTTTCATATGCTGGGGGGGTGTGATTTACTGTTCTACTTGCTTGTGATTCATAAAAGCAGAACTGCTGACGGTCTGCAGAAGAGCCCTGAACATGTCTGTTCCCAGAATATCTGACCACTAAAGCAGGTATTAGGGCTGACTCTTTGGTGATGCCTGAGCTGCCAGTAGCCTTTCCTAGCTGCCTTGCCTGGGCTCCAGGAATGTGGCTTGCAGCTCTGCCCGTTGGCCTTTTAAGATGCGGCTGCAGTCTGTCCTGCGCTGCGTGTGGCTTTGTGCCTGGCACAAGCTGTGTGCCCTGCTGTCGGGCGCACTGCTGGAGGCAGCAGGTACAGGCTGGCGGTGCCGAGGTGGGGGTGTTGTTTCATCCTGTCTCTCTGGTGTTGGCCAGGAGCCAGCACATCAACCCAGCAAATCCCATCCCGCTCCCACTCTGTGCTTGAGCAGGTTTTTAGTGCTCCACACGGAAGTCCTGGTCTGACTGCCCTGGGTGGCCCAGTTTCTGCCCTGAGCATAAGATTTAATTATCCATAGCAGCAGCATAACTCTCAGAGCCACCGTTGTTATTAATGGCCATAAAAAGAACCATAAAAACCTGGCATGTTACATTTCTTATAATATATGGTAATGAAGAACAATTTGTTTTCCCTTTTTGGTTTTGACCTCCTCCACCTTTTCTTGCAGGTCCATACATGCATGTGCTGCCTCGCGTACCACCTAAGCCCATGACTCCTTCCAGAGAGGGTTGTCTCTTCCTTGCCTTTACAACCAGCTCTTTCCACACTGTCCTTCATAGCATAGGTGTTGCATGTGGTTTTCACACTTGAGTACAGGATATGGACCATGTGTAGGTTGCTTAGTTTGTCTCTGTTCTTGGGTGTTAGTTACTAGCTGTGGTATTTGGCTGGAATTTCAGTTTCAATGGACCTTGCAAAAGCAGACCCAAACCGTCTGGTTGCCATGCTGCGCCAAGTCCTACCACTCAGTAAGCCCTGAATTCCCATATAGTGTCTCAGACACCTTTTTGGAGGGAGATGAGCGACTAAGTGGCCCCACTGGAACAGTGGGAGCTGCAGGATGGTATTTGCTGTTGTCCACATAACTGTGGAGAATTATTCCCGTTTCTGCAGTGTTGAATGATGGTGAAGAAAAAGCACAGCTAATGCATATGAGCTTTTCTTTGTTTTATATACACCAGCCACTATGTCTTGTGCTTTGAGAGCTAAGTTTCAGACACTGAAACCGTGTGTGGGTTTGTGTTGTATACTCCAAATCAGGTCCCGGAACTTACCCTGCATGTGTTGAAGGTCTAGGCTGGTGCTTTTGGTGTATGAGTGGGAAGCTTTGTATGCACAAACTTTGGAGGCATGATTTTCTGTTAGCTGTGAGAATATCCCCATGGCTTCTCACAAGAGCCTACAGGCATTAGTCATATTTAGGCTTTGTGCTGCCTTCCTCATTCATTCTCCATTTGCAGATGGGGTGCAGCTGATCTTTGTCTGCTCTTTGTAACAGGTGAGCTGCATTGCACTGTTTTGTGGCTGCCCTGTTCCTGCTGGAGGAGGCTGTGCTTTTACAGTAGTCAGCAGGTATGTGTGCTTCACTGCTTCTGTTGGGGAACAGCCACTTCTGCCGTCAGCTCTGGGTGAGAGCACTTCAGTCTGACTGAAGAGAGCCCCTCTCTCACCCTGCAGCAGGCTGCTGGCAGGCTCGCCACCGCAGGGGCGGTGAGCCCCAGCTTTGCCCAGCAGGACGCGGGTCAGGAGGTTTAGTGATAGTTCCTGTTCTAGCTCCAGGAGGCCTGTCCTCACCAAGATCTTTCTAACTTCAGATGATGAGATGGGCACGGAGAGTACATTACTCCCAGTGCATTTCCGTGAGAGGAGAAATCAGTGTGCATTTAAATTTGCAGGCCAAATTTTCATGTTGCTTTATATCACCCTGCGCTCTCTGTACCTCTGCAGATTATTCACCTTTATAGGGGCAAATTTCTTCTTTGGCAGGCAGCTGTGCCTGCCTGCTCACATCCATTCCCGTGTTCTTTGCAATGCCCTTTCTCACCTCTGGCCAGCATGGCTGGAGACTTACTGCTACCTGCAATCCCTGCTCACAGCCTCAGGAGGAAACCTGAAAATACTCAACACCCAGAAGGGGGGCACAACCTGGTGCACTGGGCTCCAGCAGTCTCATTCATCCCTTTACAGGGACATTGGCTGCTACAGAGCAATCATAGCAGGTAACGTCATAGGCCTTGTGATATTTGGTGCTTTCCTTAAAAGCCCAGCTTGTCAGTTCAGGAGCATGGGAATCTTGCTTTTTACTGTAAAGGAAGAGGTTGTTCTTAGAATCTGTCATTCTGCCATATGCAGGGAAAAGACAGAAGGACTCAGAAGGTTAATTGAAATGCAGTCTGGCATTTATGATTGCTTAAAACAGCTCCTGAGTTCTAGACCCTGTCTCCTGATTTGGAGACTTAGCTGGTGAGGGCTTAGAGGTCTTTGTGCCAGGGAGAGCAGGACAAGAAGTACTGGCCTGCTGGGATGAAGTTGATGGTTATTTGAGTGCAGTCATTAGTTGTTTCATCCTTACCTGTCAGCCTTGCCCTGTCTGGAGACCAAGCACAGCCCTAGTCCTGGGGTAGTAACGGTGGACTGGGAGAGTTGTTGTTGCTGGGAACATGCCGCATGCTGAATTGGGTGGATAAACTGTTGGATTTGTGTGATGCAGTGGTGGGAGGCAGAATGTGTTTCTCCGCTGCTCTTGCCAGTTTGTTAAAAATGCTCCTCAGTGCCTGGAAACACAGATACTGGTATGTGTGTGTTTGTGCGCTCACGGGTTTATGCAGGTCTGTGCCCCATCACAGAAGCTTATTCACCAGAGCTGGGCACAGGGACAAGGGACTCTGAGCATGGGCGATAAGAGTCTGTAGAGAAGCCGTGCTTATTTAAGGCGACTGCTCCTATTAGCAAGACTGAATGTTAACAGTCCTTTTCAGAGACTGGTGCAGGAACTTCAGTTGGTTTGGGACCAAATTGTCTGTTTGGTCGTCTTGAGGAAATCAGGGTGTATCTACTAATGTGCAGTGGGAATTAATATTAAATTATGAGGGATTTGGGTGCTTAAAAGGACAAAGGAAGGGTAAGTGTGCTGCTCCATCTGTTGGAGCTCACTGCGGGTGCCTCCCTCCAGGGCACTGCTGCCTCTCTCCTGGCCTGGGTGAGGCTGATTCCGTCCAGGAACAAGGCCCTGCTATGTGCTTCTCTCTGAGCAGTGGCAGTAGCTCTGTCTCTGCAGGTGCCGTCCTAGGAGCCGAGAGGCACGCTGGTTTGAAAAGGACTTGGCCACCCGCTATGAAAGGTACCGTGTTAGAAATCTGCAGGCTGCAGCATCCCTCAGCCACAGTAGTTGTGTGATTCTGTGCCCTTCCAATTAACTTTGCTTGGTTATGCTGATGCAACCATAACGTTTCCATTTCTGCATCTCAGCTCTGTACCTTATTTGTTGAAGATCCATGAACCTCCTGAACCTTGTGCTTAGTATCTTGCTCAGACTGCCTGTAGCTTCTGCCTCCCAAATTGTCCGGAGCCGAACGACAGGAAGGGGGGCTGTGCATGCAGGGTGGATGAAGTGCTGGTTCTTGGGGCTAAGATCCCATCTGCAGTGGGCTGACCTCCTCCAGGACGTATGCCTCGAGCAGCACTTGTGTCTTGGCAGATACATTGGTATTTCTATGTCTCTGCAGGCGGGTGTGGGCGTAGGTGAGGAATCTGCAGTCTATTTGGCAGGTGCCTTGCCACCCCTGGGCTAAGGCAGAGATCTGTTTACTTTAACTGACCAAGGTGCTGGGAGGAGCGAATCTGTTTATCCAGCTAAATAGGAGGGGATAAAGAAGACTGATACAGACTCTTCTCAGGCATGTATGGTAAAAAGACACAAAAGGCAGGAAGAGAAAACTTGTCGCCATGAAGGTGGCATTTCCGTCTTTGGAGATACTCAAAACCTGACTGGACATCTCATCTGCCTTTGAAAACTGCCTGCTTTGAGCTGTAGTTGGACCAGGGACCTCCTGAGGATACATCCACGTACATGACTCCATGACTTTCTGGCTTTGTGCTTTGTGGCAGGGAGCATGTTGCTCCTGACTGCCCTCAGCTGGAAGGTGCCTTCTCCAGAGGGTCTTCAAGGATGTGGACATCTGAGCTAGAAGTATCTGAGAGCAGAGCAAAGCCCATAATGATGGGATTCCTGGAAGGAAGTTACCTGCCGAGTGCTTTGTCCTGCTTTGTTTTTGTCACCCAAAGAGTGTCTGCTGTTTGAGCAGATTTTATGGTATTTATGTGATGCTGTAAGTGTCTCCTTGCCTGGTAATTATACTGATTAGTCTGGATCATGCTGGAAAGCCACATGTGCCTTGTACCAGAGGGTATGCCACCATGCGTCCATAGTATTCAGCTATAACAGATGCTGACAAGAACTAGGGAGATGAGTCTGAGCTGGAGGTTGTTCTTGCTTTGCTAGCAGTGTCTGGGAAGGACAAAGTTTGGCAGTTTTTCTGTCTGGAAAGAAGGTGAATCTTGGGAGATGATAGCAAGGACTTTTCCATGTTCTACGTACAGCAGCGGAGGTCCCTGCCTCTTCTGTCTCTGTGTCCTGAGAACAGGTCTGCCACCATCACTTGCTGCTGCTTTTGCAAAGTACCTGGGGGTTAGGTTTTGGGAGCAGAGGCTGTCCTGGCTCTAGGAGATGAGACCATGCAAGTTTGCTGCTGGTGGGTGTTTATGGTGGCACGTATACTGCCGTATTCAAGGAACCGGTATGGAGTGTGTCGGGAGACCCTCATTTGTGAAGGCCGTTACCAAATTATAAGTGGTACGTCAGCCTGAAAGACAAAACCAGCCTGACATTTGGGGTAGTAGCCTGGTAGTAGTTGGTCCGTGCAACTTTAGGGGGAACAGGTTTCTCAGTGACGATCCTGCTGGGGCTCTTGGAGGCCTGGGGCATGGGGCAGTTCATCTGTTCAGACCCCCACTTTTCCAGGAGGGACTGGACAAACAGCATCTCGGCAGAAGGTGGTTTCTGTTCAGTCTGCACCCCCACCAAAGACAAGGATTTTGTCTGCCTTGTGCCGCTAGAAGAACCAGAGCCAGCTGGGGCTGTTTGTCTGCCCTGCTCTGCACGTGCCAAATGGCCTGGACTTGCTCCCTGCTGGGACGAGTGACCTTGGAGGTGTTCTGGGAAGCGCCTGAGCACTTTCCTCCCATCTTGCATGGTGTATTATGAGCTATATCATTACGAGCAGCTCAGTTAAGTCATTACAGCCTTGGTGAATGCATGAGCTTTTTCCCTCTCATCCCAATTCATCACTATTGTGCTGACATGAATCATTTTCATTATAAAGTGCTTCAGACCCTGTTAATTAACAGGATTGCTTAAATTTCAGTGAGATACTGCTTGCCCAGAAATAACAGTTTTGTATTCATTGTGGAGTGGCAGGAGAGGCCCATAAGCACAACCAGCTGAGGCCAGGCCCGTGCAGCCTGGGGTGCTTGCGCAGTGCCCGTCCTGCTCTCGGGTGGGAGGTTGCGGCTCTCGGTGGAGGCATGTTCGTTCCTCCCTTCTGGGCGCTCCCTCAGCCCCTTCGAGTGAGGTGGGGTGGGAGTCCCGGTCAAATGGCTTCCTCTGAGCGGGCCCAGGAGGAGCGAGGGAGCCAGTCCAGACCCTGGGCCCCGCCACAGGGTGAACACCCGCTGTCTTCCTGTGGAGAGGTTGGGATGCTCCCTGGCAGAAATTCCGCAGTGCTCCGTGCTGCCTCTCACCCGTGTGCTGGCCAGGAGCTTGGACCTTGGTGATCGAGTGACAGAAGGGCTGAGAGCTGCTAGAGTGTGTAAAGAGGCAGATGCTGGAAGTGCTTGAGAGGTGGTGGGTGAGACGGAGCCTCCTCTCGAGTCACGGGACTGAAGGCAGTGGGAGTCCAGGTAACTGCAGAACCGAAATGACAGAGGAACAAGGGAAGCTGGATAGAATTGTGCCTATCCACGAGAGCTGGGAGCTGCAAGGGTGTGAAAGGGCGATTATATCTTTACTATAAATCCTAACAATGATAATCATTGGAATAATTGCTAGTTTCAGAAAGCAAGGACAGATAAACGTCTCCCAAAGAGTGTTACTGGCTCCTGCTGCACCTGTGATGTCATGCAAGGCGGGGGGGGGGCAGGGTGTGGGAATTTCATTCTCCCACTTCAGTGGCATTTCTGCCTTTCGGCCACGGCACCAGTGGCTCCTTGGTGTGGGCTGTCCACCCGCAGCCTTTTTCAGGAGGTGCACAAGGTCGTGACAGACACGTGAACGGGGAAACTGGCAACACGCTGGCTGTGGAGGGGTGATGCCTGGAAGCCTTGGGGTATTTCCCTGAAGCCTGACATCTTGTCTCCTTGCGGCTGCTGGCACCCAGCTCTCCCCTCCACTGTGCTCAGGTTGCGCTGAAGCTTCCTAGAAGTATCTGCCTTGAGCCAGGTGGCTTGGATGGCTGCGATGCTCTGCCATTGCTCGCTTTGTTGCGTCTTGCAAGTTGCTGAGAGCAACTGGATGATTCTCTGCTGTTTGCTTGACAAGGGAGGAGCTCCTTGTTCCCTCCAGGTTGGACACCCTCACTGGAGAGACACACGGCACAGCCAGGCAAACCCCCCTCCAGCGTCTTCCCTAACGCCAGGCGAGATTACTGGTGAAACAAAGCAAAGAGGGATTTTGCAGCTCACAGCAGGAGGAGGTAAAGCTAATGGTTAAACAGAAAAGCCTGGAAGAGAGAGCAATTACAGAAACATAAAACAACATCTAAATGTGTGGGAATGTTAAGAAACGGAGCTGGAGGGGATTTTAAGCTGATTCCTAGCTGTTCTGTGGCGTTGCTGGTATAGTGGGACTGGGAATGTGCTGCTAATGACCTTGTATCCATGTATGCACTCGTGGGTGCCCCTGGTGCCACCTCAGGGCAGAATCATGTCTGTCTTTCATTCTCAAAATATTTCTTCTCTGCTTTGTTTCCAAGTAAATGAAACACTCCTGGGTGACATAGGAAGTTGGAACTTCTGCCATTCACAGTGGGTTTTACTACTCTTTGTTTCTTGTTTTGCATTCCTTTAGATCTTAGTTCTGGTCACTTCCCTCAAACCCAGATGACTACTGAAGACCTATAAATACTTCTTTATAAGAGACTTAATTTCATAAAAAGTACTAACATGCTATAGATTTATTTTTTTTAAGCTCTCTGGTCTCTAGTGCATTCTCAGCCCCTGACACAGAGCGTGTATATCATCTCTGGTCTCCTTAACTTAGAGGGACACTTGAAAATGAGGGGGGTTGTGCAGACAGACTTTTGGAAATACACTGACACCCCTCATTCTCCAGATCAAATTGGGGGGGGGGGTGCTTCCAGGCATGCTTGGGCCACGAGGTACCTGTGAGAGCTTGGGCTCAGGGCACCCACACCCAATGTTCTGTTAGGAGTGCTGCGGCAAGCCTGGCTCCTGCTTGAGCAGATAAGGATAAGTGGGCTGTTGCAGATTTGTGCCAAAGGGGTTTCGTGACTCAGCCTGGGCTTTCACACAGCCTTTCTGTGCAACCCTTGAGGCTGGCCCCAGTGCAGCCCCCGCATCTGGGTGAGTCCTCTCCCTCCTGTGCCTCTGGCCTCCACCAACCCTTCATCCTGCTCCTGGTCTCCCTGGAGAGAACAAGCCTCCTCTGAGCTGGACTTTAACCCTGTCAGAGCTACTGGCAGCTTGCAGTAGAAGCAGCAGTCAGGAACTGGTCACGCAACACGCCTGTGAATCAGCTGCAGAGACTTGCTGGGATCAGGTTGGGCCTGTGGCCATTCCTGGGCTCCGAGGGGATTTTCAGGATGTTTCTGCCTGGCTGACAACCCCCTGGGCTGCTGCTTCTCTCCAGAGCTCTTTTCTCCACTCAGTCGGCTTTTGCTTATGTGATCTCTGTAAGGCTGCAAAAGGCTTTGCTCCCCTTTGCTCCGCTGGGGCCCGGCAGATGTTGTTTGTTGTTGCCAGAAATGTGCTCCTATGGCGAAGGCGGCCAACAGCACCTAGGGCTGCTTTAGGAAGAGCATTGCCAGCAGCTGAGAGAGGTGACCTGTCCCTTTGCCTCGGCTCTGGTGAGATGTGAGTGCTGTGCCTGGTGCTGGGCTGCCGAATATGAGAGACATGGACGTATCAGAGTGAGTCCAGGGAAGGGCTGTGAAGTGAAGTATTGGAGCATCTGTCATATGTGGAGAGGCTTGGGAGATCCAGCTGATCCTGCTTAGAGCTGGGGCTTGGATGAAGTAAGTAATCTCCGGCAGCCCCTTCCAGCCTCACCCTGTCTGTGACTCTGCAGATGCTCTGCGACCTGCCTGTGCTCACACTGTCCTGCCGGTTTCCAGGTGTGATCCGGACAGCCGTGGCTGACCTGGACCGTGAGACGCAAGACCGGTACGAGGTGGTGATCCGTGCAACAGACATGGCAGGACAGCTGGGTGGCCTGTCTGGATCCACGACGGTCACCATCGTAGTCACCGATGTCAATGACAACCCACCGCGCTTCCCTCAGAGTAAGTTCTGGCAGCGGTGGGGGGTGAGCACTGGTCCTGGCCCCTTGTGGGTGCTGGGACAGATGGTCAACTCCCAGCACAGCCTGGCTGCTATATCAGAGCTTGGCACGCTCTGCCCCAACGTGAGGCATAGGCACACTGCCCACCTCACAGACAGCACTCTTGTCACAGCACAGCTCTGTTTTCCAGGTCACTGCTAGTGGCCTGTGGCTCATGCTTGTGTCTAATCTAAAACCGTCCCCAAATGAGGAGGGCGGATGGTCGTGCTGCGAAGAGTGGGCTGTGCAATCTCTGCAGTGCACACCAGCTGCAGAGACCAGCAGCACGTGGCTGGCAGACCAGAAAAGGTGCTGCAGCTGGAGGAGGCTCAGCTCTTTAGCTGCATCTCCTAAAAAGTTAGAAATGGTAAAGTTTGCAAAGAATCAGAGAACGCTGATTGCGGGGCAGCGTCCATACAGAGAAATCAGCCCGGCACCTTTGAAATGTCAGTGCTCCCCAATTATCTTCTCTCGGCCCTTATTTTTGGCTGGGCTGTGTGTTTCTCCTGATAGGGCATTCTGGACTACAGACAGTGGTAGAGTTTGGGCAGCCCTTATAGCCCAAGGGTGCCCCCAGGGAGGCATGCAAAGGGCCGTATTAGGAGAGGGTTCAAAGGCAGAAGCAGTGACTCCAGTACCTTTTTCTCCTCCAGAGATGTATCAGTTCAGCATTGTTGAAACTGCCCCTGTGGGCACTGCCATCGGGAGGGTGAAGGCAGAGGACTCTGACGTCGGGGAGAACACGGACATGACATACCAGGTGAAGGATGAGGAAGGGGTGGAGATGTTCAAAGTCACCACAGACAGCAATACCCAAGAGGCTGTCATCACAGTGCAGAAGGTGAGAGATGAGGAAAGCTGGTTGGGTCGGGTGAGCACAGACCTCTAGAAGGGCCCTTTCCTTTGGGGATTCCCTCTGCTGCATTTGAGTTAAAATAAATGCTCCTCTGAGCACTGCTGTAGCAGTTGCATTTTTGTGCCTGCAGGTGCAGGGACAGACCTGCCTCTGTTCTGCCTGGGTGGCAAAACGCAGACCTGTGTCTGGGAGGAAAGGCTGAAAAGGAGCAGCAGCACAGTGTCTGCTGGAGCCTGCACAAGGTGGCTCCCTGGGCGGCAGGGAAGCGAGCCGAGCCTAGGGCTATGGAGACGAGTGCTTACAGCTGTTATTGACAGCATCTGTTAGGGGAGAAATATGCCCACCTAATTCCTATACCTGACCAACAGCACTTTGACCATATCTGCTTTTGGTGGCAAAACCAATGAAGCGAACGCTTGGTGCAGGCAAGAAACAATGATTGTTCACCGAAGCCACTGCATTCAGCTTGCATCTGCTGTAGAAATAATAGCAGGGTGATTAATGATCAAAACCCACTCACTTGCAGCACACAGTGTGCTGTCTTCCCAGTGAATCCTGGCTGCCTGCACCCTGTGCAGGCTGGATGCCCTGTTGGGGGCCCTGGGGGGGAGTGGGCTGGAGGCTTCCTCTTCCTCCTGCCCCTCCGCGTGGGTGCTGCCGGCGGAGGGCAGAGCACCAGCTCCCAGCCTCCTGTGAAAGCACTGTCTGGGGAGCAGGTGGCTTTAGTGCTGCCCCTGATGTCTCTGGTGAAGGAAGGGGGGCGGCAGGGGGGTTCTTCGGGCTGGGTATGGCTGACCCTCTCCTGTTGTCCCAGCCTCTTGACTACGAGTCAAAAAAAGTGCACACCGTTGTGGTGGAGGCCCTCAACAAGTTTGTGGACCCACGGTTTGTGGACCTGGGCACCTTCCGAGACCAGACCATTGTTCGGGTCTCCGTGCTGGACGTCGACGAGCCCCCCGAGTTCCGACCCCCCTCCAACCTGATGGAGGTCCAGGAAGACGTGGATGTTGGCTCTGTCGTGGGGGTTGTCACCGCTCTTGATCCAGACACAGCGAACCATCCTGTCCGGTAAAGCAGCTGCCTAAACCTCACGTCATCTTTCTTCCAGCGGTGGGCGTGGGGTCACCTGCGAGGGACACACGTGGCCTGGGGGGACTTGTAGCCATGGCTGGGGCAGCGGAGGGGTGATAGCAGAGGAGGAGGAGCAGTGCAGGTGAAGGTGACAAGTGCCGCACGCGTGGCCAAGCGTGTGAGGGTGTCCTGTGGGACAGGCAGCTGGCAGGTGAGTGGCAGCCTGTGCACAAGCAACTGGCAAGCAAGAGCAGCCATCTCACAGGTGACAGGTATGTCACTGGCAAGTGATAGGTTTGTGAGTGGCAAGGGAGTGTTGAGGAAGGTGGCTGGGCGATGCTTGCGTGTCCTTGCTGCTGACAGCGAGGCATCTGCAATTGTGCCTGACACATGCCAGACAAGTGACCAGAAATGACAGGAGGGCACTGACGAAGGACGACAAATGAGGTGAGGCTTAGGAGGTGCGGAGCCACAGCTTGGCTCTGTGTGCGTGTGTGTGCATGTGTGCGCAGGGATCAAAGATCAGAGGAGTTTATATTTGGGCAGGGGACATAATCCAGGCAGCAGCTTATCTGCACAGGACATTTCCCATTTCCATTTAATTTGTGGCTAAAGAGATTGTTACCTTGTTAAATTGTTATTACCTAAGGCACAAAGCAGCCTTCTGGCTCTGCCAACTGGCCTGAGTCACAAGCAGTTGGGCTGGAAAGCTGGTGTTCAGAAAACATCCTCAATGTGTGGAAAATTTCCTTGAAATGTGTGTTCTCATGCCAGGTGATGGCAGGGCTGCAGGCACCCTGTGCACAGCCGCTCGCTTCAAATGAGCAGCGGTAGCTTTGCATTTGAGAGCTCTGTAGGGAGCCCATCCCAGACAGCGATAAACTGGGATGCAGCAGGAACAGGGACAGGGACAGGGACGTGGCATGGAGGAGGACATGGCCAGGGAGGGCTCAGTTACAGTACTGATCCCGTTCGATGATGTCCCTGCGTGGCTGCTCAGGGTGCTGAGCTCCAGCACTGTGCCGCCGTGGGGGGAACACAGTGGTTCAAGGTGGGATGAAGGGTATTTCCTGATCTTTATGGAAATGAAGGTTGAGATATTTAGAAAGCTCGGAAGAGAATTTACTCATGGAAAGCTGCCATCTACAGATGCTTGGCAGCTAGCAGAGACTACTATGTCACAAAGCTGGATGCTGAAAGTTGCCTTTGGGGTGAATGTGAAAGAAATCCGCTTTGGCATGCCAGGAACAACGTGAGCGTTGCACCACTTGCAGTAGTTGGTGCTGTCTGTTGGCCATGTTCTCAAAGTACCTCTGCTCACCTTGTCGTGTGGCTAACCTCTCTATTCAGGCTACGTGTCTGATTTCTTTCTTTCTGGCCCACCCCAAGCAAGTGGCTGTTAGCTTGCACTCTTCAGATGTGTGCAGTCTTTCTACACATCTGTGTGTGTACACATGTGTGCATCTGCTTTTTCACTTGACTGTTTCTAGCAGTGCTGCAGAACATAGATCTTATTTTCTGATCTGTAATTGTAGGAAAAGGGCCTTGGGGACAGGACTATTCTTATTCTCATTTTTTCTTGTTCTTTGTGCTGCTTCCCTGTGGAGCTTGTTGCATTGTTTGCAGACAGAACAAAAGAAAGCAGTGGAGGGAGGCTTTCTACTGCTGTGCAGAAGGTGATGGGGACCTGGAGCAGAGAGAGGCAGATTCAAGTACTCTGCAGGAGCAAGAGGGTTAGAGGCCAAACTTTTGCTATGTGAGTGTCTCTCACAGCGAGCTTAGTGCCAGACAAGGCAATACCTCGTGCACAGGCACGAGGGCCCAGCCAACAGGACTCCCAGACATCTGCTACAGCTTGGGAATTGCAATGTGTTTTCCCTTGTCAGGCTTGATGCGTTCAAATATGTGTCCTCCCTCCAGCTATCCCCAGGCAGGTAGCTCGTCCTGTGTCCCCCATGCTCCCCTGTGGCATTTGCTCTCTGTCGGTCCATCTCTTCCTCCCCTCTGTTCCTGCAGTGCCTGCTGTCACGAGCAGTGGCAGCTCTGTACCCTTGTGATGCTCCCTTGGCGCTTGTTTGAGGAGTGTGGGTGGGTGAGCCTTCTCTGCCATTTTAACACGTGCCAAGTGGAGATGCGGGTTTATATCGGTCATGCCGATGTGGCACCAGTGCAGGAGGAAGGTGCTGTTGGATCTCTCCTGCTTTCCTGTCCTCTGGGTAGCCAGGTAATTTAATAAAATACTTTGCCACGTAGGCAGCTGTTCACAGCTTCAAAGTGGTGCACAAGCATTAATGGAAGCATCCTGCAGCACCCTGCCGGGATGTGACACTAACCCATCAGCAGGAGACGGCAGTAAGTCACCTCACATTTCAAGTGAGCTACTCCAAAGTACAGTCACAAGAAGCCAGCACTTGTACTTCACCTCTGATACATTAGAGAGCAACTGGTCCTGACAGCATGACCAGTATTTGATCCTCAGCTCCTTGAAGTCGGTATGAACCCTTTCAAGTCACTGCAGTTCAGTGGATCCCTTTACCTTCATGATTCTCGTCTGCCAGAGGTGGGAGCAGAGACATGCCTGTGTTTCTGCGGTGGCTGCTGTCTCCTGGACTCTGGTCTGTGTGGTGGCTCTGCCCTGTACACAGGAGAGAGCCACAGCCTTCTGTCATGAGAAGATGCACTCTCCCCTTGAGGCAGAAAAGAACAAGGATTGCCAGCGACAGCAGAGCCAAAATTGGCTCTGTCAGCGTTTCCAGGCCCTGCTGACGCCAGGCTGCCAATAACGAGGTTTGGGAAGTATTTTTAGCCAAATGGGAAAGGAGGTGCCCTTGGCTCTTTGTTTTCATCCCCAGGCCAGCACAAACAGGGCTGTGGGGCTCCTGCTGCACCATCCAGCCTAAAGCAGGGTCACAAGTGACCTGTTACGAAGACACGAGGGTTGAAGGGGCATCCGAGTCCCCTGTGGATGGGAGGTATCCCTGAGGCACTGCTTGCTGCCCCTCTCCTAGCTGCATGCGGATGTAGAGCCCCTGGCAGCCGCTTGCCGGGGTGGGAGGAAAGCTGGGACTTGGGGTGCCCAAAGAGCACCCCATCTCTCTGGGTGAGCAGCCCCAGGTTATGGCTGCTCAGGGAGGGACCCCCTCCCTCTGGTGCCGGTGCTCTGAGGGGAGTTGCGCTGAAGTTCAGCGTGGCAGAGGGGCTGCACGCGTTCTCGGGGGGAGAGAACACAAAACCCCACCGTGGTGCAGGCAGGAAATGCCTTTCTAAAGGGCTGGTGCTTTTCATTTTATTGCATCCTTGTTTGTTGCCTAACAGAAGCTGGAGCAACTCTTTTTCAGAAAGAATTTTGTTTCCAGTCGGCTTTTTGGCTTTAGCTGGACATTTCCTGGGCGTAGTGCAATTTTTCTCAGCTGAGCTGTTGTGTGAGGTAATACAGTGATAGACTGTCTGTGTGTGTGAGGCTGTTTGTATGGGAGCCTTTTGTTTTTCTCTCTGCAGTGGGAGCCTGTGCTCTGGTTGTGTGCATTCCAGGCTTTATCAGCACTGGGAAGATGTTGCTTGGGATTTAAGGTTCTCAGAGATATTCTTGTTTGGCATTTGCCAAATCTGGAGACACGTGTTGGACATGGGCATTTTACAGACTCCAACAGCACAGCAAGAGCTACAACCTGCTTCAACACAAAAGAGAGAGGAGGAAAAAACAAACACAACAAAAAGCTTTTCACGCAGTGTTTGAAAAGCTCCCTATTAACAAAACACATGGCATAAAATGTGCTCCTTGTTGCATTCAGGGGGAGAAGTGAAACAAACTGCTTGAGAAATGCATTCACGAGAAAGATGAGCACCAAGAAAGCTGTCTAAATTAAACAGTCACTTGTAACATCCAAACCAACAGGCAGTGCCAGCAGGAAGAGAGGAAAATGGATTACAAGGTCCGCATCCCAATCAGAGCTGGGGACTGCAGCTCCAGATATGGAGCACCAGCCAGCTTTAGGAGGAATGAGCATATGCTCTGTCTTTGAGTACCTGGAGGACCCAGGGATTAATTGCTACCTCTTCCCAGGTGAAAAGCACCATTTGACTTCAGCGGGACGTATGAATATGAGGCTGGACTACTAGAGGTGGGGAAGGTCGTGATGGTCAGCACAGACTTTGGTTGGTAAAGATTGCATTGCACAAAATGATGGAAGCTGAGCGCAGTGGATAACTTCTTGTTCTAGCTGCTCTAGCACAGGGTCAGCGTAACCTCTTGGAACTGGAGGTCTGTCGTTGTGCAGAGCAGTGTGGAGTGGGTTGATCCACAGCTCTGAGCGGGTTATGGCTGTGGCTTTGTGGGGCCAGATGGACATCCCTGTGTCCCCTCAGTCCCCAGCTCCAATGCCAGCCTAGTGCTCCAGAGCCTCCCCAGCACTCTGCACAGATGGAGAGCTACAGACACACCAGGACTCGCCACCTCCAAAAATCACAGTCCGTAGAAGAAAGCATTTGTGGCAGCTGCAGGCAA
Organism: Elanus axillaris; assembly: GCA_026212715.1. Lineage (NCBI taxonomy): Eukaryota > Metazoa > Chordata > Aves > Accipitriformes > Accipitridae > Elanus > Elanus axillaris. The sequence goes on along the minus strand of JANZLQ010000009.1, from coordinate 32,343,654 downwards.
TGCTCAGAGCTCTGTCGTCTTCCCCGGCGCGGTGTTGGGAAGGTGGCGGCTCTCTTGTAGCAGTGGTGACAAAGGGATCAGATCTCTGGTTTGGTTTGTGTCCTGCCATAGGGTATGGGCAGTCAGTCCTCAGCAGACAATTTGGAAGTGACAGAAGACAACCTCAGCAGCAAAACAATTAGAAGCATAAGAAAAGGTTACCAGTGGCGTGACACAAAGTGCTCCTCTACCAGCCTCCTGCCCTCTGGCCATGCAGGCAGCCGGTGTCAGATGTTTCCAGGCTCAGTGATGTCTTCCATCACTAACTGTTTTTTTCTGTGTAGCTATTTTTTGCAGACATCTCTGTTCACACTCATGTCATTGCTGCATAAACAAAACAGGCGTGTACTTATGTGAGAAGCAGGGAAGGCATATGGAGAGTGAAGTACCATCTTGAACTCTAATGGTATTAAAAAGCAGAATGGAAGATAGGATGTGTTCGAGGTCAGGGCGTGTGGGACAACAATGGAAGCAGTTATGCAAATGCATCAATTATGCTATTGGAAAGATATTAGGTGTCATCATCCTGGTTTCTGTTCCTCCTTCCAGCACAAGTCAGAGTGGCCAGACCTCTCCTTTCCCGTTGCAGTGAGCGAGCGCAGAGTGGATGAGAGGCTGCAGTACGTGCCAATACAGCGTCACTGTCCCTTCTGGAGCTGGCTACATGCCTGTAGAGGCTCTGTTTCCAGCTGGGAGTTGGGGCAGAAAATGCAGGTTGGCTAGGAAGTCCCTGGCAGTTGGTTCAGAGATGCCTAGGCTTGTATTTGGCTTCATGTGGCAGATCCCCATCGCCTCTAGATGCAAGGAGCGGGGAGGAAGCCAGCCATATAGGTGCAGAACATGCTAGGTCATGCACGTGTGCAGATGCAATTTAAATAGTGATTTTTGAATATTTTTTCCTTAACTACAGGCAAGTGCTGTTGTATTTTCTCTCTCATCCTCCTGTCGGTCTGAAAGGGAGAGCTAAGGAATGTAATTTGGAACTGTATAACACCTTAAACAGCATAGAAATGCCTTTGTGCCTCCATCAGAGTGAGCGAACTGCTGGGCTGTGTGGATAGGTGCCCCTCAGGAGGCACCCTCATCTACAGCTGGTTCCCCCACCCCAGGGCATGGGTCAGAAAGGCATGGAGGCCATTGGTGCCTCTGTGCAGAGTGGTCATCCCTGCATGCAGAAGGTGAGCTGGTGTTCCTCAGCTGTGAGCCATGCGGCTGTTGGACCCGCAGGCCACAGCCGGACTGTGCCAGGTGAGGTGCGAGCACTCGGGAAAGCTGTCCTGCGGTGTGTGGAGCTGAAGGTGCTTCTAGCCCAGAGCCTCTCCTGCTCTGCTCCTCTTGTCTGACGTGGCCTCTCAGCACTGTCCTGTCTCGTCAGCTTTCCAGCTTGCTTTGTCCCTACATTTATCTTCCTTCTGTCTTTGGATGTGTGACTGAAGGCTTTAATTTATTCACAGCCCTCCTTTTGGTAATTTATCTTTTGTATTCTTTGCTGTCTTGTATTATTTAATTCTGTAAAGCACTCTGGGATACAGTGCGTATGAAAGATGCTGTACACAATAACATTATGCTGTATTGTTTGTGATTTGTAGGCCTTCTGGATTTTTAATTCTGATTGCAGTGTGGTGTTTGTTATTTGTGTTACGGCTGTGCTCAAGGGCCTCAGCTGGATCGGGCTTCCCTTCCAGTCCCTTCCCCAAGGAGCACACATCTAATTGTGCCTGACTTAGTGTTAGCTTGCTTTATTCCATGTGTAAGTTGTGTACTGGTTGGAAGTGCAGGACGTGCCACTGGGACTGATTGCATGGGCTGTGGTGTCACGGCTAAGGCACAGGACTAAGCCCAGGTGTCTGAGTCTTGTTGTGAGCTGTGGGGTTGCCCTTTGGGAAGAGGTGGGAGTCATGGTCTCCAGAGGGGCACGGGGAGTGGGTGGGCTCTTGATGGGTGCCCAGGGAGGGGGCTGTTCGGGGCAGCACTGGAGCAGCCGAAGGAGAAGAATGAGAGCTGCACATGAAGGGTCTCTGCTGAGCAGCCGGAGCCAGCTGGAGGTCGAGGAGCTTTTCAGCCTGCTCCTGTGAAACTGGGAAGCCCAACTAGGGCAAACCTCACGGATGCTGGGGTCGATGTGCTGTGCTGATTGTGGGGACGCTGGCCGTTGCCCACCTCTCTGCTGCCAGGGTTCTTGCTTCAGGTGCACGGGTTCAGTCTGGATTCAGAGACCATGCCACTTGTAACTGCCATAGCTGCAGTTCAGATTATCTGCGGGTCTGGCTCAGAGCCTGCCTGTGTGCTGCTGTGCTGTCCTCCAGGTCTCACTTGGGTGGGTGCTGTGGCAAGATCAGGAGAGAGGGTAGCAGGTGAAGGGGGCTCCTTCCTTTGGTTTGAATTGGTGTTTTTCACGAACCTTTAGCTCAGAAGCTTCCCAGAGTCATGAGTGGAGTTATAGCCCATGATTTCTATATCGCTTTGTCTACCCTGAGCATAAGGTTCCCATCAGAGCAGGTTTTTCCCCTTGTTCATAGTCTGTGCTTAGTTCCACTTTATGCACCAAAAGCTGCACTTTGATTTTACTTGAGGGCTCTGGGCTTGCACCTTGGTAGAAACGTGGCCTTCCTGTACCGTGCTGCAGCAAAGCAAAAGTGAGAGTCGTGATATAGGGCCTGTTGTATTAGATCTCTATACTCCTGGGGCTGATGGTGAGGTTGGGCTTGGCACATCCAGCTGTTCACAGTTTCCCCTTTTGCCTGGTCTCAGGTATGCCATCGACCGCAGCACAGATGCAGAGAGGATCTTTGACATCGATGCCAACACAGGTGCCATTGTGACAGGAAAGGTCCTGGACCGGGAGACGGCAGGATGGCACAACATCACTGTCCTGGCAATGGAAGCAGGTGAGATGGAAGAGTGCTGTGTGGAGCAGTCTGTGCTGGACTGGGGTAGGGCAGAGGGGGAAATATGGGGTGCGTTCACTGCAGAGGTGACCAAGATGCAAGTGTTGATTAACACTGAAGCAAAAAAAAAAAAAAAAGCAGCAGCACAGAGTCTGACATCTCCCTAGACAACCTAAAAATACTCTTCCTGACTTGAGCATTAATAAGGGAGCATGGTCGAATAGTATATTTGATGAACACTAATCAAATTTGTGTTATCTATGCGCCAGCTCTGCCAGTCATCCCTGTGCAGCTCGCTCCCTGCATTCACACCTGCTGAGCGGCTCCGGGGGCTCCCAGGGGGTCTGTGTTCACATCACCTGCATCCCCCCCCCACTCAGCCGTGTGCTGTGGGTGGATGCCCCATCAACTGGAGCCCTGTGGCACAGATGGCTGCCAGCACTCGCTTCTGCTGGGGGCTCGTGGTGGCTGGGATTTGCAGGCTGTACCTGCACACTGGGTTTGTGGCTCTGGACGCCTTTCCTCCTTGGTCTCCCTGGCCTTGGTGTGGCCGCAGGCTTGGCAAGGCACAGCGAGGAGTGGATGGGAGGTCCTGGCACTGCAGCAGTGGGAAGGGGCTGTGGGGATAGACTGTCCCTGAGCCCCTGTCCTGGGGACGGGGAGCAGTGGTGTTGCCAGGGTTGGATCACCAGGCTGCTTCGGCTCCGGCCACAGTGCTTGGCCTCACCCTGCAGCCCACCAGGAAAAGTCTCGGGCAGAGGATGAGGTGAAGCTCTTTTGTCCTCTTCTGAAATTAGCTCCTTTCTGACCCTCCCACGAGACCCCTTCCCTTACGGCTGTGCTATCCTTTAGCCTGTATTTACAGTGGCTGCCAAATCTGCTCACACCCAGTTGGGAGAGCTGGGAGGGAACAGCTTAGTGGCTCTGCATGTTTTGTTATTTTATCTTCCCTCCGCGTGATGGGGGTGGCGGAGCCTGGCGTGGACGCTTCCAGCAGAAGTTCTGTTTGTCTTTTCATCTCCAGTTAAGAAAGAAAAGAACAAGCCTGGGTCCTGCTGCTCAAAGAAGCTCTGAATAAACTCCTCCTGAATGAAAAGAAAATAATAGCAGCAAAGAGCAGGCTTTGCTTCCCCGCAGGTGTTCCGCTGCGGGTAGGAAGCTGCCCTGGGCACCCTGCTGCCCTCCGTGGTGTTTGCACAGCGCCTTGGGTCATGGGCTCTGCACGTCCTGTGTGTGATGGTGGATCTGGCCCCGTGGATCCCAGGGAATGCTTTGTGTTCCTCCTTTTTGTGAGCCTGAAGACGGAGAGAGGGCTTCAGTCCCAGGCACCATGCACAGGCGTGCCAGCACTGCCCGGCTGCGCCAGAGGGAGGATACCCCGCTGCAGAGCCATGGCACAACCCTGGGGGCTCCGTGCGGAGGCTCTGCCTGCGGTGGCCAGGGAGGAGGGGACCACAGGGCTGCAGCACAACTCGGCTTCCAGAGAAAACGTGAGGTGACAAGAATCAGAAGGAAAATATTTACACGCAGCAGCTAGGATTTCAGAACAAGTCAGTAAATGCTGCGGCTCCCCTCCGGCGGGGAAGCCTGTCAGGCTGGATTGCTTCAAAAGCTGGGAGAGTCTTCAGCGCTCTGACTTCTCCCGTGGTGAGCTCTGACTCATCCGTTTTAACTGCCCAGACATTCCTCCCAGTGACATTATCCTTAACGTTTTGTAATCATGAAATATTAATGACTGATATTGAATTTAAAGTACAATTTATGTCTGAATCCTCTGGCGGAAAGGGCAGTTGTAAAGGTACAGCCTTCCAAGTGATAGAGGGGTTTCGGAGCGGGGCTGTGCAGCAGCTGTCAGGCTGCGTCCAGCGCAGCGGGATCAGCCACGGCAGCGTGACTGCAGAGCATGAGGTGGCTCGGGAGCCTCCGTCCTGGTGTTGGCACATCCAGGGTGGCAGCTCCCAGCACACGGGTGTCTGGGGCCGGGGAGAGCTGGCGGGGCTCCACGGCGTTCCCTGCAGGCATGCAGGTTGCAGCTGGCTGCCGCAGGGTCTGCGGCACAGCTGGGCTGGAGGTTATCAACTCCAGCAGAGGCAAGTGGCAAAATATTCGTCCTCTCTCCTCGGTGAGATATAAACTTTGCAGAAGGAATGGAGCGAGCCCGCCAGGCATCCTACTGCTCATGGGGGCTGGTGGGAAGCCGTGGCAGCTCAATTCCCGTGGCACTGTGCCCACTCGGTTCCTGTGGTGCACGGGCACGTGGCCTGGAGCACGCTGTGCCAAGGTCTTGCCTCCCTGCAGCCTCCTCCAGCTGCCCTCCCTGCTTGCTGGCAGGACTGTCCTGAGAAGGGTTTAACAAACTGGCAGCTGATGGAAAGCTCTCCCACTGACAGCACTCGTTCCGTAGGCAGCCTGTCTGTGAGGTTTGAGCAGCTGGAGACAAGAGCTGTCCTCCCAGCTCTGAGAGCCCTCTCCAGGACCTGGTGCTGCTGCAGCAGAGACGTGTCCAGAGGTGCATGCCCCACCTACAGATAACCAAAGAGAGCGTATTTGCATCTGAGGAGCCGTAAGAAAAGCCGCAGAAGGTGCCTGGCTGCATCTGTGAGGCTGGCTGGGCTGCCTGCTGCTGGCAGGAGCAGAGGAGGAGCAGCTCTCCCCCCGTGGAACCGGCGCTCCCCAGCATGGGCTGCCTCGGCCGGCTGGTGGCCAGCAGAATATTTGGCCCTGCAACGTGGCAGCCAGCAGGAAGCATGGGGGTTGTTCAGCAAATCTGGCCTGGGACCAGGCCAGGCATTTCCAGAGATAAATCTTCATCTCACTCGCAAGCTGTTTACCTTCCTTGGGCTAATATTAGTGATTCTCTTCCTGCTTTCCTCTTTGCTCATGTAAAATGATGAGGCCTTGACTGCTGTGTCCACTGCTGGTAATTGAGATGATAAATCTTCCTGCTGGAGACTGGCTTTAATCAGAGCATTGTGTTTGGATGCGATTTAATGACTCTCATGCTGCTGAGTTTGGGCAGGACTCAGGAGAGGTGAGAGCCATTTATATGTTACTTGGCTTTAACTGCTGCTTCCGCTTTGCTTCCCCGCAGCTGGGAGCCGCGTTTTGAGCTGCAGCCTCTGATGTAGCCGCCTGTGTCCGACAAGCCATACCCCTGGCATGCCCCTGCTTTGTCCTTGCCATCAGCGCTCTGCTTTGCAGTCAGGCAGCTGCACTGACATCTACAAAACCAGCCTGTGCTTCACAGCTGTGGCATGAGTGCTGGAAAGCAGAGTAGTCCATCCTGGTCTTCTATTCTGCGTTTTGTTCTCCCCATTTGCTGAGATAGCGAGGAATAAATTCCACCCCTGCTTCTTCTGGCTTCCCTACTAATGTAAGAATTTTGAATTCAGTAGCGTATCAATTTGGTATTGACGCAGAAGAGAGTGGGTCGTACTCTGTGCCCAACAGCGTCCGTGAGCTGTGTTTCCCCCGGTGCTGCAGCCGCGAACAGCAGCCCACAGTCCTGTGGGCTTTCCTCAGACTCTGCTTCAGACCCCAGGAAAGCTGCAGAGTGCCTTTCTCCGTGTGCTTCGGCAGCGGTTGGCTTTGGAGCTTCACAGTAGAGGTTTGGGTGTCAAAATGCAAAGTGCTTTATTGTGAGTTTGTGTGAGGGTCTGGAGGGGTAAGGACTGGATCCCAGTGCAGCAGTAACCACCGATCCCCTCCTTTCCTGCCACGGCAGGGTGGCCGAGCCTCTCGGCAACCCCTTCCCACCACTGTCAGCTTCTGCTGCAAAGCTCCCAGCGTTGGAGAGCCATTGCCTAGAGCTGCTCGGCGTCAGTCCTGCAGGCAGTCAGCCGTCGGAACCCAGGGAGAGGGCTAGTTGTCGCTGGTTTGCGTCTGAATGTTTAAGGCAAGAATATTGTCCTGTTCAGATTACTTTCATGATTAATTCAATTAAGAAAAAATACTTTGGGATGCGGCTGGAGGTTCAGCCGGAGCATTTGCGTCTCGGCCTCAGTGTTGCCACGCAGCAGGACTGTGGTTTTCTCCGGCTCCAAAGCCACGGCGCTGCCCATCCCTGTGGAGCAGCACGGGGGTCCGGGCAGCGCTTGCTGCTCGTCCCGAGCTGTGCTGTTTGTGGCATTGAGGAAAGCGCAGATGCTGCAGCGTGGAAGCGATGGGCAGAACTCTGTACCCCACCCCCCGGCAAGCTCCAGCAGCTCTGAAATAATTCAGCCCGTGTTGGCAAAGGCAGCTGCCAGTCATCAGCCTGGAGCTCCCGTACTGCACTGCTGTGTTTCCAGCATCTCCCCCTTGTTCTGTGTATTTTCCATGTCTCTTTCCTCAGACTTTTCAGATTAATAGCATTCCAACTCCTGAAGGAAATGCAGAAAAATGGCATGTTTAATTTTAATTTAGGAAAGCGTTTAGGTAGCAGCCTAGTTTCCTCGCTGCTGTCAATCAGGTTTTCTCAAGGCTGACATCAATTAGTTTAAAAATATTGAATGTAATTTTGCCTGACACAACATATTGCAGCCACTGCAAAATATAATTTATTTTAGAAGAAGAAATAATTAAACTAATTTGCATGTCAGTCAGCTGAGCTGGAATACCGAGGAGAGACGCAGCAATGGAAGATGACTTTTTTTTTCCTCTCCAGTTGTGCTCAGCCTGGCATGTACAACCCTCTGCCCCGTCCACTGGCCTGGTGCTGCTTGGCAGAGCCCTTCAAGGACACGTTTCTCTGCCTTCCTGCAGCCCTCATCCACCCAGTGTGCTCTTCTTCCTGGCAGTGGTACATGCCTGCTGAGCACTTACTTCTGTGTGCGGGAGCATGTGTAGTGGTGCGTGCATACGTTTCTGTGCATGTCGGGGAAGCACAGGTCGGAGCTTTTGGCCTCGCAGATGTGAAGTCTGCATTAGTTAGGCGCATCATGCCTTTCATCATAGATGTACTCCAACAATCTTAATCGTGCTTCTCACCAGCATAAATTCAGTTTATGCCCCACCGTTACAGGAAGCATATTTTAGAGATGTTTTGGAGATAACTTTTTTCAAATACATCCAACCATTTTTCATATTTTCCACCCGTAAATCCAGGTACTGGCTCAAAAGAAGAGGGAGGTTGATAAAGAAAGCATTTGAGGAACCTTCAAAATACATCATGGTACAGCCAAAATAAAAAGAAGCCGATGCGTGCCTCACTGGAAGAGTAGACAACGATGCAGTGGTTGCATTTCTAACCTTGATGTTCCTGGAGATGTGTCAAGTTTTAACCCTGTCACTGAGCCAGGAGTAAGCACGAGCCTCAGGCTTCAGCAACTTCAGAAGGGGCGAAAGGAGAGCTTTTTTATGACAGGGTGCATTTAGAAAGGACAACTATGCTTTGAGCTGTGCTCAGGGGAGCGGGATGTTAGTTATGGCTCTGGCAGAGGGGTCAGCGTGGGTCTGCGGCACTGTGCCGTGGCGCGTGGATGACCCCACTCGCGTGCACAGCATAAACCGCTCCTGGCAGCTGCTTGCTGGTGCTGTGGAAGAGGACAGACCTATGGTCGTGTCCAGCTCCAAATACACTGATCGCATCCCTCCTGATGAGGCTGCGAGGGGTGGTCTCGCAGGGAAGCTGCCGTGCTCAGGCTCACCCAGGCGTCCTGACCTGGCCCCGCAGGGCGTCCCTGGCACGCGCTGTGCCAAGAGCTCCTGGGGAGAGCTCGGCAGCACTGGGCTGGCTCCTGCTCGCAGGCAGTGTGGGGCGCTGGGGGAGGAATGGTGCCTCTGGATCGCAGTTAGGAAGGAGAAGAGATGGGGTCCCAGGCTCTTCTTCCTCCCTTCTCTTTTTTGCCTTTTCTCACCTTTCTCTCTGCCTGGAGGGCAATGCCAGCTTGCTTCAGAGCTGAGAGCAGGGGCAGCTATCCACCTTCCTGTGGGCTGAGGAGGAGGTGACGAGATGCTGTCGTCCTTCTTGCAGGAATTGAACCCTTTTTCCTCCTGCTCGCTTGTGGCCCTGGTGAGCATCAGGCGCACCCCTCTGCCTCCCCCGGGCTCCCTTCCCGCCCTGCTGCCTCCCCCTTCCTCTCTCCCCTGAAAGCAATTGCAGTTTATTTCACTGCACCAACATGCCTTTTAAAATAACACACAGTTCCAGGCTTTTAGTCACGACTTCTGCCTCCCTCCCCTGAAAACAACCATCTAATCACCAGAGCAGCTGGTCTGGGTGAGAGGGAGTGATAACACAAGAACAGGGTGAAGGCAGCTCTGGGGAGGGGGCTTAGGTTCCCGGCTAATTATGGAGCAGTGCTAAATCTCCTCTCCCCTGGGTCCTCCTCCACCTGATCTGCAGGGGCCAGCATTAATTTTATAGACAAACAGGCAGCAGAACTCCTGCCTGAGCGTGGAGAGAGGCATCGGGTCTGTCACAGTTGCAACCTCTGGCTAAAACAAAGGAGATGGAGTATGAGGGAGTTCGCATTTCTGGAAGCGCATGAGGTGCTTCAGAAAACATTAGGCCCTCCGGAGTGATTTATAATCTTATTGCGAGGGCTCAATGTACCTTTGCGGTGTGTGCGTGGGGTGGAGTGGCACTGCAGTGAATGGAGCTGTAAATGCGATCCTCGTCCTCTGCGTGGAGTGAGCCGGCAGCAGCACCGGCGGCTCCCTGCGCCCCAACGAGGGGAGCGGGCTGCGAGCCCCCCAGGACCGCTGCCTGCGAGGGGAGCGGGCTGGCAAGTGCAGGGATGAAGGGGCTGCCCTAGACTGTGCTGCGCGACCCCCTTGCCTGCTGGCAGATGGCACTAGGTTCAAGTTCAAGCTGCTGATGGTAACGCAAAAACCAGTGCTGGTGTGCAAGGCCTGGGTCCCGGGGCAGGAGCCTTGCACCTTGACGGGGAGCATTTGACCCTGGATCACCTGGGTGCAGCAGAGGTGCGTGTGACAGATTTCATCGCTGCCCTGTGCTCGTAGCTGAGCCCAGCTGTTTCATGTCCCAGCTCTGCTCGCCCACCTCTCAGCCATGGCTGCTAGTCCCTGGGACGTACATGAGGGTCAGGATCCGAGTCGGTGCGCCGTTCTTGCATCTGAATTTGCCTGCCCCTTCTCAGTGCTGTCTGGCTACAGCACAGATGCTCGTCGGTGGTGACTGACCCTTATCCCGGGGACTTGCTTGGAGCCGCTCAGCTTTTCCAGGGGTAGATGAGGCCAACGACAGTGTTTTGGGAGTCCGTGGTACACAGCTCAGGGGTTGGGTTTCTTTGCTGGAAAATGGATGCGATGAGGCTGAGCGATGCTCTGCGGGCACCACTGGAGGTGTGTTGCTGTGCGACCCGCTGCGATGGCCTCTGGACCGACAGAGATGAGGAGGGTTTGCTCCCTGCTAGCAGCAGGTGGCCTCTCCTGCTGAAGCTGCTCTTCTTTTTTTTTTTTTGTTTCAGATAATCACTCACAGGTATCGAGAGCCTCTCTCCGTATCCGTATCCTGGACGTGAATGACAATCCGCCCGAGCTTGCCACCCCCTACGAAGCTGCTGTGTGTGAGGATGCCAAGCCAGGCCAGGTAGCGGGTGTCCCCCAGCCCTTCTCCTGGGTCTCCATCAGCGCCTGCAGTGGTCTCGCGCTGCGAGCAGTGCTCTGGGCCGCTGCCAGCCTGCCCGTCCTTCCCCTTCTGCCCGAACGTCTTCCCGTGCAGCTGTTGTCACGCTGGGAAGCACTTTGCTGGTGTCCTACCAGCGCGTCTGCAGGGGCAAAGGCTCATCCCTCGCTGTGGCAGAAGCCGGTGATGCTCTGCTGGGCCGGACCCTGGAGCGGGACCCGCAGGAGAGGCTGCGGAGGCAGCACCGATTCTCGCCTCTGCTTTCTCCCCACAGCTGATCCAGACAATAAGTGTTGTGGACCGTGATGAGCCTCAGAGCGGCCATCGTTTCTACTTCACACTGGCACCTGAAGCCACCAACAACCACCATTTTTCTCTGCTGGATATTAAGGGTAAGCCCCGCTGCACCCTTCCCAGTCCTGCAGTCTCCGGGCTGAGCGGCGCAGCTGGCCATGGGGAGGGAGACGGGGCTGTGGGCATCTGCGCCGGAGGGAGCTCAGGATGCTTTGGGCACTCCACAAGGCTCCTTGCTAACCTTAAAATGGTGGGACCGGTCAGTTAGCAGTTTGGATTTCCTCAATCCTAGCTGCTGCAGATAGGTCCAAAGTTCCTCTCGTGCTGTCTGGTTAGCCTTCAGCGTTTTCAGGGCTCAGTCCCTTTCTTGATGTGAAATCTCCAACCTGCCTGCAGGCAAGGAGACAATGCAGATTTACAGATAAACACACTCCCATTTTGAGCATTATGATTTATCCCTCTCCAAGGTAAATAAATCCTGGAGCGTGTGTCATCCTGGGGCCGTCACATTCCCCATGAGGTGGTGGCTTAGGAGCGTGGTTCCTCTGCGTTTCCTGAGGCTCATCCTGTCCTTTGGGAAACACAGCTGGGCAGGGCCCATCTGTTCCTCTGGGAAACTCTGGGCTTTTTTGCGCCTCTGGGCCGAGCGGCCCCCTGTGACTTGGTCCTTGCCTGCTGCTGTAACCGATGGGGTGCGATGCAGGTTTTGCTGGCTGAGCCCCTGGCTGCCATTTGGCTTTGCAGACTGCAAGGTCAGGCTGCATTTGTGTGGACGACAGTTATCCAGAAAGGTAGTTATCAGACTACTTCCTATTTTTGACTGGCGTTTTGGGTGAATTTAGGCACTGATTACAGCAGTAAGTACAGCGGGGACCCTTGCAGATACTGGGATCTTCTCTAGCCAGATGTGCACTTCCTTGTCAAAGAGGCCAGCCCAGATGGAAGCCAGCAGACCACGTTGAAATGCTTCTTTGTTTTTGTTTTGCCTTTTTTTTTAAACTTTTTTCTTCTGTTTTTGCAGCTTCATCTGTCAAAAGCCTGATTTAGTTTGTTCTGAGCTTATCAGAGGAGTCTTCTGCTGATGTAAGATCTTGCTTGCTCAGTTTGGTTCAGTGTTATTAGGGATAGTCAAAGTGGAACTTGCAGCAAAAAGCTTCAGACATAATCATAGAAGGACTGATACTGCTTTGTGTCCTAAAAAGTGCAGCTGTCCCTGACCGAGTCTCTGCGCTCACAGGGCAGCTGTTTGCAAGACCTTTGCTTCTTATCATGTAAGCAAGCTTTAATCCTGTGCAAGATTTTGCCCCACACCCAGCGATTAACTTCCTTCACTTACTCTGAAGGACCTTATGAAAACCTTATGAGCATGCTGAGTTACACCCTGGTGTCCATCCGTCCTCACCCGGACCCCTCCAGAAGCTCCGAGGGGCCCAGGGCCGTGCTCCCTGCTCTGAGCTGGGATGTTTGCTGTGGCTGGGTTGCAATCCCGGAGCCATCCCCGCTGTGTTCCGCCTGTCTGATGGGAGGGACCTGGCCAGGGTTGGCAGGAGCTCAGTGGGGGCTGCTCTGCTGCCCCATGCTGCGTGGGGATCGCCCTCCCTTTGTCCAGCTGGGGTCCACCGGCAGCAACCCAAGAGCCGGCATTGCAGAAGGATGCAGGACACGGGCTCGTGTGCCGCGTCTCCTCCAGCGCAGCTGCTCTCTTGAGTGGGACAGGGCTGTCGCTGCACAGGGTAATCCTTCGTGCTAAACCATCCCACAAACTTTGCATGTGGTGCAACACTGCTTAAAATGAGTAAAAGCTGGCATCACCTCCCACCTTCTGCTCTTGGGAAAACAAATGCTGTTGCTGCAGGGTTATTCCCAGGGTGTTTGGAGACATTCCCAATTGCCAAGCAATGCTGTCTTCCACAGCAAGAGGAGGCGGCTGCCTGTGCAGATGGAGGCACCCCTCATTTCTAACCTGTGTGTGTCGTAGTGCCATCTCCCTTCCTTCGACTTCTCCCCCCACCCTTTCTCCAGTCCATTCAGTGCCCTGGGTGCACTCAACCTTCGCCCTCTGCTCTCATGGGTTCCCTTGCCACATCCTCCTTTGTCCCCCTTTTTGCCTCCCTCTTGTGTGTTCACCCCTTTTGTACTTGTCTCTACTCCTCCATATAAATATCAGTGGTGACAAACTGCTACCACCAGCCCATCTGTTTCTTTGTACAAATTTGTAGCCAGTTTTGAAACGTGATTTATAAATATTGCTTTTGCAGCCAAGGAGTGACACTGATGGATGTCAGCACAGATGGATTCGCTAAGCTCTTGCTTAAATCCTTCTCTCTTTTGCTTTGCACCTACTTCCCTCGGCTCCTGCAAGGCAGCAGAAAGCCACCTCGGGAGGGTGGCTTGTCCTCAGCACGGCAGGGACCAGCATCCCCTTGGGAATGCTCCCATTACGGTTCATCAGGCAGGGCAAGAGCACCCAGCTGCAGCAGGGCTGGTAGGTGGGGAGCCTGGGTGACTGGCCAGCAGCGGGTTAGCTGCGAGCTGCCGGAGAGGTGTCCGAGGCTCCGAGCTGGCCACGGTGTGGAGGGGCTCCCTTGGGGGGGGGGGAGGGCTGCTCAGGCAGGCACCTTGCTGGCAAAACTGACCCTGCAGGAGGCTGGGGAAGCAGAACGAGGGAGAGTCGGTCAAAGTGCGGAGCCCTGTCGCATAGATGGAAGCAGAACCAGGAGGGCAGGAGAGGATGCTGAGCTAGGCTCTTCTAGAGCTCCCTGTGGGCAGCATCGAGGAAGCCTGCGAGCATTTTAGGGAAAGCGTGGGGTGATTGATGGGGCAGCCTGTCCGTCAGATGAGGAGCTTGTGGAGTACCCACTCGTAAGCGGGTATATGGCAGTGGTCACAAGCCAGGTCTGCCGCAGCCTTGTACTGCCACGATATGGTCACGGCGCTGCTGCGTGCCCAAACCCTGCTGGGTCAGGGCGCACCGCAGCAAAAACCGCACGGTGGGGATGGCCCTTGCAAAGCGCCTGCAGCCCTGCTCGGCCGCTCCCAGCGGGACACACAGCTGCCTTGGCTCCGGTGGTCCGGGTCAGAGCTACAAGAGCAAAAGGTGACCCTGCAGGAGGCTGCGTTAGCTGAATTATTGCTGGTTTGCAGGAGTCGGGCTTTTAGAAACGGTGCCATTTCCTACGGGTATCTCTCTTTCCTTGCTTCTGCTCCGTCCAAAGGCATCCTCAAGCACTTCCTAATTCATCAGACAAGGAATAAATGTCATGTGTAGTAACAGTGACCATGATCCAAAAGGGAAGATGCCCAGCAAATGAAGTGTCTAAAGAGAGAGAGAGAACTGGAAAAGCTGACCTCACCCAGGTCCAGCAGGTGCCATTCCAAAGGCATTCACTATCCTCTGCCTCCGAACTCGCCTTTTGCTGGGTCTTTCCAGCCTGAGAAAATTGATTACAGACGGATCAAAGGCAATTAAAGCCTGAAATCATGTTCTCCAAGAAATACTAATTGTGTTGGAAGGGATGATAGAAAGTATCCAAGCCCAGTAACCTGGAAGTGGTGCTAGATAATTCGGAGTGACACACGGAGCTACTGACTCCAGAGCTCAAGGGCTACGCAAGCAGATGTCTGAACTCTCTGCAGGTCTCATTAAGGGCATGTAATGGGTGATAGAAGATCTGAAAATCATAACAATCAAAAGCAAAATGTTGGGATTCAAAGATTGCCTTAGGATAGAGGAAGCCTCCTCCAGCCCTGCAGGGATGCTGTTCTCGGCACAAGCAGTGCAGATGCTGATCTGATGGGGAGGTGAAAAAGAGCATCGATTCTCCATGGGGGCTGAGCAAAAGGCAAATGAGCAGCAGTGGTGCTGTGGCCTGGCACCCGGAGAACTTGGGAGAAGGAAGAGGCAAAAGGGAGAAATCGGATTCTTCTCCTACCAGCTGCACCCGCCTGGGGCTGGGAGGGGTGGTGGTCCTGCTCCTTTTGGGCAGCTCTGGGGGCAGCGTGGCTGCAGGCCTGGCCAGGAGCTGTGTGCATCTCCCCGGAGCCACGGAACAGCTGCCGGAGAAGGGGAAGGCAGACGCTCGTGGGGCCCTGGAAGCGTGGGAGCGGGCAGGGATACTGAAATCCAAACTGAAGGTAGCTTGTTCCCTTCTGCTCTCCTAGCGCTGTTTGAGATTGAGTTATGAGAAGGATTTATTAGTTCTGTCTTTGAAGCTGCCAAGAGCCTCTTTGGAGAGGGAGTCTGAGAGACTTAATTATTTTATTATTCCTAGTGATGTTATGCGACCACCAGAGTATATTGCGTTCCTAAACTTTCCTCCTACAGCAGTATTGACGGGTCCCTGTGTGCTCGACGCGTTTGTTTCTGCCTTGCCTGGTGACCTGCTCCTCAAGCCGGCAGAGGTCATCTCCTGTCCGTCGCACAAGGCGATACCATGCGACCCGGGATAACATCACTGCGTGGTCAGGGAGAGGGTGGCATAGGAAACCTGCAGAGGAAATGTCAGTTTGTGTAGCAAGATGGCAATGATAGTAAGTGGTTTGGCTTGGGGCTTCGGAGAACACCTGGCACAACCTTTAGGGTGATGTGACCGTAGCACAAAGTGCAACTTCGTGAGAACTGGGCAGGAAAACATAAGTGTGGAGATCCAAACTCATCTGTGCGGGAAAGCTGTGGATTAATGTCTGCTCAAATTTCAGTACCACCTCCTGGGAAACACTGCTCCTCAACCTCGTGACCCCAGAAATGGACTTAGCAGAAAGCTGCTACAGAGGAAGAGACAGAAGAGGCTGCAGGGCCAGGTCTGCCCGGCTTTTCTTTCCAACTACTTGAGCTGTGCCAACACAAACAAATCTACACCAAGACACACATCCTGAAGCCACTGCCTTGGGTCAGCTGCGTGTAAAGATACAACCGTACCAAGAAAAATTATATTGTTTTGTAGGAGGTTCCCTTGGATGCATTTTCTCACATCTGGGCAAAATTTTCTTCACTTCTATGGTCAAATAGTCTACATTGCGTGGCAGCAGCACTGCTTTTTCTGGGGTGTCTCGGAAGGGAACAGAGGAGAAGTTTGCAAGTAACAGGGGTGTAAACACCCAGCAGAGAAAACGGTTGTCCAGGGTGCCTGGGGATCCGTGCGCACAGTGGGTGGGTGGCAGGGAGGCGGCTGGAGCCCTCGCAGTGCCTGGAGGGAGCTGGGGTCTGGCTGGTCAGCCTTGGTAAGCAATGTCGTAGGTGTAGATGTGAAATTTCTGTAGATCTCCTTCCTGTAGGAAGTGCCCACGTCACCCTGTTTGAGAGAGAAAATGTAGTTTCATCATGTTTGAAATAGTTTTGTAGTTGTGGTTTTTGTCTCTCTCCCTAGCATGGCGTTGTGGATTACAGAGCAAGACCTCAGCCCCTTTCTGAGCTGAGGTTTTTCAGAGCAGAGCTGTCTGTTGTGCTGCTGATATATTTAAGTACTGGCTGCTTTATTTTGACTTTGTGGGTTCAGCAGTGAAAAAATTTCTCCTTCCCGTACCTGGAGGTAAGGGGGCTCAGCAATGCAGTGTGCTGTCTGAGCAGCCTCAGCCGAGCTGAGGTTAGTGGCTGCCTCTCTGCAACTTGCACATGTGTTTCCCCTTGATTTCTAGAGACTGTTTCTAAAAATACAGTGTGCCCTGTGGCAGGGCCCTAACAGGAGCTGAAGCTGGCTGTAAACAGAAGGGGAGTCGCCAGCCTTCTGCTGCATTTCCAGAGAGGTGAGGAGCTGGTGCTACGCCTGCATTTACGCAGCACTAAAGGGGTGCTCACCCAGGCAGCTGGGAGAGCTCCAAAGCAGAGCGTTTCGTCGCTCCTGGGCCAGAGGTGGGCTGAGCAGCACGTGGAGGTACGGGGCTGTGTGCACGGGCGTCCTCTGAGCCAGGCTCCGGTCACAAGCTCGGGCTGGCTACTTGACTTGATGGTGCCAGCAAAGGTGACCTTCCTGGGCTGAGGGCCAGAGCCTTGCTCAATCACAGTAAGTCAGTCTGTCCCATTTGTCCTGTGGCTTCGTCTCCACTGGATCCAGATGCCCGAGGCTTATGTTTAGCTGGGCTAGCTAGGAATTAGTCCTGCCCTTTTGCTGAGATGGTGCCATTAACGTTATTTATACCTCCCTGCTATGCTGTAGCAAGCTAAGGGAGCAGCACCAAATGAGATCTTGTTACCTTTGTGCAAATGATTAGCATAACAATAATTTTTTTTTCCCAGCTCATCCTTGGTAGGCAATAGGCAGCTTCTTAACAGACTCTGCTGCCGGCAGGCTGCCACACTTGCTTCAGCCTCCCCGATGCCCGAGAGGCTGGTGCTTCTCTGCTCCCCCGACAGCTCTGCGAGTTGCCTCTGTGCTGGTGCCGTGTGCTGCTCCAGGAGTCTCAGCCGCAGTGGCACATGTCCTGCAGGACCAGGTGGCTGCCCAGGCAGAGGGTCGGTGGTCCCTGCCTCGCGTACGGAGAAGCCAGGCAATGCGTGTGGTGCAGAAAGATTGTGCTGCCCGCGGTGGGCAATCCCCTCCATCGGCTGGGGATGCTGCAGCACTCGAATCATGACTCAAAGCATAGGTCGGTGCTGGGTGCTGCAGCCTTGCAGGCAGAGTGCTGACACTGCATGCAGTATCTCCCTTCTGAGGCAAACTGTCCCCAGATCAACTCCTACAAGCGTTTGCTTTACTGCTGTCTTCTGCTCTGTGCTCCTGAGGACGTTGCCTGCCTGAAGTCGGCTGCTGCAAGCAGGGATGAGTGTGGTTACCTGGAAAATTCCCTTAATGGATAAAAGATGCTACATCTGAAGGAAGAGGTTTTTTTTCTAGTGACCTTCAGCACAGTTTTGTGTGCATGAATAAGATCTGGTTTTGAATATCACCCTTGTGGCAATCAGTGCAGCCTCCAAATGTTGGCTGATGTGGTCTTCTCTCCAGTGCCCTTGCCTTTCCTGCGTTGAGCTCTTTGAGGCAGACCTTGACCGTGAACTGGAAGAGATTACTTTCTCCCTGTCTCCTTTATGCTGGAATCCCAGCTCTCCCCAGCGAGGGTGCCCAAGGCTTCACTCTCCCCAGCAACACGGCTGTATTCTGGCAACACAGAAAACTCTGGCGGGCTGAGTCTAGAAACCTGATGCTTGGAAGCAGCAATCTGGTATTTAGCACCGTGACAGCTGAGCACTCTTCTGGGCGCAAGCCCGGGGAACTGCTGCCTCCCCTCTGGGCACAGACAGCCCATATTCCTCGCTCTTGCTGTACCTAGCCATGCTCCGCTCCAGCTCGCGCTGGGTGGGCTTTGCCTCTGCACCTGCCTGTCAGCCCTGGGGCGCAGATTGCCCCAGATCCTCCTCTTCCAGACTGCCCTGAAGCAGGGACCAGCCTTGCCCTCGCTTGCCCTTTGCTGGGCTCGGCTGCAGCAGTCCAGCCGGTCATCTGTGCCTCTGCTGCTTGGGCTGGCGGAGCTGGATGAGGGCTCAGCGCTGGGATCCTGGCAGACTCTGCCCGAACTGCTTTGCTCCCAGCCCCGGCAGGGAGATGGGCTCTGTGCTCTGCTCTACCCCGGCTGCTGTGCAGTGCCTCCGGGATCTGCCCTGCTTCCCGTCTGGCCGGTGGATCTTCCCTGTGCCGCCGTGGCTCAGCGTGTGCCTGCCCCTCTGCAATGCTCTTGGCTCACCTCCTGTCCCCGCCATGCCCCGTGCGCTCCCATGCAGCACCCGATCCATACAGCAATTTCCGTGGTGGCAGGCAGCCCAAGAGCCAGAATTAGAATAGATGTCTTTTCCGATCGAAGAGCTGATTGATACAGAAAGGGGCTAGTCCAGCATAAATCAGGTGCAATGAGGAGAAAGTCTGTAGACAGCAGCACCTTGCTGTGAGCAGGCCAATCTATGCTTTATTAGATAAAGACTGCAGACAGTCGGTAGCAACTTCTGACATCTGGCCATAATTGTTCAGCTACTATTCAATCCCCTCCTGCCTGCTCTGCTGCTGGCTGGCAGCGAGTAGCACACAAGAGCAGGGAGCCAAGCTGATTTTCGGTCCCTGTTCCTACTCTCCCTGCTCCGGGTCATCTGGGCGCAGCTGCTGCTTGGGTTCATCACTGGGGCCCTGGAGGGTCCCGTGAAGTGGCTGTGTTAATGGGATTGTAATGGGTTATGCTGTGCCGGCTGAGCCCCTGAAACAGCAGGGTTTGAGCAGATGGGGAGGAGGATGGCTGGCTCGGCTGGGAGGCTCGGAAGGAGCTCCGCCTGCTCCTTCAGGAGTCGCAAAGGATCCTAGGGGTTTTTGGCCCTCCGGCTGAGGCAGGACCCTTCACCCGCAGCTCTCGGGTTTGGAAGCAGTAACTGCTTTTGCAGGTTCAGTGCCACCTGCAGACCCCCATCCACTCTGCTCCCCGTGTCAGCAAGTGATTTTTATCCTGATTCCTTCTCTGTACCTCTCTCAGAGTCTTCTGGAAGGTTTTTTTCCCTCTCTCTGCTTCAACTTCATTGTTTGTCAGCATGGCTCAGACACCCATGTGCTGTTGCTCCTGTGTTGGGTTTGCCGTGCCCTGGGCACGCTGGCAGGTGAAACGCCGAGCTGGCCACCTCCGGTTGCTTGGGCTGCTGAGGGTGGTGGTGCAGGGGATCCTCGAGCTGCATCCCTGCTCCCTTGTGACAGAGAGGAGGGAGGCACCATTCCCTCTTTGGGCAGGTGCTGGAGTTGGCGCACGACCAACCGCTGCTCGTCCTGAGCGTAGAGGAGGTCACAGCGAGTCCTGCTGGCTGTACTATGGGACTGACTTTGCTGTGGGTTTACTTGTTCCTTGCAGACAACACGGCTGCGGTGCACACGCAGAGAATGGGCTTCAATCGCCAGGAGCAGGACGTGTACTTGCTCCCCATTTTGGTGGTGGACAGCGGCCCCCCAGCCCTCAGCAGCACGGGTACTCTGACCATCCGCATCTGCGGCTGTGACAGCAACGGGGCCATCCAGTCCTGCAACAGCACAGCCTACGTCGTGTCAGCCACGCTGAGCCCCGGCGCCCTCATTGCGCTGCTGGTGTGCATCCTCATTCTGGTCGGTGAGTGCCCACCTGTCCCCCGGCCTCCTCTTGTCCTGTCCCGTCTCCCCTCCATCCAGCATCACACAGACAAGCGCAGGCGGTTGCGGTGGGACCTGCCACGTTTGCCCCAGTTCCCACGTGCTGGGCTCAGCAGGGCCGCTGGAGCAGGGAGAGCTGCTGGCTTGCTCCCCGCCTTGATGAGCAGGAGCCGAGAGCTGCTCGCTTGGCCACTGTGCTGGGCCCACAGCAGGTGTCTCGCGGCAGATGGGGCACGTGTGCGTCCCAGCACGGTGGCCACAGGCAGCAGGCGTAGGGTGCGCAGTTGGGCTCTTACCTTGGAGCACTGGGAAAATTGGCATTAGAGCACGTGTGAGCACGCGGGCAGGATGGGGAGCTGGGGTGCACACAAGGCAGAGCGTTGCCCAGGTCGGGACCTGCACCCTGGGAATGCTGCTGGCTGCCAGTGACGCGCCGGCACAAGCTTGCGCTGGGCCACCATGGCACAGCGTGAAGGTGCAGGGGAAGGCTTGCGTGTGTGTGGGAAGGGGCTCTGAGAGGGGTGTTGCAGCGCCCTCAGGTTTAGCCTGGGGCAGCTGATGGATGCTGCTGCTGAAAGCCCTCCAGCATCAGCGCTGGCTCACGGCTGGGTCCTGAGGGCTGTCCAGACATCCGCAGAAGCCAGCGTGTTGTTCGGTGAAGTCTCTCCTTGGCACATCTCTGCCCCCCCGTCTCCTGCTGTATCTCCGTTTAGAAAACCCTTTCCCACAGGGTGCACTTTACACTGGTTTCATTTTCCAACGCAGCGCAAACAAATTTCTGCCTAATTGCCCAAACGAATAAAGTGCACATCGGTGCTTTAAAGGTGATGGGATGAATGGATGATGATCCAGGACACAGCTGCGGCTCGTTGCTCAGGCTCTGTGCCATCTGCTCCACACATTCACCCTCCCAACATTTGGCTGCTGCTGCGATTCATGCACCCCCTTTTCCTACTCATCTTCTGCAGAATCCATCCGTTTGTCTGTCCAGCCGTGTGTTCATCCATCTGTCCCTCCTGTCTCAGCGGTCGTGCTGCATGGGAAAGGAAGTTCCCGGTCTTCACCGGAGCCTGGGCAAACAAACCTCTCTCCAAGGCAGTGACACAGCACAGCTGCTACTTGATGGGCCTGGCTGATGGGAACCGGCCGGCACGCTGGCAGCCTTGGCTGGGGGGGGGGTCCCTGTGCTGGGCGGGGGTGCCGTGTCTCTGCACCCTGCTGCCGAGCACGGGCTGTCCTCGCCCTCACGGGAGTGCAGCTTGTACGAGCCCCTGCGCCCATCTGACCGTCTCTTCCTTTCCCAGTGCTGGTCCTTCTGATCCTCACGCTGAAGCGACACCACAAAAGCCACCTGACATCCGAGGATGATGAGGACATGAGGGACAATGTCATCAAATACAACGACGAAGGGGGTGGCGAGCAGGACACGGAGGCCTACGACATGTCAGCCCTGCGCAGTCTCTACGACTTCAGTGAGATCAAGGGCGGCGACGGAGGTGGGGGGCCAGGAGAGGGGGGCCCGATCGGAAACCCGGCTTCCGAGCTCCATGCCCTCCCACAATGGGTGCAGAGTCCAGACCTGGACTTCTCCATGTTCAGAGACTACATCTGCAGGAAGGTGGAGCAGGCAGACGAGGACCTCTCCGTGCCACCCTACGACTCCTTCCAGACCTACGCCTTCGAGGGCTCGGACTCACCCGTGCCCTCCCTGAGCTCCATCAACACCTGGTCTAGCGGCTCGGAGCAGGACTTCTCCTACCTGGGGGGCTGGGGGCCGCGTTTCCGTCAGCTGGCAGCGCTCTATGCTGGGCGCAGGGGCGAGGAGGACAGCGAGGAGTCCTAGCCGTCCCGCCAACTCCCCAGGAGGCTCCAGGAGTTGGACCGGGGCTCCGTGCCACAAGGTGACAGCGTGCGGCTCCAGCCGGGCTCCGCAGCTGCTGGAGAGGGGCTGTGCCGCGGGGATGGGGAGCACCAGGCGACGTGCTCCTTGGCAGCTGCCTCCTGTTCGGGGCACCTCTGCGCTGTTCGGGGAGGCTGGAGTGCCCAAAGGAGCCGCTGTCCTTAACACCAGTCTCCATTAAAGCACTACGCATTAATTGAAGAGAAAATCTAATTCAAGAGAGTTTGGAGGGGGTTTCTCCCCCACAAATTATCATTTAAATAGATCTGTTCAGTGAGCCCAGTTCAGGAGAGGAAGAGCAAACCGGGAGCCTTTTGTTGTCTAAATTGTTTTTGTCACTTGAGTCAGAGCATTTGAAGTGCTTTGATTTCTTTAAGAGCTTTCCTTGCAGAGGGAAACAAGCTTTTAACTTATGTTCAGCTTCCCCCCCCCCCCTTATGTTTGCTCGCTTTCTGGAGTCGTCCTTCTCCCTGCGCGTGGGCTCCTCGGCAGCGCCTGGCTGCTGGCACGGCGTTGGAGGGAGCATGGATGCACGTGCTGGATGTGGGCTCCAAGGCCACATCCTGCACTGAGCGACCGCTGCGCTAGAGTTCACTTCGAAACACGCTTCTCCTCCAAGCTGCAATTGCTTTGCCTCTCAGTTCTTAGACCTCGTGGTTATCAAAGATGCTTGCGATCCGAAGGGGCTCGCTGCCTCCCCGCACAGCGGGCGTTATCTACAAGGTCCTGATGTGCCCCACGGCCCCGGTGACAGGTGGGGACGTCCCGCCTGCTGCCGAGGCACGGTGCTTTGGCCTGAGCCGCAGAGCAGCCGCGGTGCCGGGGACCACCGTTGGAAGGAGCACAGAGTGGCACTGCCCGGGTCGGCTCTGCCAGCCCCTCGGGGCAGGCTGGGCCCAGGTCTGCAGGGCTCTCAGCCAAGCCCTGGCTTTCCACCGAACGGCGTGGGCTGCGCAGGGCAGGACGTGGGTCGGTGCGCCCTGGCCTTCAGTGGCGGGGGAGAGCTGCATCCTGGCTAGAGGACCATGCTGTAGGGTGCAAGAGAGCCCCAGCCCCTGGTTTGGAGGGTTAACTCCTGCCTATGCCCAGCTGACAGCAAACCGTCACCATTGGCAATAGAAAAACCATCCCCAGGATATGTGTGTAAGGCCAGATCCTACTAGTGCTAATGTGTGACCAAGATGGTTGCTGCAGACTGGGCAGCGGGTCTGTGACACCTCGGGGTACCCGGCAAGAAACTGGCATGAGCTCCTGCAGCAGGGCCGCGTTTGCACGAAATCTTTGGTTTCGGGAGGGAGGTCAGGAGGAGGCCGGTAGGATGTGCCGTTTCTCCTCAGGCTGCAGATGATGCTGGAGGAAAGCGGTCAGGGCCGTGCACCTCTCCAGCCTGCTGACTTCCCCTGGGGTATATTGAGCAGCGCGTTGAGCAACACCCTCGGGCAGCTTCTCAGGCCGTGCTGGCTAGCACAGCTCCTTACCGGTTCATGTTGGGAAAAAAAGTCCGTTATATATCATTGATAGGTAACTGATAAGGTCTCCCAAGGCCCGACACATCCTGGGCTTGTCATTGGGTTTGTCCTTTTAGTTTAGCCACAGCCAGTGTTTTCTCTCCTTGGAGAAGCGTTAAATGTGTTCATTAATGCGTGTTTATTTTTTTACTGTGTTTTGCTTCCCGGCTGCTGGTGTTGGTCCTTTGGCTGCAGCGTGAGACCTGACAGCGGAGAGGGGCAGGACGCGGCTTTGCCACGGCTCCTGCCCTCGGCTGCTGCTTCTGCCCGCTGCCGCCACGTCCACCCACACGGGAGCCACAGCTTGGCTTTTGCGCTGGGACGAGGAGCTGCTCGCGTCTCAGGGTCTCTCCGGTCCCCCCCCGCCAAGGAGGCGACAGGCACCCGCTGCTGGCACCCACGTGCCGGCAGGCTGCTGGTTCACTGTGATCATGCTGGGGAGGCAGCGGGGCCAATGGCCTGCTTCACACTGGCCCGTGAGTGCCAGCTCTGGCCGCGTTGGCTCAGGCAGGTGATGCCCTGCAGCCCGGAGCAGGAGAATGGAGAAAGCCCTCTCTTTCCTCAGGAACGTGTTCGTGTTTTTCCTCCGGGCTGAAGAGCTGTGCCCGAGCCCCTCCAGAGCTGGCCCTTCCTCTAGCAAAAGTGTTGTGCAATAGCAGGGCTCTGTCCATAGGAGATGGGGTCTGACAGGGTATGTATTTAGCAACCCTCCCACCGGGTTATTCCCCATCCCCAACCAGCCAGTCCTCCCCAGCGCGCATGCACGCACGCTTGCATTTTAATTTCTATCCCACCTGTAGATACGGGAGGAGCGCGATGCCAAGCAAGCCGGCCGCTCCGCGCGGTGCTGCCCTGCACTCCCTGCCTGCCCGCACCTGGCAGGAGGACGTGGCAGCTGCCACAGTGTCCGATGGTGTCACTTTGGTTTTCTTTCCCTACCCAAACGAAATTAGGAGGTTGATTTCCTCACCCTTGTTATTTTTTCAAGGTCTTTCTGGGACCTGGAAATAAATTATTTCCTTGTCGTCTAGCCTGAGTCTTATTTGCTTATTTTGTCTTGTTTTGTTTCCTCATGTTGCACTGTCAACATGGTCCCGTCAGCGCCTTCCCAGAGGGACCAGACTGGCCGCTCTGCCAGCAGGACCGGCCATGGCACAGCCCGGCGTGCAGTGTTCCCTGCCAGAAGCCAGCAGCTGAACCGCCTGCCTCCTGCAGCACCTTCCCACTGGCAGGATGCCGCTTCGCTGACTTTTTCCCATTTTTCATTGAAATACTCGCCAGAAAAAGCTTCTTCAAGAGAAGGGTCAGTCTTTCTGTCTGAATTTGAAGGAAATGAAAAACAAAACCCCACCCTTGCCTTTTTCCATCTCTTCAGGAAGAAAAAGTCAGGTTGTGCTTTGAGTGGCCCGAGGAGCTGGGAGCGTGCTTCAGGCTGGCCGTGGTGCCTGCCTGCCCTGCCTGCGCCCAGCAGGAGCCCCCCCAGCAGCAGGGTCCGGGGTCTGAGCCGCCGCAGCCGGGCACAGGCTCCTCGCTGCGGTCCCAGGAGCACGGCCCCTCCGGGAGAGCGGCAGCAGCTGGTCTCACCCTGCAGAACAATGGCAGAAAGAACAAGAGGCAAACCGCACGCCAAGCGGCAAAAGAAAGTCTGATGGTGCGTCCTCATGATCTTCCTTTCTCAGCCAACAGCGTTCCTTAATGTTCTTTAAAAAGTGCATCTTTAGTGTTCTCTTGAAGCCACGGACAGCCTCGTAACTGACCAGCCTACCACTCACGAGCACGGATCCTGGTCATGTACTTCTTCCCAGCTTCGGTACAACTGGGTGTTGTCAAGGGGATTTGTTACCATGACCTGTTTGCATGTCGGTAATGGCATGTTTTACGGCAGCGTTCAGTTACTGGCTGCAGCAAAACAAATCTTCACACTCAGTTTTAATACTGAAACGATGCAAATAAATGACACGCTAGCCTGACCACAGATAAATCAATCGCTGATGGTTTTCTTGACGGCAAGGGACCGGGGAGCGATCAACGTGCTAATGGCGAGCAAGCATGAACCTCCCTGGGCCCAGGAATCCTCCTCAAGGCACGCGGCCGGGAATGCTCCGTCCCCGCCGGTGGCGATGGCACGCTGACGAGGGCTCGATGCGGCTCACAGCAGCTGGCCAGCACAGAGGGGGACGCGCTAAACTCTGCGGTGGCATAATGTAGGTCAGCAGATAGCACAGGCAGAATTTAAACCTCTCCATAAAGCGACAGTCATTTAAATAGCATCTTGCAGTCCTTGCTCCAAAACAGGCTTATTGATCCCTGAGGTCTTTAAGCATTTCCGTATACTTCACCATCCCTGCGCCTCCACTCCCATCCTGCTCCCTTCATTATTCACTAAATGTTATGGAAGAAGCATCTGGTGACCTTTGATGACAGCAGTTAGTGGGATGCTGCAACCGAAGGGAGGAGTCTTGAGGCCGGAGGGTTTTTCAGATGCTCAAGGTGTGCTGCCAGACCTCAGTGTAGGCACTGTTTTTCTTTTCACAGTTGCAGCGAATGCCTCTATAGCTGCCAGCCTTAAGGAGGCCTTTTGGTGAGCAGCGTCGTTAATTGCCCACACACAGCACGCGTCAGCCGTGCAGTCGCAGCCATATGCTCCAGCAGTTCTGGACACGTCGGCCCGTTGCTGTTTGCAGAGAGCTACGGGTGGTTGCTGTGTGTTTGCACCCCGGGGTTTTCAGCCCAGGACCTTAGAAACAAGAGCTCTCCTGTTCTAGCTTAGCCAGCACAGAGATGGGCTCTCTTGCAACCCCGCTGTCCAACTTCAGGCACCCAAACAAGCAGCCTAGTTACCTGGGGACGCGGGGATCAGGTGGGCTGGACTGCCCTAGGAACTCCCCATTGACAGAGGAAGCGCCTGCGGTTAGTGTGCTCCTAACAAAGGAGGGAGCAAGTGCCTAGCATTCCCTGTGAGGAGCCTGGGCCATGCAGAAGGATTTGCTTCTAGATATTGTGGAGGAATGGAGAGAGCTCAAGGCAATAAATTGCCAGCCAGAACCACACCCTTAACTACAAAAGAGGAGGATTATTGAGAGCTCTGATTGCTGGAGCGTCTGTGAAGATGTTCCAAGAGCTCCATGCCCCCTCAACACAGCACCTTTCGAGGAAATTTTTCTACAGCAACTTCTCTCTCTTCAGCAGTTGCAGAGCAGCCTCTGGCTCCTGGCAGGGCAGGGCAAGGGCAGGCTGATCTCCTCCTTGCTCCCGCAGGAGAGAAAGCCGGTCCTGCTCTGCAGAGTGGTGTCCAGTGACAGGACGCTCTCGGGTCCAGGGGCTGAGCTGGCTGGGCAAATCCAGGGGCTGCTCTCCTGGTGAATGTGGAGTGAAGATGCTTCTTCCAGGTCAGTTTTCTCCCATCAGAAGCAACCCTGGGGTGTGGAGCACGCAGAACCATGGGCCAAGGGCTCCCAGCTTGTTAACGATGCCCACGTTTGTCTGCCTGGAGCAGGGCAGCGAGTGCACGGAATAGGCAGTTGCTGGGCAGGGCGGGCTCCTGGAGGAGCAAAGCCGGAGCACGTGGAGGGGACTGCTGGGTGCTCAGAAGGTGATGGCAGCGGTCAGAACGTGGCCGTGCGGTGCCCTGCGTGCCGGTGGCTGCAGCTCCGGGTGTTTCTTTGCCTGAAGGAGGTCTGCTGCGGCCAGCTGCTCTGCAGGAACAGAGCAGGGCAGCTTTGTCTGGTCTTCTGGCCAAAGAACGGCTGCTGCCCGGGTGCCCTGGCTCCCATGGTGCTCCATGTCCTTTCCACAGGGCTCCTGGCACCTGCGCCTGAGTCCACCCTGCTCCGAGGCTGAGGCATGACCCTCGCCACACGGGATGCAGCCTGCGGCTGTCTGCTGGCAGAGGACAGTGGCATTTGCCACTATCACATGCTGAACGAATCCTGCAAAGTTTGTGCCCCTGTGCTGCGATGGCAGCTGGATGCTGCAGCTCCACTCCCAGCCCCGGCACAGAGACGCTGCAGCGGTCACCTCTAAAGCCTTCGCTCTGAGCCATGGTGAGCTCCAGAAGGCAAGGTGTCCAAGCCTCCTCCAGAGAGTTATTTACAAAAGATGGATGTGATCCGCTGGGATCATTAAGGGGAAATGAAAAAAGGGCACTGATATCTGCACCCCCAGGAGAAAAATACATCTCTGGTAACTGATTGCAGGCAAGGCCGTGTAAGCCTCTGCCTCCTGCTCGCATTGGCAATATGCTGCTCAGGAAGGTGATCACCTTTTCCCCCCATGTCCTCCAAGGGAGCTGCCCTGTCGCCAGAAAGCTGACTCCTTTAACCACCTCTGCCACAGCTAATATCACAGCTCCCTGCATCCTTTCAATTACCAAGCCCTTGAGCTTCCTTTAGGGTTGGTATCAGAATCTTGAGGCTCAGCGTAATCTCAGTTTTGCATCTCTGCTCTTTGTGCTCAGTGCAAAGACATCAGCTGTGTCTTGTTAGGGGTTTCTTACTGTGCTGCAGTGCTCCAGTCCGTGCTTTCTCCTTGCTGTGGCTCCGCTGCCTCCCATCCTATCCCATCCCAGGGGTGTTTCCAGCATCCCTTGTGGTCTGCAGCAGCAGGTATTCCTCCCCACTCACTGGCACGGACGAGAGCTGAGCTTCCAGGCAGCCATCATGGCTATGTGTTGCCACAGCCAGAGGAGTTAGAGAGAAACAAACCCATTGACTTTTACTTGGCCTTGGGATCTTGCTCCCGGGCCGTCAGTCAGTGGGGCTGATCTCTCCCCCTTGTCTTGCTGGGCATGCCAGGGCAGTGCAGTGGATAATGGCTGTTCCTGCTGCCTGCCAGGACTGCTTCCCGCTCAGGACGCCGGTGCCGTGTGGCGCAACCAGGCTGGCTATCGGCTACTCAAGCATCCCAGCCTGGGCTTTCTCCCGGCCTCACGGTCCTTTTCGGGCTGACCCTGGATTTAATAATGACTGTTCTCCAAATTCTTAGCGAAAGACCTTGGGCTTTGCAAAGCTGGATCCAACACAGGTGGGCAGAGTCTGAGGCAGTCGGGACACGCAACCATCGTACCAAGACAGCAAAGCAAAACCAGGCCCCCCCCGTGCAGTAGTTGCACAGCCTCAGCTTTACAAAGGGCCTTAGTCCAGCCTGCCCTTGCTATCGCCATCACTGAGGCTGGAACCCAGGTGTGTGGGGGGGTCAGCGTCTGGCATTTAATGTTACAACACAGCACAGAAGGGTAAAAATGGGAGCGGGAGCCAAGTGCCTCAGCATTTGCCTCTCCTGGGTTGTGCAGCGTGGCACGCTGCCCATCCGCCTCTTCTGCTGGTGCGTTTGCCAGTGGCTTGTGGTTAGGATGCCAAGCGGTTGTTCTTAGACATCCCTCATCTGTTGCCAGCGACAGTGAGTGTTTGTGGCCCGGGGATTGTAAACTGCCCTGTCCTGCTACACCGAGGTTTTATGGACGTACATTTTTCATCAGTCTCCGTTGCTGCTGTAGAGGAGCTGCTTAGGTGAGCATGAGTTAGTCCAGCTGTTTGCTGGGGGAGCAGACACCAGCCATTTCCAAGCAGAATGCATCCCCTTAGCTAGTGTCTTAACCACGGTAATTGAAGAAGTTTTAATCTCTCTTCTGCTGTGGGAAGCACGGACTGCTAACAGAAACGATCCACCCTGACTTATCCCCAGCTGAGTCAGCCTACAGCAGCTTCCTCCGCGGTCAGAAGTCACTCACCTTTAGCCAGGAACCAGGCAGCTGTTGAAATCCCTTCACATTGCACGCAAATTAGGCATTGAAAATACTCATTACAGCCAACATGACACGCCTTCATTATTCCAGAATAATTGTCTGAAAGGCTCGGCTCGCAGCACAAGCTTCGCTTGGTGCAGAAATGTGATAAAAAGAAAACAGGAAGTGCAATCAATGCTTGTAATCCTTTTAAATAAAAAGGTACTTGCTAGTAGCTGCCAACATCTTTAAAAAGCTGTGATTTCCCTGGAGAGAGCCCTTATCAGCTATGACTGCATGTCATTCTGGCTGTCTGTCAATCCATCAGCCTTCAGTGCCACTGACATTAAGAAGCCAGGCGTTAAGATTATCACATTTAGCCGTAATGTAGCACAGATTGTGTTGACATTTGGAAAGTATTCCACCACAGGAGCCATTTGACTTCACTACTTTCTTCCCAAAGAAAAAAAAGCTTTGAAATACTTCAGGGAGGGAGCCTGCTCTGCCTGCAGGGAGCTGGACGGCCTTGCACCCTGCCGCTGCAGCGAGCCCGAGGAGGGTGAGGGTGCACGGGTGGGAGGACCAGGAGGGACTGTGGCACTCGCCCTCGGAGCAGAGGGCAGAGCCTGGCTCCGAGGCCGCTGTCAGGCAGCAAAAAGCTGCACTCTGCTGCTTCCAGCTTTCTCCAGAGCCCTTCCGTGCAGCTCTGGAAGGCCCCTCAGCCCACACGCATCCGCTCAGGGCACGGCTTGCTTTGGAGGTTCGGCTCCCAGAGCTGCTGCCCAGCCCTGGCCTGCGGCAGGCAGTGCTTCCCAGAAATTCCTTTGCTTCCCCAATTCCTTTGCTGCTCCTGCTGCAAAGCTCACTGGTGCTTCCATCAGCTGGGGAGGCGTCCCCGGCACACGGCCTGGGCACCGCTTGCTTTGCCAGCAGGGACCAGTGTGCCAGCACCCTGTGCACGCACCATGGGGACAAGGGCTCCTTCCCTCCTCCTTGGCACACCTCCTCCCGGGAACGCCGCAGCTCTTCCCACAAAGGAGAGGGGGATGCTTCCAGGCCGCGCGCCGGAGGGAGGCTAGGCCATAGAAACAATGGCAAATGACCTGAAATGAACTGATTAATCTCTTTAAATAACTGCAAAACCATTTTCCAGAAAAAGTTAATCTACTCTAAATGGCTGTGGTGCTTTTCCTGGTCTCCAATCAATATGTGGTCGCTTGCTTTTCATGTGTAATTCACAGTAATTGCAAAAGAGCATTTTCTGAAGAAAATGACATTCTGCAAGCAGAAATGCAAAGAGACACTAGGACCAATTAGCTTTAAATCACAGAACAAGGCACGCTGTCGGATGCAGGGGCGAGCTGGAGGTGCTGCAGGCAGCTCAGTGTCCTGGGTTCCTCTCCAGGAAAACCGCTGTAGGTGCTGGAGCGTGTTAGCGTGCAGCCGGCTTGGTCGGGAGCCTCTGCAGCTTCCAGGCTGTCCTGTCCAGGGCTGCCCAGCCTCGGCACAGCAACGCTCTCCCATCACCCCGGGGCCGCTGCGGTCCAGGATGGGACCCTGTGTGCAGAGCCGATGTAACCCAGCTGCAGGTCAGATCCCCAGGTCTGTCCTACCCCTTCGCCTCCCATCTCCTGCTTAAGTTTGCATTTGCCAGGTTTGCTCCGGTCTCCTTGCACCTGCCCGCGAAACTGGCTCCTGGTCTGCACCACCCCGGGGCTGAGGGCTGGCACGGGGCGGACAGGGAGGCGGATGGGTGGGTGGGTGGGCAGATGCCCCCAGCAGGGCAGAGCTTCCCCAAGGCTGCCCAACGCGGGGTGCTGAGGTGCTGCCCAGCCTCCAGCTGCGGCTGCCTGGCGGGAGGACAGGCACCCCCTTCCAAGGAGTCCATTGCTTTTCTGTCGTCTGCTGTAAAACCAGAGCATCGTTTTCCAGGATGTCATTCTAATTCTACTGGGAAAGCTTATTATTTGTGATTTACCCATAAAAAAGCCTGGTGACTTATGACTGTGTCTGCGGGTTTGCCCATCAATCCATCATGGGGGCTGCGGGTGGGCTCTCCGCAGGGCAGGGAGAGCACGATATAGGGACTGAGGTGAGCACGCCACTGTGATTGACATGCTGCTTTTACCATCTGTAAAGCCTCTGACATATTCCTTTGGCTCGGCGCAGATCTGCACTGCTGAGCTCCAGCACAAATGTCATTAAAACATGTTCTACCCATGGTACCTATAAATAATTGAGGCAGCAGGTCTGCACTAAGCTCTGTGCTGCAGCTTTCTGCTCCTCCAGTGAGGGCGCCCAGGAAGATGACCTTTCCTTCTCCCATTTACCGTCTTTGAAATGAAGGGGTGCCTGGCACTTTGTCCCCACGCTCATTTCTCTGCTGTATCCCCCAGGGCATGCAGAATGCTCCCAGGCCTTGGGGGTCTGGCGTGCTCCCTGCAGGGCTCCAGGCCTTGCCCTTAAGGGCAGCCAAACGGAGGGTGGTGGAGAAAGCTGTAAGCGGTGCCTGGCTCCTGCCCCAGGCGCTGCTGCACGTGGATGGTGGGGAGTGCCTGGCACCCAGGTCCAGTGGTCTCGGCGACCGAGGCCCCCCGGGGTCGGCAGAGCCCCCAGCCCCGTGCCGTCACAGCCTGCGGTCCCCGGCTGCTGGTGCCCACCGCTCCCCCACCTGCACAAGGTGCCTGAGCTGCCCGGGGCAGCGCCGGCTGCACAAGGCGTGTCCTGCGGAGGTGTTGGTGCATAGTAAATACCGTCCGAAAGAGCTTAATGCACTCAGATGCATTTCCCATATTGTCGCTAAATATGTGGGAAATTCACAAGCCTGGCTGAGAGCGTTTGTCGCTGCTGCGGCCTTGGCAGTGCCTGACATGAAGCAATCAGTCTGTGAGCGCAGCTTTCCTCGCCTGGCCAAGGCTGGTGGGAGCATCCCATCTCTGCCTGAGACCCACCAGGCTGCCGGCACTGCGGGACGGTGCAGTGCCTGCCACCCATCCTGTTCATGGGACGGACTGCCTCGGCCCTTCTGCATGTCCTGGCACAAAGGGCAAGTGCTGTCCTTCATCTGGGCTCCTGCAGGGACGGACCGTGGGCCAGCAGATGAACTTGCAGACAAGGCAGCAGCTTGGGACACCAGCGTGGGACACCAGCAGGCTGCTCAGCCTCTGCGAGCAGGTGCCTGTCTCTGGTGAGAAGGGCGAGCTCACGCCTTCAGCATCAGCCCCCC